>CM076915.1:0-357500 GCA_039566165.1 Maruca vitrata
TTACCATCAGTGTAGAAACACACGGTTAACCTCAACCACCCAAGAACTAATCAACAAGTAACAAATTATGTAAATCGATAACCTTTACGAAGCATCAGTTAACATCATCAATTGGTACCCATACCCACGCCCAACTTCCCCTACGCGAACTTATGTAAAGTAAATACCGTAGCAGTTATCCTGGCTAATTGCTTAATCAACACGCTGGCTGTATTGTAACGGACAGTTTTCAATTGTTCTCCGCGAGTTCGGCAAATTATACCAATTATTGGGGATGGTGCAAGTTATGATATTACGAGTTGTTTCTAGTTAGAGCGGGGTTTTCGTGTTTCCTATAGTATTATGTAAGTTATGTTACCAATCACTACATTTGAGTATAATAAATCTGTAACGGGTTGCTATCTCTACATCACTACATAGTACAAAGCAAAGTCGCGTTCCGCGTCAGTCTGTATGTATGCTTAAATCTTGAAAACTACGCAATGAATATTGATGGGGTTTTATCATAGTTAGAGTGATTCAAGAGGGAGGTTTTTAGGTATATCCCCAAAGCGAAGCGAGGACGGGTCTCTGTTTATAGTCATAGGGGTCTTGGGCAGCTCTACAAGTTTGTTCACGCTAATCTAAGAAAATACTCAACCACTTTGAAGGTGTCGAAGGACTTTATGCGAATGTAATTGCAGTCAGTATTTTCTCTCTCTATCCACCTCATTGTAAGCAGTCGGGAGGTTGACATAAGAGGATTTCAAATATGTGTCTTTTATAATGCATGAAAAATCAAAATGTTTAATGTGATAATCATTGTAGCCTCTTAAAATCCAAATAGAGAACCTTTTTTATGTAAATATTGAAAGACATGCATTTCTCCAATCTCTTGAACCGGATATAATCCCTCATCTTCCCACTGAACCATATCATAACTATTAAATTACACCAGGAACCTAGAACTGCGTTCAAGCGACGCTTAACTTGCTCCAAGTTACTGGCTTCACTTAACCGAACTTACCTTTGGTCAGGGACAAGTTACTGGCAACTTGACGTGTATGGTTTCAGCCCATCACTTGGTAAGTTTTGTTCAAGTTATCTTATTGGCTTCATTGACTATCGAGTTACATATTAAGATTAAATAAGTTAATATCTAACGCTAACAGATTAAATACTCCTAGACATATGCGAATCGAGACAATGAAAATCAACCTTTGTGTTCAGTTACCATTAAAAAGTTAAATTAAATTGCTGAAATACTTCAAGTAAACCAAACCTATTAGTGTAAGATTTCAATATACAATTTGACGAGGAACCGCCAGAGTTACTCCCATTCAGAGATAACGTTTCAAAATTAATAAAAAACAACACACCCCAATCCACGCTTCTATCTAGCGTTAATTAATTCAATTCCGAACTCGAAGATATCGCGATTCAATTCCGCTTACAATGCCCGTCAGCTGCGATGTACTTCGCGGAGAAAAAAAACTTTTTTTAATAACATCAACGGTCCGCAACAGAATTCAAATTGAAATGTCAACGCGTACCGTCAGAAAATGCGATCGTCGCATATTGGAGAGGGCCTCATTTTGACAACTTTTTTCCGATCACCCCGCACAAAGGGAAATGAACCTTAAACACTTGGAACGGAAGGTGTTTATGGATGGTGAGTGTTTGCCCGTTCTTTATTCGTATTAGTGCAAAGTTCCGTGCAGCGAATAATCGCTTTTTAATGAAAAGATTAGTGCGCTCGGAGTGCCATTGTCGTAGTATAATCAATGGGACTTGGACACTTGGAGATATTTCCAATTTGCCCGATGCTGTGACATCGGCAGTTGCCATTGTTCGCACTTAGGTACATTTCGTTGGCAGCTCTGCAACTGTTCCGTTTTTTGGGAAACTCTATAAAGAGCATCGTTTATGTTAATCCTCGTACTTTTTCTAGTATCTTTGTTCGTTAAACGAACTAAGAAAGCATTATATTGTTAAATATCGATTGAATGTATTAAATCAGTCAAATTATTACAATAAATATTATAAACCTATATTTCTATGTTCCATTTAAAATGTAGGTCTGTATTACAATGAACTTTATTTATTACAAACATTAATTTTATTGTCAAAAATCAATTCAAATGAGTAGGAAAAAGTCTAGGTTAAAAAAGTATAATTAAAACAATTTTTAAAGCAGTCAAATTTCATCAACATCGTTGAGTTATCAAATTGCCGCTCTATTTACAAGTTAAGATAAATTAATTGTTTCTTTTACTAGAGGCATTGTTATGTTACCAAAATATTTTATATTCAAACGATTTTCTTTCGTTCAGAATTTGAATTGACCTAATACCTAAAACAGAAATTCTAAGAAGTACTCAAAGTAACAACAAAAGCCTCTTCCTCAAAAACAACAAAAGATAGACGTTAGTCTAGTACTAATTACTATCCAATCAACTCAACACCGCCTTACCCCACTCAGTGACAATTAAACAAAATGGCCGCCTTTTGTCTTCCCGGCTTCATTTTGTAATGCACCCATTACGCGAAAGACAAAAGTTTGCCAATAGAGACAGGAGAAGACGTCAATGACGGAAAGCCGTGAGGAATGACAATGGATGTCCGATTTTCTTAATTAAAAATGTCTCACTATTGGAACAATGGGGGCGGTTCAATCATCACGATGCGATTGCTGTTCAAAGACGAATTGGAATGGATGGGGATGGAGCGTTCGTTTTGTCCGGTAAAGGCGCAATGATTAAGCGTTTTTAATCACTTCCCGACGGGATAAGACTACAAAAATTTAGTTGGATTAAAAAAAATATAGACATGACCAAAGCTTAACCCATAAATGTACATTCCGAAATGGTGGTAGAGTCACAGCGTTGTAAATTGCGATTTATATAAGAGGCCTATCCGTATATGAATAACTAGTGACATCTCCTCGCTTCGCTTCGGATATATTATGCATAAAACCCGCCTTTCGAATCCCTCTATCTATTAAAAAACCCTGTGAATATCATACCTACTTTTTTAAAGATTTAGGCAAAAAACATACATACATACATACATAAAAGGAGCGGGATGCGACTTTGCTTTATACTTTGTAGTGAAGAAACACAGGTCAAATTCTTCTGTAGGCGAAACTTTGACTATTATTACTAGGGTATCTATTTGCATTAAAGAAAAAAAGAAACTTTTTGAAGCAATTACACTTGCTAGCAAACTACAAATGCATTGTATGCAGTGACCATCCGTTATTTTACCGAATTCCAATTTTGACACGACTAATTTGAACCTATAGCCGGGAGCTACTATTCTAATTTATGAAAATAATTTATACGAATGGCCAGCAGGTGGATTCTAAATTCAAATATTGTTTTGTTTGCAAGCGATATTCGTTCAAAAATCAATTATTCAGTTGTTTACATGTTTTGTTACATTTTAATTAGATTAGCCGTGGACTCGGAAAGAGCAATTTAGTGTATTCTAATTTAATAGAAATAATACAACGCACAACGCAGTCTAATAAATAATGAACGCAAACTACTGCATGCAATTGCGATAGAAACGTCACTTTTAATACTGACCAAACTGAAATGCAACTGATAGTAACACCCGTAAAATAAAAAAAAAACATTCAATTTTGTTTCCATCATGAGGTACAAACTTTTTTTCCAGCTTCAAGGATCACATGACAGATATTAGGATTCGATACTGGGTCAACTTGATGCCCCTGCGCATTCTCTAGGAAAACTATCTTGACAAACGGACAGACAGGACGATGGCGTGATCTTTTATAAAGGTACCAAGTTTCTATTGAGGTCCTTCTTTGTATAACAACGTTTTTATACACTTCAGTGCGCGACGGGCCACTCATAATAATATCCTTTTTTTATTTTAGAACTGTTCTTTTATTTTTCAACCAACTTCCTGACTCCGAGTTGAGTAATTTCTTAACAGAAAAACTTACACATATTTTGCTTACGGACCCAGGACTCTAACCAGGGACTTCTCGGTCCTTACGCAGCGCTTGCTACTAATAGACCAACAATACAAAGTGAATGAAAAAAGAAACAAAAGACGTAATACTACTGGTCTTACAATACAAGCTTTAAGCTTAGTGCAGACTCAGCTAGATATAGTTTAGTTGTAAGCAATTACTGAAAATAAACAAATTTTAATTTTTAAATCGTCCCCGAATCGCCTTCGCGTCGTCCCCGCTAAACGTCGGAAGGTGTTAGTGTTTTTTTTAATTAAAATGTGCCGCGCTTTGTTGTTAAGGCTCGTCTATCCCACTTCCAGAAAATCCCTGAGGGTTCCCGTTCAGCCATTATTTCATATTTATATGCCGCGCAAACTTTGTTCACAACTGTATATGAGTTGTCAATTTCGTTCGTAATTTTTCAAACTAGCGCAAATTCAGTAATTTGCTCTGAATATTTTGTACTGTATTTTGCGCTGTATTTCTAGTTGGTTTTTCGAAAAAACTAATTAACGGTGTGTTATGTTTAGTATACAGTTCATAGTTCAGCAAACGTTTTTATTCTTAATATTAGTATTTATGGGTTTATGGGTCTATGGTTAGACCCATAAAGACTAATATTTAGTGTAATGGGACGCGAAAGTTTAAAATCTTGCAAACGTTTTTATTATTGTTGAATAGAAATCTATACTAACTAATTTAAAAGAGTTTGTTTGTTTAAGGGCGCTAATCTCAGGAAGTACTTGGAATTGAAAAAAAATTGTATAAGATAACATGAAATCGTCGGATCGAATTTAATCCGTAAAATTAGTTTTATTTCAAACTTACTACAACTTAAAAATAAACTAAAAATCATAATATTACACATGGTCATTTTCTCATACTTGCTTACACAAACAAACAATTGACAAGTAAATAAGGCGTCCGACCGATTTCAGCCATGGCGGCCGATCTCAATTGAGATCAGCCAAGTGCGCAGGACATATTATAGTGCACAAGTCTGCGCGCAAACACAAGTGCACTCTCTATTCCCTTACTCTCATAATTCGGTGAGACGGCAATCCGACATGACCGATGAGAGATCGAAGGCAGGACCACTGGCTTAACGTGCTTTCCGAGGCACGGGCGTTCAACCGCCAACTTCCTAACTCCGGGCTGAGTAATTTCATTACAGAAAAACTCACACAAATTTTGCCCGACCCCGGATTCGAACCGGGGACCTCTCGGTCCTAACGCAGCGCTTGCTACCAATAGACCAACGAGGCAGTTGACAAGTAAATAATATACCAACAAAACATCAAAACAAGAAGTAAACACCAAAACGCGAACTAAACTCGAATCTCCAGCCCAAAATCTCATTACGCCGCGCGGCGATAGCAATAAATCTCAATTGTGCAATATTTTAACTTCCAATAAACAGGACAGTGATCACATTATTCGCGTTATGAGATAAATCCTTCGGCGAGAGTTCTGGAGTCGTGATCAACCGAGACTCGGGCTGTGGGTGTGGTGTATTTTAGGAGCTGCAGCGGGAATGAGTACGATATCCGGCTGCATGGACCTGCACGTATTCGTTTTTTTGATTATTTTTAAGCTATTGCATAGCTTTTATCGCGGGCTTTGAGCGCGGCAACCGAACCAAGAAATTCCGTAACGAAAAAACCTCACAATCGTCTAACGTCATTTAAGTTCGGTAGATTTCGGCACGGTGTTTGTGTGCGTGCGGCTAGACGTATTGTACGACTCTACGAAACTCGCACGAATCGAGACGAGCTGCTCCGAAATCGGACGATGCTATGCAATAGCTATACCGCGGCAGTCCCCGAGTGCCACACGTCTTTTTTTTTTCATGAATAGCTTTCCGCGCGCGACTTCGTCCGCGTGGAAACCCTATTCCTGCGGGAACTCCGGGATAAAAAGTAGCCTATGTGTTATTTTGGGTCTTCAGCTGCATTAGTATTTGCTTGAAAGAGTAACAAACATCCATCCACACATACAAACTTTAAAGTTTATAATATTAGTAGGATAAGTTGAATAGAGCACAGCAAGATTGCCGCAATCATACCTTACTAGCGTCCGTGTTCAGTGAACTACGTCTTATGGTAAAGACTTATTGCTATTACATACTCATATTCCTGCCTTAATAGAACGACGTATGACACCATACTGTAATACATAAAATTTCAACATAGTAATATTATAATCTACTCGTACATCAATAAAGGCCACAACCAATTCTAAAAACCCTAAAACAAACGTTATTTTCTTGGTTTTATTTCTCCATCGCGTTCACATCCGCATCCACTAGTATATGAAATACTTTATTGTACTCAATAAATATCCAATTATGTCACTTCATAAATCGATAATTTTTATATAAAACTAATTTTACTTATTTTTTCTCTGTTATTGCAATTTAACTATTAGTTAATAAACGGACTACTTCTGAGGGCCTACCATGAGTTGGCTATCGTAAACTTACGTACGTTAAAAACCTATCGAGTGGTTTTTCATACGGCCGATTTTAGTTCTTCGCGTAACCACCAAGTCGGCGCTGTACATGTTTTTCATAGACATATTTTACGTAGGCGATATCGAGCGCGTAAGTTTTAAACTCATGGTAGCCCCACTGATGCTGCGTTAGTTTCAGCGAGCGCTTATGACACGGGCGCAGTGTCAAACTTTTAATCCGGCGACGGCAGGGCATTGTTTGGCCGCGGGTGGCTCATTATACTGGCCTACGACGCCGACGCCTTTTACACCCCATCAAAAACAACACTTAACCCCATCCAAATAAAGTCCACTTCGGATTAGTCAGCGCGTGCAAAGTTATCACCAGCTATTGTTGTGTGGCATTTTTGGGTTACAGTCGCCGCTTAATTCGTCATCCAGTGTTCAGTCGTGAAATGCGTCAGAATTGCGGCGGTAATCAGGAGGGCGATTCATTTTGTCACTTAACAAGGGGAAAATGTTAGTGAGACGTCTTTATTATTTTGGATTTAGGTAATATTCTAATTTTCTATTGCTCAACTGAGTTCTATTGACTGTTTTTAAAGTAACAAAAGCTCTCCTAATGGATTAAACAGGAAATCAAATCCACCCAATAACCTAATGCACAGAAATTAGAAAGTTACAATTATTATTTTCTATATACATAGTTACATAGAATCACGCTTTTTCCCAGATCTGCAATATGCGACGGTCCTGGCACGCCACTTCCGCTTCTTTCACATCCATCAACCTCTTCATGCACGCTCGTCGATTTAGGGTAATTTTGATTTGACCTTTCTTCAAGATGTGACCTATTTGGTCATGGAAGGTCTTTTTTTGGTCTTCCCCTGTCGACATTTCCATTATTTTATTTTTGTAAGCTATTTATATTACACAGATCTATTATATTGCTTTTATTAACAAGATAACACACAACAGTTTCTTGACTTTTAAATTTGAAGTTGTTATGAAAATTTTCACGTAATAAACTCTTCTAAAATAACGCAAAGACACCAACGCAACTCTAATATATTAGACCGAAAAGTGAGCTAACTTTATCGTCTTTTATACAAATAATAACAGTCAAAACTTTCCTCTACGCTAAGGCATTAAATTTATAGGGAAAGTTCTCGCGGCCTAAGTATCTAGGAAAACTTGCCTCCATAAGTAGTTGCTACATACAATATATTGCACAATCAAGAATGGGGGCTCAGTTAATTTTAATACTGTTGCAACTCCATCGAAATGCATGCTAACCATCGCTGGTTCTAAAGCTAACTAGAATTAGCTTGGAAAGATTGAAGACGCATTGGAAGCGGATACGTATTTGATAGTTTCAAAAGTGAAAACCAATCACGGAAGCATAACTTTGCCTTCGGAAGGCTAAGTTTGATGAAAAACTTGGATACATGCGTCGGGCAGGCTGATATATTTAGCGGAAACAGTTTTCTAGTTCTCCCTATATCGGCTGTGCTAGTGACTAGTACTCGAAGAGTTTGTGAATTTTCAAAACCCATGAAGTCTTTGAAAACATGTACTTAGGTGTTGATTCAATGTTATTCAATTCAGTTTTGAACTAATACATGTCTCGTAAGATTTTAGACTTTAGCGTTCCATTACACTAAATATTAGTCTTCTACACGATTAGGAATTCATTATTAGGAATAGCAAATTACATAGCTACTTACCTGCCCGGACTTTTCGACTGGGTTACACCAATCGTGGGAGTCGCGAGCGAGTCAGTTCGCAACGGAACATACCTGCAATTGTTATTCCAGTAAATTTATCCATTCCGCTATTTACCACTGAATACTGATATAACTTATTTCGAAATGGTGAAAAGGTTGGAAATAATATTTAATAAGACCAATCATTTTAATTAAGGTTTATAAAAATACTCTTCATCGTCATCATCGACCTAGATAAGTCAGTCCCCTGTTAGACGTAGGCTCTTATTTTTACCAAAATGGACCTCCAAGTAAAAAAAGATCAAAAATCGTCGCAAACTATAACATCAAGAAGTACCCCTTCAAAAGCAAACAAAAAACACAGCAGTGCTTCTGAACGTTGTGTTGTTCTCCAAAACTTAAAGCAAAAACATCGTTAATGTAAACAAGCTAACTAAAATTTGAAGGAAGCAATTTTCTTAACTCCCCGTTGTAAGTTTTGAATGGCGCGTCCGGACTCTCGTATTATTTTAGCTGCAATAGGAAACAATTTCCCATCCTCCTTTCATTGTTCCTTCCTGTTTTAGTTTGTTTGTATCTGACTTGATAGGTTGTTTTCAACATTGATTTTTGATTTTAGAGCAATATTAATTTGCATGTATGAATAAAATAAATAAATAAATAAATATTACGCAACTTCACATAAATTGATCTGATTCCGCGGTAAGTTGCTTAAGCAGCAGTGTGTTACGGATATCAGAATGAACAGTGGTTACACAAATATACTTAAATATATTTAATAACACACCCAGACACGGAACAAACACCGATGTTCGTCACACAAATATTCGTCCCGAGTGGGAATCCAACCCACGGCTCTTGGAACCGTGGGTAGTGAACCTAGATCACTAACCACCCTTTCACCGTATGTATTTTAATATCATGAAAAGGCCACTCTGTGATTATTAAGTTTAAATAATTTTAATTCAAATTAAATTCAGTCTTCGTTTGATTTTGTAGATTCTGTATGGTCTTCTTTATTTACTTTGTACGAGCCATCGTACATTATTTTATGTAAAATATTATAGCATAGTAACGCCTTTATGTGTCGGCATCGCCGCGAGTTGATTTTGTCAACGCATCAGTTTTTATAAAATATCATAATTTTAATCATTAAATCATCAATCAATAAGTGAATAAGCAACACTCAATCAGAGCGGTTTGATTTATCATCCCCGAAACCATCTCATCATCAGCATTCCAAAGTGTGGTTAAAACCCCACATACTTCTAATGTAGGAGATTAATTAAATAGTTTAAAAACTAGTTTTCACACGTTTAATCAAAATCTATAAGCGTCTATTTAACTGCCTCTGCGGAATCACCTTTTAAATAAATCTCAACACCACTTCCTTCATAGCCAACCCAATAGCATGTACTCATATGATTTACTCGTAAACCCAACTGAATTGGGTACAGAGATTTATTCCAGCCCGTTTCCCGATTACTCCCTGATCCCTCTAGTTCCGTGGAATGGCCGGTCCGAGACCTGTGTGAGTTGTGTTAGGTGGAGTATATAATCGGCTGGAACACTTGGTGGAAGATGTTATAGAGATGGGTACATACGCGTTTGGGAATTTCATGGTTATGGTGTTGGAAGTCAGAGTTTTATGGTTAGCCATTAACTTGTGCTTATCGTGGTAACGCACTAGCCTTTACTTGCCACTAGCCCCTTAAAATAAACCTTACTTGCCAATCACAAAGAAGACTACTAAGAAGTGTTTGTATAAAAATCGCATATTACCCAATATGCAATGAGCCATCCGCTCCCCCGCAAGCCCGGTGATGATGACAAGGCTACTCCAAGCCATCATCGTAAGTCAGTTTGAAAAAAAAATATGCAATTCTCTTTATCCCTCTTTTCTCCTCTCTGGCAAAAGGAAAAAGAAAGCTCCAAATCGTAATCAGCATGTCAACAGTATTTTTTTTTCTGTAATTTTGTAGTCAAAATTTACGTCAAGAATATATGATTCTTAAGTTTGCCTAAGACACTGAAAAATAAAACCCAACTACGACAAAAAACGACGCTGAAAAAGTATAAAACAAGACTTTTAGAACATACAATACTATTTTGAAGTATGCAATATTTACTAATGTAGAGATATAAGTTTTCATGTTTGGAAAACCGCAGTCACATCGTTGTCAAAGTGCTACGGTAGGTAGGTAGGTACTTGTGTATGGAACGTGTGACTACGCCTTTCCAAACATGAAAACTTATCTCTACATAGTAAATATTGCATACTTCAAAAAAAAGTATTGTATGTTCTAAAACGCTTGTTTTATACTTTTTCAGCGAAGTTTTTTGTCGTATTTAGGTTTTACTTTTTAACTTTTTATTATTTGTACTATTTTGGTGTTAGTAAGTAGTAAAGAAGCTATGAACGAAAAAAGAAAGATGTGAAGACTATATGCAATCAGTCCATGAATATACGTAAAGTCACATGCAAATGCTAGTAATATATATATATTTAAAATGTACAAGTAAAGCGCTTTCCAATGATACCAAACACGGCGTATTTATCTTAACTTTATTTTTTTACTCTGTATGTTTTGGTCCGCTAGTGGGCGCCACATTAGATTTTTGTGAAACCCTACTATAGCCTATAACCAGCGGACAATTAAGACGCTTCTAATGATATGTCATTTGTCGAATTCCTGACAAGCAGTCTAGAAGTTATGTGGAAACGGATCGACATACATACACACGTACATACACACAAACAGGCATTCGAACATACACACATACATACATACAGACATACATAGCCTGTCAAAATCACACCCCTCCTTTTCTTTTGCCGTAGTCGGGTAATAATAAAGCTACTGCAATTCATAAAATCAACAAAGCAACTCAAAGTACACATAAAAATAAAAAGGCGTCCGACCGATTTCAGCCATGGCGGCCGATCTCAATTGAGATCTGCCAAGTGCGCAGGACATATTATAGTGCACAAGTGTGCGCGCAAACACAAGTGCACTCTCTATTCCCTTACTCTCACAAAAAAACACACATACAGTTCACTCTATTACACGTGAACTCCAAAAACAATGATATATATCCGTAAAGTTAAGTATTTATCTTTTTTTATCAACTGGCAAGGTGGAACAGTGACCTAGAATCACTACCAACGGTTCCAAGAGTCGTGGGTTCGATTCACAACTGGTACAAATATTTGTGTGACAGACATCGGTGTTTTTTTCGTGTCTGGGTGTGTTATTAAATAAATTTAAGTATATTTGTGTATCCGTCATTGTTTCTGATTTCCGCAATTGCTTAAGCTACTTAACACAGAATCAGATCAATGTATGTGATGTTGTGTTATATATATTTTTTTATTATTATCATACCCAATAGCGTTTTTTTAAACGGTTTAAGTATGGGGCTACAAAACACCTTCTTCGTTATACACTCTGTCTGTATCGTAATAGCTTTGTTTAAGTGCTTGCTGAGCAATTTTCTCGCTAAGTAGCTGACAGTAATTACAAGTTAATTTCAGTTTTAACCGACAACACAATTAATTGTGAGCGTAGACTTGATTGGGCTTGTTGAATTAGAAGGCTATTCTTATATTGACAGACATATTTGAGAGTCTCAGTCCAGTCTTCTAGGTCCGGTCCAGGGTCAGGGTTTTATTTACGCTAGAGACAAACATAAAATGGTTGTATTTCTTTAGTATCCGCGAATGTGTTTTTTTTTCAGTTATATGATTAAATGAAATGCGATACTGTGATTTTGTGTGTTCCATTCTTAATACATTTAGAAAACTGAAACTGTCCGGGATATTTACCATGTTGTTTTGTTTTAATGAGCTTCTGATATTTCGGCACTGTTGCAAGCATGATCACGGGTGAACTGTAGGACTGCGAGAATGACGGTAGGTCTAAGGGCAGACATATCGGTCTACCCTCTTTCTTAGTCTTTTACTACGCACGACACCACTACCACTATCCACTACATTATCACTACGAACTCGATCGCGACACACTACACTCACAGTATCACTTCTCATTCTCGCAGTCCTACAGTTTACCCGTGATCATGGCGCTTGCAACAGTGCCGAATATCGGGAGCTCATTAAAACAAAACAACATGGTAAATATCCCGGACAGTTTCATTTTTTTAATGTGTGTAACCATGACAGTTTATACTAATAATAAATCTGTAAGGGTCGGTCATGGAGTAAGTTAGTTTGTTTTCAGAGATATTGTGTTTATAGGCTCAATATATGATACTAATACTACTTTCACGATTTTTAGATTTTTTCCTGTATCTCGTATGTATGTTTCTCCATAACTCTTAAACCAATTATCCGAATCTGCAATGAATGCAATTTAGAATTCTACCTATTTAAATCAATTTATAATTGAATAATCTTTAAACTTAAACTTATGATAGCTATGCTGTACCTACTCATCCCACCAACTTTAGAAAAACTTAAGTTTAATAAAACGATAGTTGCAAAATAATTGAGCGACTTAACACAGTTTTACTTGCGAAAAACATCTAAAACACATGTTAACAAATTCTTTTTTCACGTATGTTGTTGGCAAAATATTGTGCTAAGAACAAGTATAGCAGATGTTGGTGGTCGAACGGTCTTTCTTAATTTGACGCAAAATTAGGTCTTTGGAGCGCCGCCAGACCTCGGGCCGAGCTTTATATGCCCAGACGTTACCAGCAACTGTTTTGTGTGAATTTATTTTTACTCTATTATCCTGTTATATACAAAAAAGATAAAAGAGTATTGGACGAATTCTAAAACGAGAAAGACACTTAAACGATGTGTTTGACACTTAAACGATGATGAATGTCCTAAATTAAAAGCTTTCAATTTGCAATATTTCATTAAAAGCCTTCAATTTGCAATATTTTAATCATCTACAAACAAAAAATAAACAAAATAAAAATGCTTTTGTTCTTTCACACGCAGGTGTAACATTATAATATCACATTCAGTTCTCAAAATGTTCAAATAATTTTGCATACTTTTACCAAAAAACGGGCCTTTTTCGTTTTTTTTATTACATTTATACAAATGCTTGTCAAAATTAAACTTTATGTAAACTGTTTGAAGTCTAGCCCATGACCACGAGCGCTGTAAAGAGCTCGAAACGTCGGGTCTCTAATAAATATCTTTAGAATAACACGCGTGTGTTTAGAAATGAATTAGTTTTATTTCAAATGAACTTTATGTCTTATATAAATAATAAACATTTCGACGCAACGGAACAACGAATCCCTCTCCCAGAGCGGCGAAAACACTCGTTCATAACACCAACTCCGATGACAAATAATGAACCCGTGAAATTATTTCACAAAACAAGATTAAGACAACTGGTTACCGTCACATAAATTGCGCAGTCAACGTTATGGCTCCAACTTAAAGACAGCTGACATTCGCCGTTTATAGGAATAAGCTTTTAAATTTCTCTAATTAAGAGTCGAGATTTATTCAAACCGTTAAATCCGAGCGTCGGGAAACAAAACGTGATTGGTCGCGGACTTATAATTTAATGCAATTTCCTTGCTTATTGCTGGTCTGAGTGAGGGGAGGCAGCGGGTTGGTGGCATGCTTTGAATTAATGTGGCTGCGTTATAACATCGGATTGCAGCCGTAATAGGAAACATGGTTGTTACGACGACAATATTCATCATGCTTATGAATGAGGTGGTAGTTTTCGGGGGAAATTGGTTTAGATGAATTTTAATGCTGTGTGTTTGCTAATTTTGGAATTTGCTAATAGGAGAGCCAGTTGTGTAAAAATTTTTCTTAACCTTATATTTCTTGTCTTTTTAATTTATTTTTCACAATTGAGAGCAGTGTCTTTTTTTTTCGTTTAGTCTTCTACTACAACCATCCCATTGTCTAGTTACATTACTATTTCATAGTTACGTTTAAGTTACACGGTCACCAAAGTGTTTATCACAAGTCACATAATTATTAACATTAAAGACTTTTAGAGTTTAAGTGCTTTGAACTTTGGCGTGTCTGAATACGTTTTCAGATTAAATGAGACTGTTTTCGTAAAAACAACTGCCAAAACTCTTGGTCCACTCATCGCAGCTTACAATCACATAAGCACATTCCGATTCCGGCGAGCCTCTACTCCTTACCCCACGCGAAGGGTGCGGAATCCTCTTATTGCAGTCCGCTGGCTGCGACGATCAGTCCCCTGGCTGCGCCGAACAGTCCCCTGCGCCCTCGCCCTCGCTTCGTTAACGGTAATACTCAGGGCTGATGGTTGCACTTTTCGTCGGTACGCATAGAGAGCGTCAAATTGAATCAGAACAAGACATAAGATAGATAGTATAGATAGATATTGCAAAAGTTTTGCAATCAATAATGGTAACTAAATATGTCCCCTGTCACAAATTATATTTACATAATCCACGATGATAATCAATAACAGTCACATCTTTGAAAAAGGAATACTTCAAACAAGACAGTTATTTATTAATACTACAAAGAGATGCTTAAATAATCATTTTAACCTAATTACAAAGGAAGAACAATCTGAATAAATGGTAATAGAAATGCACCCTGCATCATGTTTCTCTACAATTACTTAAGTTAAAAACTAAGTATGACGTATGTTTTAGTGAGCTGTGTGAGTTCGAGTCTTTAGAGTAATATTTTTAATTAATTTAATTTTAATTTGTTCGCCTGTGTATATAATAGTATTATATTCTGCACTTTTCACCTTCTCTGATTGTAATAGCGTAATATAACTTAAAACTATGTATATAAAATCCGTCATTTGCTTTATGATTTAGAAGATTATCTTTAATTTTTATTTTAGAGCTGTGGATTTTGAATAAACAAATAAATAAAATAAAATAAAATGTAACTAATCACAAACAAGAATCTCAAGTACCTCTGAATGGGACTTACAGCAGTTTTGCGCCAACACCATAAAAACATAATACAAAACGTAAATTGGAAGCTACAAAGAGATCCTCATTCTATCAAATGCAATTCTGCAAAACCGGCCAACAACGACAGGCCACAAATTCGACAATAAAAGAAGTTATACAGTCCCCCATCTCGCAGCGATCGTAAAACGACAACGTAGTTACCTCAAACTTAGTTTAATTAGAGAGAGCTTTAAAGTAAAATGTCAATAAAATAAAACTGGTAAATGGTGAGTTCACGGTTTCATTTAGTCTGTCACGTTGTGAGAGTGAAAGAGTGAAAGGTTATTTTATATGAGAATTAATTACTTGACTTTTATAGTTATCCTTCTATTATGGTCAGAATAAGGCTGAATAGAAGTATAGGTTGTAGCAAACACATCAATTTTCAAAGAGACCGTTGTTTGTTTAAATCAATAAAACAATCATCATCATCATCAGCCCATACGTCCCCACTGCTGGGGCACGGGCCTACCCTAAACTAGGGCGATAAGGCCTTAGTCGACCACGCTGGCCAAGTGCGGGTTGGTCGACTACACAACCTTAGAATTTCTTCTTAGGTGTGCAGGTTTCCTCACAATGTTTTCCTTCACCGTTAAGTCGTCGAATGAAAGTACATATGAATTTCAAATTTGAAAAACATATTGGCATGGCAAGCAACGACCTTACCCACTCGGCCGCTTTTTCAACAAAACAAAACACACGAAAACAATGATGGAGTACAAAGTATGTTTTTACATTTTCAATGTTCAAATTCAAATTCAGCATTCTCCTTTTTGAAAGAAACACTGACCCTCTTCAGTGAGAAATTAAACTAACGCTCGGGTAAAAAACGAGAAACGGAAAACTAAACACGACGCACTCACCCCCGGATGTTTATTAAAAAATATCCAAATGAAAAACCGTACACGCTGCAAATTGAAACGTGTAGAACAAACGAGGTTTCGGAAAACACAAATAGTGGACGTATCTTGGGAACTGTGGAGGTAATTGAACAGCGTTTGTGATAGGAACGCACGGTATGAGCACAGTACAAAGAGATCGGTCCGAAACAATTTGTACAGTACTTTCGTTTTGATTACACGAGTGAAGTGCATTCGTATGTAGTATCTCTGTTTGACGAGGATATTGTACTATTTTTGTCGCATGTTGGTCCTGGAATATAAAATACAATACAATGTCTGTATTTTGTCACCTAAGGTGATAGTTTGGTTGCGCATGCATTAAAATTACAATGTAATAATTGTATTTCACGGAAAGTAGTTGATAATTTAGTGTAATGTTTTTTTCTTTCATTTGGGTCAACAAACAACATCACGATAAATGCATGACTACAAAACATAAAAAAAAAATTGTTCCTAAAATGGCATATACAACTAGGTAATCCTGTCTCTTGGGGACATTACAGTTATTTATGCAAGGTTATTATGACGTCACTAACAATACCCTCAAATTTAGAAAATACATTTATCATAGCCTACAGAAAGAACTAACCATGAAACTAAGAACACAAATTTCCTAGTTAACAACTAAAGTAAATAATAAACAACTGAAAACGCCGTCGGGCGGCCGGAACCACCATCTAAACGTTGCAGTCACAATCTTATAAATAGCTCTAATCCCTTAAACACTCAAGCTGCCTACAATGAAAGGTAGGGGTACAATGGGAGGCTTACGCCATGAATATTAAGCAATATAATAGCAACGTTGATTATTGTCTTGAACGTTTAAAACAAGGAAATGGGCAACGCGAGGCCCATATCAATGGGCTACAGCTTCTTATTAGGAAGTTGAATGAGATTTTTCCACCGGACGGCGTGAGGAATGCTAATTGACAAGACACGGTTACGCTGTTAAAAGTTTTCTTTATGGCTTCAGGAAGGATATTTATCATTTTTTTTCGGACAATATTTATGGACAACGAGACTTTTTTCGCGAAACGAAGGCGAAATATTTGCCTTTACATTGTAATTATAGAATACATAGCTTCTAGATAATGAAAATGTCGGTTAAATTTTCCTGACCTTCTCAACCACTATACGAGTACATAGTCGTTACCTGCCTCGTTGGTTTATTGGTAGCAAGTGCTGCGTTAGGACCGAGAGGTCCCCGGTTCGAGTCCGGGGTCGGGCAAAATTTGTGTGAGTTTTTCTGTAATGAAATTACTCAGCCGGAGTTAGGAAGTTGGCGGTTGAACGCCCGTACCTCGGAATCACGTTAAGCCGGTGGTCCTGCGCCCGATCTCTCACCAAAATATGTCACATAATATGTCCTGCGCACTTGGCTGATCTCAATTGAGATCGGCCGCCATGGCCGAAATTGGTCGGACGCCTTATTTTTTTTTATTTTCTTATTTATTTTACATCATCACTTTCCCCGCCATCTCAAGAACTTGGTGAAACCAGCCAGGTAAGTAAAGATAAGCCTGTCAAGAAGGCACCGCAACCACCCCCGATCGTAGTTGAAAATGTCAAGGACTACCAAAAGTTCTATGATTTTCTACTGGCTGGGGAAATTGACAAAAACTCATTTGCAGTTAAAATGATGAAAGGGGAAAACGTGAAAATTAACGCGCGTAATGGGGAATCGTACAGGGCGATTACCAAGCTCTTGTTACAAAACAATTGCCTCTGGTACTCCTATGAAAATAAACAGGACAGGCCAATTAGAGTTATGGCAAAAAATCTACATTCGTCGTGTTTGCCTGATAGAATAGTCGATGACTTAATAGCTAAGGGCTATAAAATCGAAAATGCCGTCAACAAGCTCAGTTGGAAGACCAAGGAGCCTCTCAATATGTTTTTGCTCTCGTTCCAAAAGGACGAAGACATTAACAAGATTTATGCAATTAAATTTATCTTGGGCTGTAAAGTAGAAATACAGCCACTTAAAACATCAAAACTGATTCCTCAGTGTAAAAGGTGTCAAGCATATGGGCACACACAAAGATACTGCTCTAAGGAACCCCGGTGTGTAAAGTGTACCGGAAAACACCTTAGTAGAGACTGCAATAAATCGGCAGAGGATAAGCCTAAATGCATCCACTGTGGAGAACCACATCCTGCCAGCTACAGAGGATGTTTAGTAGCAAAAGAGCTGCAAAACATTAAAAACAACCGCAACAAAAAGGCTACACCACAAAATGCTCCAGCTTCCAGCAAAAAGACCGTGTCATACAAACGTGTGTCAGAGAATATATCTTATGCACAAATGACTAAACCTCCTAAGTCATCGTCAATCGCTCATAAAAAAGATGTTGCAACATCAGCTAAAGAAACGGAACAAAACGAGTGCAAAGGTGGCTACAAATTCAAAAATAGACACAATCTTGAGTCTCTTGACATCGTTTGATCAAAGATTAAAACATTTAGAACAATGTAGCAACAAAACTGCTACATCTCAAAAGCTAAATCAAAATGAATAGCATTAAAATTATGGCTTGGAACGCTAATGGACTCTTACAGCATCGAGATGAACTGCAAGTAGTCCTAAATACAGAAAAAATTGACGTGTGCCTTATCTCTGAAACACACTTCACTAGAGAATCTCACATTCAGTTTGATGGATATAAAACTTACCATGCACTACATCCTGATAACAAAGCTAGAGGGGTAGTGCCATCATAATTAACCTTCATACGGTCTTCGGGTCAATTTTGACCCATTTTACGAAAGAATCTTAATTTTCTCAGCGGCTAATTTATTTTGAGAATTGATGTTTTATGACTTTTACTAAAATGTTATACTGAAGTTATTTAGCTAATAATTTTAGTAAAATAACTTTAACATTTTGTCCTAGAACATTTTTTACGTTCGCGGTCTTCGGGCCACATTTGACCCGACGTATTAAACGAACGGCATTTGTTATTTTATTCGATATCAAGTTACCCACTTTTAGTTGTATGCTTCTATTGTTCTAGTCAGTGCACTGTTGTAGTCTTGTAGTAAACATTGAGTGAACCAAACGTACTTTAGTTTGAAGATTGGACTAATTATTTTGTATTCAAATATGAGGGATAGTGAAATTGAATTCGCTGTAAATGAAGTGTCAGATCAGGAAGAATCGTGTTCTGAAATTGAAGACAATGTTGAGGAACCTAATTCATCGGATAGTAGTCTTAGTATGAGTGAAGATGCAGTTGTTCATGCCGAGATAATGACATCAAAAAATGGCCAAATAACGTATTCTAAAAAACCCTTTGGAAATAGTCACGGAAGAGCTTCAAGAGAAAATATCATCAACTTGATGCCAGGCTTGACACGTTATTCATCCTCTAGAATAACAGAAGAAGAAAGTTCAAGCTTTGAATTATTTTTTCCTCCTCCTTTGATACGTATTATTTTGAATTACACTAACATTGAGGGTAGACGCATATTCGATGAAGAATGGACTGATATTGACAGCGATGAATTGTTTGCATTTATGGGACTACTTTTGTTAGCTGGTGTATTTCGATCAAGTAACGAAAGTTCTGAAAGTTTATGGGATTCACAAAAAGGAAGACCGATATTTGCAGCAACTATGTCTCTAAAGACATTCAAAAAAATATCAAGAGTTATACGGTTCGACAACAGAGAAACTCGAAGCGAACGTCGGTTATTAGACAAATTTGTCTGATTCGTGAATTGTGGAATCAGTGGGTTGATATATTACCGAAGCTTTACAATCCTTCTGAAAATGTGACAATAGATGAGCAGCTGGTAGCATTCAGAGGACGGTGCCCATTTCGACAATATATGCCATCAAAACCTGCGAAGTATGGAATAAAGTTTTGGGTACTTTTTGTGATTCTGCAACAAGTTATGCTTGGAATATTCAACCTTATACAGGTAAGATTGCCGGAAATATTCTCTGAAAGAAACCAAGGTATGCGTGTGGTACTTGATTTGACTGCAGGGCTAAAAGGCCATAATCTTACCACTGATAACTTTTTCACGTCATACCAATTGGGGCAAACATTATTAGAGAAACAGATCACAATAGTAGGCACAATACGCAAAAACAAGCCTGAGCTACCACCTGAAATAGTAAATATAAGAGGCAGACCAAATTTTTCATCTAATTTTGCCTTTACTAAGGATACTACTCTCGTATCTTATATCCCGAAAAAGAATAAATCTGTAAACCTTCTCAGTACCTTACATCATGACTCAGAAGTGAGTGATCGCGCTGACAAAAAACCAATAATAATATTAGACTATAACAAGTGTAAAGGTGGTGTAGATACTTTGGACAAAGCAGTGAGTTGCTACACTTGCAGAAGAAAGACAAAACGATGGCCTCAAGTAGTATTCTGTAATATGATTGACATATCAGCTTATAATGCTTTTGTTTTGTTCAAATCAGCTAACCATGCCTGGAAAGAAGGTTGTCTAGCTAAGCGCCGCTATTTTTTAGAAAATTTAGGTATGCAGCTTGTTACACCTTACATAAAAAAACGTCAAACATTACCTCGAGCGCCGTTTTCACTTGAAATTGCCAATAACATACGATCTACTCCTCAAAACGAACCGCAACCGTCATCATCAACTCAGTCAGAAAACAATACACAGAAAAAAACAACCAAGAGAAGTCGCTGTCAACTATGTCCAAAAACAGATAATAAAACAGGATTGGTTTGCATAAGATGCAAAAAATTTATATGTAAACAACACTCTAAAAAAATTACTTTATGTACCAATTGTAATAATTGATTTTATTTTAATTTGTCACTATTCAACATAAAAGCTTTATAAATCTACAGAACATATATAAAATTGTACAACAATCTGTGTAATTAAAACAAATTATAATAAATATATACTTTACTAACTGCTTTTTTAATTGAAAATATCGTCATTAAAAAAAATACTTGACAATATAGTACTGGGTCAAATTAGACCCGAAGCCCTTTTACGTCAGTAGCTTTGAAGACCGTATGAAGGTTAAAGATAATATCTCACATTTTGAGCAATATACGTGCGTAGAACAATGTGTACAGGCTGTAGCAGTTTGTATTAGAACCAAAAGTTTTCCTATAACGATATCCTCTATCTACTGTCCACCAAGATACTCATTGAAATCAGAACAATATACAGAGTTATTAGAAAAACTGGGCAACAGGTTTGTGCTTGGAGGTGACTTTAATGCCAAAAATACATTATGGGGTTCTAGACTTACAACAACAAAAGGAAGAGAACTGATGAATGCTATCAGAGAAATGAAACGTAACACCATTTCTACAGGAAAACCTACTTATTGGCCAACAGACCCACAGAAGGTACCAGATTTGATTGATTTTTTCATATATAAGAACTTCTCATCAGCGTTTTTGCATATTGAGGAAGGATTTGACATGAGCTCGGATCATTCGCCTATTATATTAACTCTCAGTGACTCTATACTACAAAGAAAGGAAAACCCAACTCTTGTAAATAACAAAACTGACTGGGAAGGTTTTCAAAAAGATCTAGACGCCTGCATTAACCTTAAGGTTTCACTGAAAACCCCTGAGCAATTAGACCTGGATGTTATTAAACTCACAAGGGATATACAGCAAAGTGCATGGGAAAATACACCTGAAGTTAAAAAAAGACCAAAAGGCAACTGCTACCCGAGAGAAATTAGAAATCTGATAGCTGAAAAGAGGCAACAGAGACGACGATGGCAACAATCTAGATTCCCAGAAGATAAAACTCTGTTAAACAACCTCACCCAAAAGCTTAAAAGAACGATTCAGAAATACAATAGTAATCGCATGACTACTTATCTCAGTGACTTAACAAACGATAAGTCTACAAACTACTCCTTATGGAGAGCAACAAAAAATCTAAAGAAACCTACCACAATGATCCCTCCAATAAAAGACATTACTGGACAGTGGGCAGTAAATAATGAACAAAAAGCTAAACGGTTTGCTCTTCATCTGGAACAAATATTTAAACCCAACGAAATACCTACCAGTATTTCTTTAAGTACCAAACCTCATGATGATCTGGAAATAAGACTAACTACACCAAGAGAAGTATGTAATGAGATTAAACGGCTAAGCAAAAAGAAAACGCCTGGGTATGATCTTATTACTGGGGAAGTACTTCAGAACCTTCCACGTAAGGCCATCGTCAAACTGACCACGCTAATAAATGCAGCATTTAGACTAAAACACGTTCCTGACATGTGGAAAGTAGCCGAAGTCATTATGATTCTAAAACCAGGAAAACCACCTCATGAAGCAACGTCTTATCGACCAATCTCACTTCTGCCGGTCATGTCCAAGCTTTTTGAAAAACTATTTTTAAGACGGTTAAACTTAATAATTGAAGAAAGAGAGTTAATTCCCGACTATCAATTCGGTTTTCGAGAAAAACATTCTACTATAGACCAAGTACATAGGATCACCAACATCATTGAAAAGGCCCTAGAAGAAAAGAAAGTTTGTAGTACCGTCTTTTTGGATGTGGCGCAGGCTTTTGACAAAGTGTGGCATGAAGGCCTTATGACAAAACTTAGAAACTTTCTTCCAAACCAATTTGCAGATCTAATAAAGTCTTATTTAACTGACAGAATGTTCAGAGTGAGACAAGAAGATGCTTACTCAGACCTCATGTCAATTAAGGCTGGAGTGCCACAGGGAAGTGTATTGGGGCCGGTCCTGTACTTAATATACACTTGTGACATACCAGAACTAGAAGATAACACTATTGCGACTTTTGCAGATGACACTGCTATTATGGCTATAGGAATTACCCATCAGGAAGCTGTAACAAAGGTTCAATCCGCTATAACTACCGTGTTTGACTGGACGAAGAAATGGCGGATTAAACTCAATGAATCTAAATCAGTACACATAGACATTACTAATAAAAAACAAATTATCAACCGGTTTATATCAATAATCATATTGTACCATACGAAAATACAGCCAAATATCTTGGCATGACATTAGACGCAAAGCTTCGCTGGAAGGCTCATGTCAAGAAAAAACGGGATGAACTAGAATTTCGGTATAAAAATATGTATTGGCTGCTTGGGAGACATTCCTCGTTGTCAGTTGAGAATAAAATTATATTATATAAGCAAGTCCTCATGCCAGTGTGGACTTATGGTATTCAGCTATGGGTCTGTACCAAAATAGTAATATGCAGATCATCCAACGTTTCCAGAATAAAGTACTCAGAGGTGTCGTTGATGCACCCTGGTACGTCAGAAATGAAGACCTACATCGGGACCTTAAAGTAGACTTTGTCAAAGACATTATTAAGAAATACGCCGAAGCTCATGAACATCGACTTCATCATCACGTGAATGTCCAGGCTATCCAGCTCCTCGACAACACGAACACAGTGAGGAGACTCAAAAGGACAAAACCTTTTGAGTTAGTGTAAATTAGTGACAAAAAGTGAAGTGTGTGCCACTCATTATGAACACAAGAACAAAGTGTCTTCCCCTTAATTAATAGAGACAATAAGAAAAGTGCTAATGGACACATTCTTAGACATACATTTATTTTAGCAGCTTAAGTTAAACATACATTACTTATTAGTCTTTTAAGACTAGATTGTAATTTTGAAGGCGTATTTTATCCATAAGGAAATACACCTTAAGAAAAAAAAAAAAAAAAAATATTTTACATAGTCGCCAAAAACAAAACTAATTATGATTCACCTAGCATAAAATTCAAATACGTCGCTCAAACTCCAAAACTTACCAACTCACCTATTTGCCGATCCATTTTCATTCAAAACAAACTTGTCAGAATCATCAACAATAAGTCCTCTCGCACAAAAACATCCCCGAGTGTCACTCAAAACAAATATTTCCGTTAGGCCTAAAAGCCAGAGACGAAGCAGTACAGAGAAGGCGTTATCCGACGATGCTCTTGTAATCTTAACTTAAAGACGTTAAAAGGCCGGCCAGTGTGTACTCTTACTTGTCGCCTCCCTCACAAACATTTGCGTATTACGTAGGGCTGCTATTCAGTTGTATGCTTTGACTGGGTCAGGGAAGCATTTTACTATTCATTTGTATGCGTTAACTGGCTCGGTGGTGCATTTGCTACATTATTTTGTGCCAAGAGTTGTCATTGACAAATTTTTTTGTCATGATAATCGGTTCTAGTTCCATGTCTGGGTGTGTTCTGTTTCTGACATCTGTAACATAAGTGCTTACGCAACTTAGCAAAGAATCAGACCAATGGTTTTGCTGTAGTAACATTTATGATTTATTAATTTATGTCATACATTCATTATTTGTTTTACTACGTTTGTGCAAAACCGGTTAAATATAAAATAAACCAATATCAAAGGTAGCCAAACTTGTAATTATAAGCCATAATTACATAGGTTCAGATTGAATGCCTACTCTTAGGTCTTTAATGCAAATATGTAGTTAATTAGTAATTTATTTATGTAGTCAAATGTCTTTATACTAACAAGGTAATTAAAAAACCGTTTCTCAGCAATATTTTGACTAGAAAAGTTAGTTTCTAATTTAAAAGGAAAAGCTCGAGTTAGGCCCCCATAAACATTAAATGAAAGGCTCAAAAATATTTTGTTGCATAATTTTTTGTTACGTCGTTGCACATGCTACTAGCCCTGAATGCATTTTCAAGACCTGTAAACCCAAATCAGTACCCGCTATTTGCCTAAACAATCATACTTCCCTGTCAACCCTATCGCCAGAGGGCGCCATTGCGTTGGGGGAGCTTTACGATGCAACGGTACCCAATCGCAATCCGGAGGTACACACTTTACAGCTTACGTTTATTTATTTTCCGCACTGGAGGCACGCATTGTTTAATCTTGTCTTTATGATTTGGGGACCGTTTGAAGTGTTGGTTGGCTCATTAGAGATGTCAGTTTGAATTTTAGAAAGCTTTTGCGTTTTGTTTTTGAGTAACTTTTTGATTTGGACTGTTGTAGCTGATTTATTAAATAAGTGGATTTCAGTGAATCCAATGTTTGAATCTGGATTTGAGTTTTAGTTTGAATCAAATAGTTCAATATTGTCTATCTTCGCAATAAATAATTACAATTTGATAAAAATAGTCATTCTTAATAATATTTTTTTTAATTTAATTTTGTTCTACTTAATAGTAAAAGTAAATTATTATTACACGTCAAAGTATATTGATTAAACGCACACAAGTATCACAACTATTGCTAACTATTATTTTGGTCCTAATACACAAAATTTATTAGGTACAATCCTTAACTTGGTGGTTAATATTTACCCTACCTAAGTGCCTAATTACGATTTCTACCTATGAGTGCTGGACCACTTATTAAATAAAAAAAAAACACCTTTACGATTCTATACAAATTGTGCGGTTTATTTTTAAAAACAAACGCCAACTACTGACTAACTCGTCTAACACCAGATGTCACAGTCATTTTACTTTTCCCATTCACAGTGTATCGCTGTCACAGCCCACTGGTTCCACAGCGCTCCCTATAATATATCCAGTCAGGTGGAGAGATAGGCCTTTGTTGACTATTCTAATGGTCTGTGACGGAACGGAAAAGACTCGGAAAACGGATGGCATAGAACGGATGATGGGAAGTAAATCCGTGACTTGACTTGGTTATGCCTGGTTTCGCTGATGTCAATGTTATAACATTGAGTGGTTGCTGACTATTGTTACTATTCTAGATTCTTTTTCGACCTCTACTACAACATGGGATACTAGCTTTTTGCACTCGCCACTCTCGTTGAAGTTGTTAATCGCAGTGTTTTTTCAAATTTGAAATTTATATGTGTGATTATTCGACGCTTTAACGGTGAAGGAAAACATCGTGACGTAGCCTGCACATCTACGAAGAAGTTCTAAGGTTGTGTGTGTAGTCGACCAACCCGCACTTGGCCAGCGTGGTTGACTAAGGCCTGGTCACCCTAGTTTAGGGTAGGCCCGTGCCCTAGCAGTGGGGACATAAATGGGCTGATGGTGATGATAAATACTTAGAATTATAGATATTTCGAATTTATATCGGTGTCAAATGCGCCATCGCTTAAAATCAAATATGAGGTTACCTTTTGTGTAAACATTCACTAATTATATCGACGGGCTGATAAAACAAATTTGAGTTGAAGTAACTGCAAAAGGTAGAGCCTCATTCAAAACTTTTGTTAATAAGACGATCCCATTACGATTCGGTATCTTTCAGCAACGCCTACCCACAATGAAATCGCCGTCCAAATTATATCAGAGTAAAATCTCATGGCTAGGGGGTTTATCAAACAATAACCTGTTAAATCAGACAGGCTTTAGCCGAACAATTTGTTACAAAAATCTGCTTGGTAACGGCGGGGTAACGGCGGGGTAACGGCAGGGTAACGGCGTCGGCTCACGCAACGCAACCCTTGGCTTCAAAGGATTTAAGCAACACCTTTTCATTTGGCCGAGATTGTTGATAGTTAGTTATGTATAGGTAAGGAACTTGGCAGTGTGATGGATACCAGTATTATAGTACCAAACTGCTAGATAACTACAAGGTAGAGTCTATGGAGTGAGAGAGCAGTTGACGCCTTAACTGTATTAAGAACCATGTTAGTCAAGAACGTGATTGTAGAATTGTGTGAGAATTGGACGATTTATATATAATTTAAATATAATTTTTTTTTATTATTTTACGTTTATAAAATACTAACTTCCGCCCGCGACTTCATCCGCGTAGAGACGTTTAACCGGTAAAACATTACTTCTTTATAGCGCAGTCGGTTTAAAAGTAGCCTATGTTCTTTCTCAGGCTCTGGACTATATCTGTACCAAATTTCATTTAGATCGGATCAGTATGCGTGAAAGCGTAACAGACAGACAGACAGAGTTACTTTCGGATTTATAATATTAGTAAGGCCTAGTTAGGATCTTTCATGTGGGAGTAGCTCTTACGCCCCGCTTTTATTTTTCTACTTCATTAGTAATAAAAGAGACAACAAAAATAATATTTTATGTGAGATCAAATGAAAAGAAAATTACAGCTGTTACCTAAATTCAGATTCGAGAACCAGAGTGGTGTGAGTGACAAACAAACTACCGGATAACAAAGGCATACAAGTAATATGGTCCTGTTGGTACCCTTCAAAAACGGAATCCTAAAAGTCATAATCTTGACCTGGATGACTCTGACCTCGCACCATCATACAGAAGCTTCCTTCATTCCTTAACCTAACAAGCCAACTGCCAAACGAAACTTCCCCAAGCAAATCAAAGCAACGGAAACTACACCACTTACCTCCATTCAAAGTTTATCGCCTACGCGTAAACCCATTTGGTTCTAATGTTCGTATAAAAGAGAATTATTATACAAAGTTCGCCACATAATAACGGGTAAGTGTAAATTAACCGACAAATTCATAATATCGCCTGAAAGAGTCGCGTGAGTAGCCTCCGTTACCGAACGGGAGTTTGTGGACTGATTTTTTACTAATTGTTTGCAATATAACTTAACACTACCCTCTTAGCATATTGTATAAAAAAATAAGGAAAAAATATGAACGCAATTTTCAGCAAAAAGGAAAAATATCAACAATTTTGTGTATCATTAATTACTTGTTTATATATTTGACTTATTTAATGAATAAATATATACACCTCACACCCGAGCACTACAACATTTTTAATTTTTTTCACAACAAAAAAATGAATATTATATACTATCAGAATGACAAACCTCCTCCTCCTCCTTCTTTTTTTGAAGTTTGCTAAAAACATCAAAAATATTTTTTTAACGATACAATAAAAAAATAAGGATGTCGATTGGCTGATCTCCAGTTTCTGTCCCAGTTATCACAGCCCTTTCCAAGTCAAACCCGTAAAATTACAAAAAACCCGTAGGCAAATACTCCCACACGCCGTCAAATACCAGGGCCCCGTATTTCTCCAAGTCACCATAGGAATAATGGGAAAAATAAAACAATAGATTGATGAACACATCCTCGAGGAACCCTTGTTACGATCGGACCAGGTGTGTTTGAGCCCGTGACGTCACTATTTACGGTCCGCCCAGAGTAATGGTCCGGGAGACCCTATTAAGCTATTTTAGGGTTGAAAGAAACCCTAATTCGCGTGGTTTTCTGGTAAGTTATACATCTTTGCGGGGTTAATTGCTTCCATTTTGGGGTTTGTTGTGTAAACATTGGCTGTAAAACGGGGCCGGATTGTATTGAGATGCGGCGAAATGTGAAATGGACTTCATGATGGGGGTTTTCGATATTTTGCGTTCCACTCACGATATCTTACCAAAAAATGGTCTAATTTACTTGTTACCAGAATATTTCCCAAACATTCGCTCATGCTCAGTTGATATTTGGGAAGAAAGGGAAATGTAGTTAAATGATATAATATTTGGACAATTATCATAAATGCAATCAACACTAAACTTTCAAGTTGTGTCTGTATATTGAAGTAGAAACTAACCAATGCTGTCGAATGTGTCAATTTTTTTTTTAATCTGACACAAGGCCACATCTAAAGCGTTTTAACCCATTTTCACTAAATAAGCACTTAAATCGCTGTTACAAAATAACTCCCGGCTAGCCTAACAGATGAAACCTTTTTCCTCCTCGAAATTCGTGATGAAACACTTTAACTTGTCTGCAGCTGTATAAAAACTTTAGCAATTCCAACTGAGAGGCTTGCTCTAGAATTCCAGTGCTTTCTTGTTAGCGTTTCGAGGTACGGCCGTTGGCGTTTAAAGATGTCGGTAACTTATAACAATTTACTTGGATTCTCTTCGAAGTGAGTGAGATCGCAGTTAATGTAATTGCAAATGATCAGCTCAACATGGCGGTTAGTTGATCCAGTTATTCCATAGTTTTTGAATCTAGGCATAATCTTTTTAGTGTAAAGCTGGAGCTACTGTACTCTATGAAGTTATTTGTGAAATATTTTATTGGACTGATAACACAGTCTTAGGTAATGACAAGATTTAGTAGCGACCTTGGAAAATCGACGCTCGCCAAAGAGTTTGCAACTGGAAAGCTACTAAGAGTCACGAGCGGAAAGTCAGGTGCATACTGTGAGCCTTATGAGACACTTCCTAAAGTTAGCGGTTTGTTAAGCTACAGAGACAAGCGACCGCAGCCAGAGACCGCAACCGTCTTTTGACGTAGGCTTTAGTTTGTCTATCTCATTCGCAAACTGTCTCTAATACATTGCCTAACGTCATATTACGGTCTCAAGTCAGGGTCGCGGCGCTAACTCCCTCCTTAAAGGTATACATATACGGCAGACGAAGACGGGCGGCGCCAGTTCGCTCGCGACCACGATTGGTGTAACCTAGTCGAAACGTCGGGCAGTAAGTAGCTATGTAATTTGCTACTCCTAATACCGCGTGTAGACCCATAAAGACTAATTTTAATACATATACGGATACTATACGTGCACCTTTAGACGAATATATAAACTCGTATATGGATCGTTAACGTATCAAATCTGGCTTTCAGTTAGTCTTTGTATGAAACTCCATACTGCAACGCACACTAATCGGAATCGTAACATCATAGCCTCGCTTCGAGACACGAGGCGGTACGGTTACGATTCCATAAACTCGGAAAGGAATGCGTGGTTCGACCTTGCTAGAGTTTAAATAAATATATGACAGAGTCAGCCACAATAGACCGCAAAGTTGTAATTTTCTGCCTAACCCAAATTTCTCCTACAAAAATAACATGACACTTCCACCAAACCAAATTCAATTAGGTCTCCAAACGCTCTCAGCTCATCCCTTGCCCGCCGTCTCCAAGAACGGCAAATGCCAATATTGACAGAGCTCTCGCGACAAAGCGAATTGGCTGCTCATGCTCAAACAGCTGCAATATTTTCACTACAAACACCTCGCGATAGGGAAATTGGCGGGTCGTATCTGGAGCGGGTGGGTCAGAGTACCAGGAGAGCAGAACGAAATGACAGCTGTCAAAAGATACGGAAGGATTATTGTTATTCTTAGTAATATTATAAATGCGAAAGTAGCTGTGTCTGTCGCGATTCCACGCCAAAATTTTCTGAATACAACATTCAAATTAATTCCATAATCGATTTGAAAGGTGTATTCAGAGAGTTTCGAGCTTGATAAAGGACATTAGACTACTGTTGAACAAACTGCTTTATGAAGAGTAGTTCTTTATGCGTTAATGACAGAATAAGAAGAACTGGTAATATCGTAAAAACAGTGTATCGAAGATTTGTTTTTACATCCACAAGCCGTTAAGTTCATTGCTTTTCGAAGGATATTTTTTTTTTATAAAAGGCTAACAAGATGACCTCACTCCACTTGATGGTAAGCGGTAGTGAGATCGAAATATGAGGTCAACAGGCACAATAGATCGTATTGAGCCTGTCGCACTCACCCTGAAGGCCTGCTTATAATCTAGATATCACTAGAAATCACTAACCCGAATTCAAGAAAAATCTAAAATTTGATTTAGGTTTAGGTAGCTAAGACACACACACACATTTTCTTCCATAATACCAGTTCATCATAATAAAGGCAGGAAAAAACGCGAATATTCACCGGTAGATCCGAACGTTAAGAAGATTAAACGTACATAACAGCTCATACGCATTTTTCTTGTTCTCCAATTTGGTAGATGTTGTGTAAACGGTAAATATTTGCGATCCAGTTCCGATCAGGGATGTTCGATGACGGAACGCTAGTAAATTCCAGATCCAAGACGATACACGATGATTTGAGAGAAAGTTTAGGTGTTCCGAGACAATTTGATAGACGAATTTAAACGAAACGGCATTTAAGCAGGCCTTCAGGGTGAGTGCGACAGGCTCGATATGGTCTATTGTAACTGTAGACCTCATATCGTCGGCTTAGAGTGTAAACCTGCTAACTCCATATCAGGTACATTTTCAGGAGAGACGATTAGATTGTGTATTTATTTTCACACTTTCGAATGGTATAAATAACGTATTAAAGTAAAAAAATGGATTTGACAGGTTTACACTCTAAGCCGACGATATGTGGATCTCACTACCGCTTACCAATAGGTGGAGTGAGATCATTTTGTTAGCCTTTTATAAAAAAAATAACTTCCGATCTGAAAACACTTCTTCTACCTTCACACAACTTTCAAATCTGATGAGAATCGTTTTTCTGATCACTCCATAAGGTGAGTAATATTCACTTATAGCCACCCACGACAATGTATTTTATTTCAAACTGATCTTGATGTCATTAACTTGTAAATAACATGGTTAAATGTATTAAGAAACCATAATCAGTAACGTCGACTGAACGTTCACGTTTTTTTCATGGTTAAGAAGACTAGCTTACTTCAACATTATGTAAATAAATAAATAAATATCTAGGACATTTCCATACACGGTCATCTGACCCCAAACTTAGCAGAGCTGGTTCTATGGGCGTCAGAGACTGATATACATACATACATATATATTTATAAATACATACTTAAATACATAATCACACCCAGACACGGAACAAACACCGATGTTCATCACACAAATATTTGTCCCGAGTGGGAATCGAACCCACGACTCTCGGAACCGCCAGCCAGGGTAACTAACCACTGTGCCACCGAGCCACGTGCTTGTTGAAATTCAATTCAATCATGATTCCCAGAATTGTGTGCTTGTTGAAGGGCACATCCCTAGCTTCGTTTAGTTCCGGTAAAGCACCGGTTATTGCTTCTTTGTTTGTTTGACCCAGACTCTCACTCTCGCATAATATACCGCTTTGCATGATAACTGTTTGATGGGTCATATTACTTTTTAAGTACAAATATAAACACAAAACGTAACACACGGAAACAATTAATTATTTTTATTTATTAATTTATTGATCACGGACAGTATCCTTAACACTACTCGTTTTTCATAAGGTTTTACGTCTTTGTTTATAACATCGTAAATGATTAGTGAATGTAAGATTTTAGACTTTCACGTTCCATTACACTAAATATTAGTCTTTATGGGTCTACACGCGTTATTAGGAGTAGCAAATTACATAGCTACTTACTGCCCGACGTTTCGACTGGGTTGCACCAATCGTGGTCGCGAGCGAACACCGGGCAGTGTAGGGCAGTAAGTAGCTATGTAATTTGCTACTTCTTATAACGCGTGTAGACCCATAAATACTTATATTTAGTGATCAGTGAATATTGAATATTGAATATCCCTTAAACTGAAGACACAGGAAGAAAGCAACTTAAAATCAATTAATATATCTACAGGACACAACTGAATAAGCCAGATCATTTAGCTAATTATATTACGACAGAATGTTCGATGCAAAACCTTCGTCTTTTTGAACTTGGATAGAACCTCGTTTGATATTTATAAATTAACGTAACTGATACTAGGTAGGGTCACAACCAGCATAGATGGACGGTCCCGTCGGGACTGGTTGCGTCTCTTTCTAACGTTATTTATTCATTTGCACGCGAGCTGTATCTTAATCTATAACTGTCTCTTTCCCTATCTCGTTCGTGATCCTGAACGGTTCGTTATTCTTAAGAAAGCTGCGTTTCTAAGCTGCATTTAGAGCATTGCTTGGAATTGAAAAGGAAAAACAAGATTTTTCTAAACTCTTGTCATTTTTATTGTATAAGTAGTTTCATCAGTAAGTTTTCGCTTACCAGGTTTAACAAAACGAGACTTGAGAAAACAGAAATGTAGATTATTCCATGTGAGTTGTTAAATGGTTCATTGAAGGTCATGCTTAGATTAGAAAAGTTTGAAAAGAGTCTTTCGTTTACCCTCCTTCTCATTTTCTAGCCTCTAGGAAAGATGGTTACGTAAAGTCCATTCTGAATGTATAGAAAATCTTCTCTTTGAAGGTATCGGACTAACGAAAATTGGATACGTCGAAATCCTCCAGGTTTGTCTGTCGTTTCAAACTTTACCTAGCAGGAAAAACCAGCCAAGTGTGAGTTGGACGGACGTGGGTTACGGTTACGTTATGGGTCAAGGGTTCCGTATCAATATAGTAAAAAAAACATATTTTGGCTTAGTATGTGTATTTACATAATTTCTGAAAATGTAAACTGTCTAGCTATCTTGAGATATAGCTCGGTGACAGACGGATCAACGAACGTACAGACAGCGAAGACTCAGTAATGGGGTCCCGTTTTTACTTTTTTTTTTTAACTTACAGAAAAGTGGACGCAACATTATTATTAATTATCCCATTCCTTCCCAACTTGCAGGTGAGCAGAACTATAACTCAGCTGGGTCGCTCATCCGCAGTACATTACCGGCATTACGTGTCAACGCAACACTATTCGTCTTTGTTAGCTCGATTAATTCGCCGTGGCGATTCTAATTGAGTTATAGAGCGGTCGGTGTGTGCCATCGATTAGCGGACTCGGGTGATTTGTTATCGAGAAGAAAAACAATGAGATTGGGTGGTAGTTTTTCTGTTTTTGATGTAAACGGGATTAGATGTGAGGTATTAATTGATACTATGAATGGTTTGGGAGTATTGGTAACTTACAACTTGTAAAAGTTGTAGGACATACTACGAAACATAAAGTTTTGTTTTTTTTACATTTGACGACGATGATTTTGCGACGAATAATTTTGCCATTGGCTTGAAAAGAAGAAGGATGACCTCACACTATCTGATGGTATGAGGTAGTTAGGTCCACTATAAGGTCGACAGGCACAATGGGACCTACTGAGTCTGTCACCCTCAACCTGCATAGATGCCGTTTTACTCTTGAAAAACCGGTGTTATGGGAGGGAAGAAAAACATAAACAACGATGGGAGAATATATATGAATATTTATAATATAGTGTTAAGGTGTTATTTTAGCAAAAAGGTGTTTTATGAATCCTCTTAACTATGTATTATATTACCTTCCTAATTACTTTCCTAAAGTACCTGCTCCTAGTAATCCCATCACACAATATTAAATAATCTAAGTAAACCGTTCCCGTTCCAATCGACTTAATTTAGCTATAACTATTAATAGATCATTGTAACGTAGTTACTCCCCACTATACACTGTTTCGCCATTTACTTATAATTGTCGAGTCAAGACGCCGGATCTATAACCCAATTAGGCAAACGACCAAATTAATCTAAGTGCCAACAATGATGAATAGGGCTTCACTACGACGAGTCGGTCATTAATACACTGCTGCACAGTGGGTTTGATTGAGTCGCGGGTTGACACTTGCGTTGTGTATGCAGTGATCTACTGTAGCGCTACCATGAGTTAGCTATCGAAAACTTACGTACGTTAAAAACCTATCGAATACCATACTAACTATTTTAGTTCTTATCGTTACCGCTAGGGGCGCTGTACAAGTTTTTCATAGACATATTTACATAGGCGATATCGAGTCTATCACTTTTAAATTCACGGTAGCGCTACTGTTTACGACTTAAGTTAGGTTAACAAAACCGCGTAAGTGCTAGTTGTGTTATTTAAATGTATTTCTTTGGCTACTTGTTGCATCTGTTCTAAAAGCAGAAACAGAATATACTATCTGTGAAAATGTCAACATTATACCGTTCTAGGTACACCTAGAGCGATTAATGACTGGTCTAGACCTTGGATAGAGACACCTGTGATAGACAGATGGATAATGAAGGCATATTGATAGAACCACATTGGCACCCTTCGGGTACAGGGCATTAGGAAAGCTTTCAGTAAATAAAAGTCAGAAAAACAAATGTACAAAACACTGTACTGTATCCCGCTAACCAATCCCTAATAACTTCCATTCGACACAGTTTCCCTTCGTTACTTCATAACTCAGCGGAATCTTAAGCACAACATTACAATTTACTGCTCTCCAAAGACCGTAACTTATTAACAAAGACCCTTCCAACTTACCGCGAGCCACGCGACATTATAGCAAATAAATCACAAAGAAGGTCCAGTGTATGTTGGCACCCCGTCGGTATTCGAGTGAGGGGTACTAGGGGTCCATGGGTGGCTGGGTATGAGAGGTTACAGAAGGACACCTCTGTTATTACTTCAAGTACTCTTCTACGCTCAATCTCGAGGGCTGCGGTTTGTATTGGAGCGGGGATTCAATAAATTTTTTTTTTTTGAGAAATTATTTTTGAGTGCTAGTTTCTATTGTAGAGTTTTAATAGTCTTGAACATTATTAGTAAGCTAAAAATGTAGATAATCTTTCTAATTACTCATTGATTTTACATACCATAGACAAAATATATGAAAAATGGATTCTACAAATGTCCAATAATTTCAAAACAATAAATCGATGCAATATCAATCTTGATTCTTGGTCAAGTCAAAAATACACCAGTACAATTCCCGTTGAACACATTAATTATTTGGCACTTAGTTAGCAGCTGAAAAGACATCTATTGTTGTGGAGTCCTACAATGTTTTCCAGTTCCATCAAAAAGTTTGAAGTTTCCAAAAAAGAGAAATTCATCTATTTTACAATCCTATTCAAGTTAGAATTCGCAAGCTGTAGTGAATCATGAAGGTAACTCGAAACTATTGGACAGTTTTCAGTTAACAAAAACAATCTTATTTGTCCATATCATTTTATTTTCGCCACAAAACGCTTCCACTTAGCCCCGGCTTTACCTGCAACCACTTCAGAGACATGTAGCCAGGGAGTTGGATCTGATTCGTGGAGTGTCGTGTGACAAGTGACGAGGTGCGGCGCTTTATCGACTGTTGTTCGAACATCTCGAGAAAGGATGAGGACTGCGATATGAATCATTTGTTTTGTTGTGTTTATGTCGTGTGGGAATGTTATTGATTTGATTGAGTTATAACAAAACTATAGAGTAAGTGTTACAATAATATGAAAAGACAGAGTCGTATCTACGATTCCATGGTCTCATTTCTTCATGAACTTAGGAAAAGCCTGAGGAGCCTTTTATAATGATTGTGGTAAGAGTGTTTGAGCACAATCATAAGGAAAACGCCTAAATAATTTGTTACAAGCCAAATCAATGTATGCAACGTAATAATTATGCGTAGTTGCATATTGATTATCACTTAATCAGACCTATCGATAAGGCAACTAATAGAAAAATAAATCGCATCTACAATTTATATTATGGAATTAAAGAAATTATTAGTTACTAGCTGTGCCTGCAACTTTGTCCGCATTTCCTCCATATTTTACATAATTTTTATTGTTTCTTTGCTCCTGTTGGTCGCAGCGAGATGTTATATAATCTAAAGCCTTCCTCGATAAAGGTTGTATCCAACACTAAAATATTTTTCAATTCGAACCAGTAGTTCCTGTTATTAGCGCGTTCAAACAAACAAACTCTTCGGCTTTAAAATTAGTATAGATTTAAAAACCCGAAAATGAAACTTAAGATGATAGCATCCCAAAAACACTACAACCAACTAAGGTTTAAATGTTGTAGTAAACAGAGTTCAAGACGTAAGTAAAAATAGTTCGATGACACTCACGCCAACACACAACACCAATCCCCACTACATGCCAGCAAAACGGCGGCAAATCCGCCACGCCACTCCTCACAAATTCGTACAAGCCCACTCTCAGTTTTCCTCGTAGCGCACTTTGTCGTGTCGCAATTATTTGTCAATTTGCCGCGACAACCTCCGCTGATTGTTATCACTCTCCGTGGCCCGCTGGTCTGCTTTCACTTTTGCTTTTTCTAAACGAAGCTTTTTTAGAAGCTTTTACGAGTTTTGTTTTTAGAACATCAGTTTCTGAATTATAGTATTTCCTGGCATGCTGGACTTGTATTTTTAGACACTTTTGCTAGTTTCGTTTCCAGCATACAATTGGCACCGTACGCCTATTGTATTTTGTGTTATGTTCAAAATAACTTTTGACTTTTGCGTATTTTAGTGTGCGTAATGTGAGTGAAGTTTATTTTTTTACATGAAATTTTACGTGTTTAAAGTGGTCTTGAGTCTAAGAATACTACTCAGAATATTTTTTGAAGATAAATGGTTACATCTCGCTAAAGAAACATTCGTACTATCATATAATATTTTTCTGAAATGTAAATATCTACGCATATTGTCTGAAGTACCTGTACATGTATAATACAAAGAGCTTAAACCGTAGGCAATAGCTTATCCTCAAGAAATGGCAAAAAATGTGAGGGCTTTAACATCTATTGGGTCCATTAATCTACCCTTGATTCGATTGGTCTCAAAGAGTTCCATTAAATCCTACATTGACCTAAATTTTATTCCAACTTAAAGTCCCTTCGATCGAAAAGATTTTTATTGAAGGCCCAAATCAACGAATCGCATAAAAGTTTCTGCCACATTTCGAACTAATTATTGCCTCATCGATTGCAGTAAAACCTAATGTGTGGCCTTAACAACACGTTAAGTATTTAACCACAAAGTAAAATTGCAAAGCCTTTATTGATAAAATTTTGCCAATCACACTTCGGTAAATGGCATTCAATTTAGCTGACCACTCGGAACGGTCCGGATTGAACATAAATTGTATAGTTAAATATCATCATCGCTCGATTTATTAAAATTTTAATAAAATAATGGAGTTAATTAAGCCGCCAGCGGGTCGCACCGGCCGATCGGAGGGACATTAAAATATGATTGGGCACCTCCCAAGTGCGACAATATGTTGTTTTGGATGCCTCCTTTTATAATTACGTGAGTAGTAGACAATGAATGAAACACTGGTCATATCGTGTTTTGGGGTATGTTTTTCTAGACACGCGGTAGCGTGTCAAGCCAAGGTTCAAGAAACAGAACTGGCGAGCCGCACCGTGTGTAATATTACACGAACCATTTGGAACCACTTTTGAACCCCTCATAAATCAAAAACTATTTCACATAAACGTATCAAATTTGGCTCATATATTGTGACTTGCGAGATAAATATGTGTTCTAAATTTCATAAGCTTATCTCAAACAGTTATTTAGATATTAATGTCCAAAAATCCTCATTTTTATCATTGACTGACTGACAGATCAAAATTCTAACCCAGTTCCAAATGACCTAGAGAGTTAAAATTTGGTATGCAGATAGGTAATTACATGAATACAAAGGAAAAAATAAAAAACTGGCAATTTTTTAATAATTAGGTTAGGTTCTATTATGAACGCTTAACATAAATACCTAATTAATGCCTAATAACGCCTATATACCGGGGAAGGCAGATCACTAAGTATATATTTAGGTATACTTACTTATTTACAATTAAGAGTAGGTACTTATAGTCGTTTTTCATATTTATTACTTAGGGTAGGTACCTACATAAAGTCTAGTAGTTTTAGTTTTGAATTTGTCCTTTTCAAAGGACCCACGGCGTTACGATGATATATACTTTTCTACAAAAAGTAATGATATCCAATCAAAAACATAAATGTGAAATGAGAGCCAAGTTCAATATTGCTTTGGTTGTTGACTTCAGCGACAAAAGAAGTGAGATCTAAATGGGTGCCAAGTTCAATGGTCAACCCAGAAATTTATTTATAAGTAACACTATAACATACCTATCATATATTCTTATAACATAAGATAATGTATGGTGGTAGCCTATGAAGGTCTGTCTTGGCTAGTTTTCATATATGAATTATAGCCGTCGCAAGTTCTAAGCCTACAAGTATTTGTCGGTTTTTATTTTATAATTCCGAAAATTTGGATTGTTGGTAGAAACTAGCAAGCGAACATAATAATACGTTGGTAGGTTTATAGAAACTAGCCAAGACAGACCTTCATAGGCTACCACCATACATTATCTTATGTTATAAGAATATATGATAGGTATGTTATAGTGTTACTTATAAATAAATTTCTGGGTTGACCATTGAACTTGGCACCCATTTAGATCTCACTTCTTTTGTCGCTGAAGTCAACAACCAAAGCAATATTGAACTTGGCTCTCATTTCACATTTATGTTTTTGATTGGTTTAATATTTCAAAATGCCTTCTATCTATATACACTTAATAATTCAAACGCGTCTCACAAGCTTCGTTGGTAATTCCATCTATTGACCAAAAGGTATAACATGAAGACAAGTGGACTGTACATTTAAGTAAGAATTGATAGACTTTGTGTGGATACTCACAGGGAATGATCTTTTATACACTAACAACTTGTTACCGCATAGTACGATTTATTTTTTCTGTTTCCGATACAGCTCAGATGAAGCCAGTGATTTGCGTCTTAGCAAACCAAGGTCTGATTTTAAAACTTATCAATTTTTATTAGAAAATGTCAAATCCAACAGAAAGGATAGATTTTAAGAGTCTATTTTTCTATTTTTATCTTTCTTTCAAGATTGTTTCTGGATGTTTTTAATACATACATTTAAACACAAATGCACATTTGCCGATGACCTAAAGGCCCTAGTTTAGGGTAGGTCCGGGCCCTAGCAGTGATGACGCAAATGAACTAATTTAGATTTACATAATTCATAATCACTGTTTTAAAACTCGATAGCTTCAATGTCAGGGACTCAACATTCTGTTTCAACACTAGTAGTTCAATCTCTTTTTTTTATTTAACATCGGATACCAAGTTAACTGTGGCTCGGTTACCACCAAACCGTAGGACGTAAGATTTAACTGCCCGCCCAAGAGTGAAGAGATTTCGGTCATTTCGGCTCGATTGCTTACTCCGAGCGCGAGCATTCATTTTATTTTTATTATGCCCCGGCTGATGAATGAGTATTACACTGTGCAATATCGGATATTAAATCTCCATTCTGTGCAACCAATTGGTGTAATTGCCTTTTAAGGATGGTTTTGGGTTTTTTTTTTCTTTAATTAGTTACTGATCCAAAATGAAAGTTAGAAGAAATACGGTCCGGTCACTAATGCGAATTTAACCAAATTTCAAATTTATATTATAGTCCAGTCAAAATAGACAAAAATAAGTGCTAACTTAGACAAAACTCGCATAGAGCTAAAAATTGCCAGAGACGTCAAATACATCATAATAAACGAAATATCAAAAATCCCCATCAATCCTACTTCTGCAAAAAAATTTATTCAAGGTCAAAAGTATAAAATTAAGGATTTTTCCATTTTTCTCGAAAACAATAAGTATTATCGTAAAAATAGGTCAAACAAAAGTTGTAGATCATACAATTTTCTACAAAAATGGTCCAGTCACTTTTTCTTTTCCGACTCACCATTCGCGAGATATCGTGGTTTTAATCATTAGAAAATTCATATTTTACATAATACGCATTCATCTGTTGATATCGTTTTTGATCGATATATGACCTGGAATAGGTTCACTAGGGTAACCACGTTAAAAACCGCCCAAGTGTGAGAAAAAAAAACATAGGTTTTGTATGAGAACCCACTTTACACGTTGGTTTCATGTTGTTTCTAGTATTAGATGTTATAGAGGCAACTGAGATACATCATTCGTTAAAATTTTAACTGTCTAGCACAATCGCATGGGGGCCTGGAAGCGTTTGAAAATACAACTTTTTCAACTTTGTGCATCGCTATATCTCTGAAATGGTGAATCTTAGGAACAAAATGTTAAGACATTTTTTATAGATAATTACGTGATAAGTAATTTTGTCATACATACTTTTATGATTAAACTTACCGTTTCGCTCAAAAGTGCATAAAACTGATATTTGTGACATTTGACCTTGATTATTTTTTTTTGCAGACGTGGGATCGATGGGGACTTTTGACAGATTATTTGTAATAGTGTTCCCAACATCCATGCCAATTTTCAGCTCTATGCGAATTTTTCCTAGGTTAAATGTCTATTTTGACTGGACTAATTAGAGCTTTAGCACTAAAACAACAACAAAAAACGATGAAAAAGTCAAAATTATTAAAATAGTGTACAGCAAAATAGGAAGTTACTTTTTTGGTTTATGCGTAATCCAAATTAGTTATAGTTAAAATTTTACACAATTGACTGTATGATTATTTTAAAAACGAACAAAAATCATAAACACATTTTTTCGGCTGTACTCCTACTACGAAACAGGGAGACACAGAAATTAACTAGCAAATATAATATATTATATGTTCTTTCCATCAAATCCCAAATGGATAATCGATGTCAGTAGAACCCACCAAAAAAGGAACCCACTCAAATCACTCCGCGTACAATCAAAAACAAAAGTGCTAGGCAATCGGACATTGCCGCAAATCGCTTAAGGGTAGAGTTAAAAATTTGATTGCCGCACCGCACCGCGCTCTCCGGATTAAAAAGTACGTCAAAATAATGTCGGCCGCACGTGTGAGCACTTTTGTTGCCGTGTGAAGAGCGAGTCTACACACGGGCGGACGGAAGGATCAATTTCATTAACTAGATATTAGTCTTTATGGGTCGACATGGGATATTAAGAGTAGCAAAAACATTGAGCCAGTTTGCTCGCGAATATTGGTGTAACCCAGTCGATGCGTCGTCGGAGAGTAAGTAGCTACATAAAAACAAATATTTAGTGTAATGGAACGCGAAGGTATAAAATAAACGCCTAATAACGCTTTATTTATTGGTAGAAGTACCTTTAAAAATAATAGATTTACGTTTTTAATAGGAAATTGAAATAGGCCTATCTGTCAAACAATTATATTTTTTAGTCTATAACATATTATTTTTTGTAGATATGAGTATTTGTTGACAGATTTAAAGAAAACAATGTTAAATATAAGTGTATTGTGTAATCATAGAACACTTACAACATAAGTTAAATAGCTGGCGCATTCGGTGAGTCACTTACCTGAAACAAAAAAAAATATTTTGTACATTAATAATCATAATTAAAATATCTATCACTGTAATTCACTAAGAAAACATCGATGTAAGTAAGAAATATATGTCGGCAGGAGTCATCGCTCGCCTTCATTATAGAATGAGTAACAAGCTGCACGTGCACGGGTCACGTCACCGACCAGCTGCGTCGTTAGTCACTCCCCCTCGCCGCTCGACTCGACTATAAAAGGCGCTCACTTTGAACAGTGCAGGCAGTCTTGGCTCTGGCGTGGCACGGTGCACTCGTTGTACAGTTGCAATAGCTTATCCTAGACACCTTTGGATAATTAATTCGATTGTCGAATTAATTATTATCGTTAATTATAAAACTGCTGCTGTGCAATTTGTAATTAATAAATCAAACTCTAATTGTAGTTTATGTCTTAGGCATTTGCTACAATTGCTAAGATTGTTATTTGATAAAAGTGATAAGTGATGGATATGGTTCTCATTAAAGAAATTAATAAAGTATTAGATCGGTTTTGATATACCTGATGTATTATTCATTATTAATTATGTAGTTACATATCCCCCCTTCCTACATCAGAAGTGGGATGAGATCCACACCCACTACTTGGTCAATAAAAAAATATGTCACAGGAAATGTCTTTTAAGGGTTTATATGGTCGGAAGGTATAAAAAAAAAGAGAGTTAAAAAAAAAAGAGCAGACTTTTGAAGGGCTGTTTGCCGGACCAAAACTGGTATAAAAAAAGTATAGTAAAAAAAAAGAGTAAAGTAAAAAAAAAGAGCAGAGTTTTGAAGGGCACGTGGCCGGACCAAAACTGGCTAGTGTTGAAGGGTTCTTTAAAAAAAAGGAGAGGGAACCGGACCAATACTAGTGCCTGAAGGGTCTAATTAGAGACCGGACCAGAGCAAAGTGTGAGATATACGAAGGGTCGATGTGGACCAGACCAGAACTATTGTAATATATCTGAAGGGTTAATTGTAATATATCTGAAGCGTTAATTGTAATAATATTTCTGAAGGGTTAATTGTAATACATCTGAAGGGTTAATGTAGACCAGACCAGAACTAATTGATTTGCAGGGTCATTATAGACCGGACTAATTAATTTTGTCAGGATGATCGAACGATGCTTTTGTTACAGAAATCTAGACATGCTTTAGTTGAAGCGTTCGAGGACGACCGCTAGTCAGGTTGGCCGTGTCGGCAGGAGTCATCGCTCGCCTTCATTATAGAATGAGTAACAAGCTGCACGTGCACGGGTCACGTCACCGACCAGCTGCGTCGTTAGTCACTCCCCCTCGCCGCTCGACTCGACTATAAAAGGCGCTCACTTTGAACAGTGCAGGCAGTCTTGGCTCTGGCGTGGCACGGTGCACTCGTTGTACAGTTGCAATAGCTTATCCTAGACACCTTTGGATAATTAATTCGATTGTCGAATTAATTATTATCGTTAATTATAAAACTGCTGCTGTGCAATTTGTAATTAATAAATCAAACTCTAATTGTAGTTTATGTCTTAGGCATTTGCTACAATTGCTAAGATTGTTATTTGATAAAAGTGATAAGTGATGGATATGGTTCTCATTAAAGAAATTAATAAAGTATTAGATCGGTTTTGATATACCTGATGTATTATTCATTATTAATTATGTAGTTACATATCCCCCCTTCCTACATATATTTTATTTGAACTGCAAACTATTACTACATGCGTATAAAAAAATAAAAATAATTCATAAATTTCATGAAGTCACAAAGTTACCTGGCAACTCTGTTCTATGTTTTTATTTTTAACGCGCATTGAACCAGCGCACTTTTGTTGCTTTAGGAGAGCCATCCGCTCCCCCGCAAGTCCGGTGATGATGATGAGGCTACTACAAGCCTACATCGCGTTAAAAAAAAAAACTTTAGTTGCTTGATAAAAAACGCAAGCATTTCTAACGCTCGCTCCAGCCGCCCGTCTGCATCGCCCCTACCGGCGTTCGGCGCTATGCTCGTTTGTTTTACTACTCGCAATTAAGCCGGCTGAGTGACGGGGATTCGCACCAAGTGAAAAAAACCTCCCACAGCGGACGCGACAGAATACGTTCTGTGCGCGAATGTACTCGGTTATAATGAGAGGTGCTGGTACACTTGTTACATTAATACGATAGGGATGTTTTTTTCTAGAGATTCTGCGATTGAAACTTGTAAGGTTCGACTAGGTAACCAATGCTCTCTACTTCGTCCCCGTGTAGCCGTTAATTGCGTAAAACTAATGAACCAAAGTAATCTTCGGTATAGCAAATAAAGCCTTCCTCAATAAATGGTCTATACAACGCAAAAAGATTTTTTCAAATCGAACCAGTAGTTCCTGAGATTAGCGCGTTCAAACAAACAAACAAACAAACTCTTCAGCTTTATAATATTAGTATAGATTTGATTTAAACGTATCAATGGTTGGAGGACCCATTAGTTCCTGGACTATCTGCATGCCAAATGTCATTTAAATCACTTTAGTAGTTTTCGAGTAAAAGCACGATAGACAAATTTTGGCATTTATAAAATCAAAAATGATGCTAGCTAGGATTTTTTAGCAATTACAAAATAATTAAACTAGCTCGGTGAAACAGTGGTTAGTGACCCAAGCGCAGTATCTACGGTTCCAAGAGTCGTGGCTTCGATTCCCTTTCGGGACAAATTTGTTTGACGAACACCGGTGCATGTTCCGTATCTGGGTGTGTTATTAAATATATACATATATATAAGAATATTTGTAGATTCCGATATCTACATAAGTGCTTAAGTTACTTACCACGGGATCATTATCATTGTCCGTGGATGTTGTGCAATATTTATTAATTTCTTTAACACAATGACCAAATAAAATGTAAATAGTGGAGAGAAACACGAAACTAGGTGAAGTAACAAAACTTTTGAACGTTACGTACATTTAGTGTAATGAAATGCTAAATTTCAAATCTAAGTGACAGGTTTCTTGCGGATGAGGCTAATAGGCTATTACTCCAATTCCAAGTAATATCAAAGGCAAATGATGATGGAAAATATGTCTCCAGCGGCAAAAAATAGGGTCAGTACCAAATGCGACATAGCATCAGTTTAAATCTTTGATCCACGATACATAATATTCGAGTTTTTTCAAACTGACTGACTGGCTCGGTGGCTAGTCTAGCTGGCGGTTCCAATAGTCGTGGGTTCGATTCCCACTTGGGACAAATATTTGTGTGATGAACATCGGTGTTTGTTTCTTGTCTGGGTGTGATTATTATATTATGATTATTATATATTTAAGTATAATTTAAAAATATCTATGTATGTATATCAGTCTCTGGCGCCCGTAGTAAAAGCTCTGCTTAGTTTGTACTGCGATGTTTGAAGTCAGGTGGCAGTGTGTGGAAATGTCCCAGACATTTAAAATCGACTCTTTTTGCAAGCATAAAGAGGAAGTACATATTTAGAGCATAAATTTCTGCCCTTTTTTAACTGACGCAACTTAACAGATGTAGGATAGAGATGTTAATGTATTCCTCTTGACACGTCAAAACGGCTTTTATTTCAAAGAGACATATACTCAGCCTAATTAACATAGAAATGGGGCCTAGAATAAACCTTAAAAGGACCTACTTTTTATGGCGTAAAATTAAAATATTCCCAGGTGTTTTTCTTTGAACTTTGAAGCGTAAAACCTAGGGCTTAAATAAGTAATTTGGTGTTCCTATAACGTATGTTTTACGCAGTTATACTTACTCTATTGTAAATGCGAAATAAAAGCGAATCCCTGCCGTGTCTGTCATGCTTCTAAATTAAAACTACTGAACTGAAGACCAAAAAAAGACATATACATACAGAAAAGACATATAATACCTTTTAGCCGATTTCTCTATAGAAGTGTAATGTGTGTGAAAGCTAGTGGTAAATAACTGGGATCTTTAACATCATTCATCATCAGCCCATTCCTGTCCACTGCTGGACATAGGCCTCTCCAAATGCACGCCACTTCTCTCTATCCTCGGCCACTCGCATCCAGATCCTACCAGCCGTCCTGCGCAGATCGTCACACCACCTGGCCTGCGGGCGTCCTACACTACGTTTGCCGAGACGCGGTACCCACTCCAGAACTCGTCTACCCCAACGGTTGTCGGTTCTACGGCTGATGTGGACAGCCCACTGCTATCTAACAGCTATATAGCTTAATAGCTAACATCATTATATTTAGTTCATTTTTTCTGACTATACAAGAATATCTTGCGAGCTAGCTAGTCAATGGTTTGTTATTACCATAAACGAATGTTACAGTTTATTAGCTTTTAGGTAGAAAAACTATAAAAGCTTCCCGACAAAGCTATGTCTAATTATTATATAATGCACGGACGCATTTCGTTCACGTCTTAAGGCAAACGGTGTGATTTCCCTCGGGCCTCCATAACGCGTCATGCTTTTATGATTTCAATCACCTCGTCTGAGTTTCTGTCTTTATATCATGTGGAGTTTATCTTACTTACCAAGTTAAAAAAATCAGCCATTTTAATACAAACCTTATTTAACGACAATAATTTCTGGCATGAAATATTTGAATTTTTAAAATACGTCTTAGGACAGGTTTGATACAGACTTAATCCCAGTAGTGGGATGATATCGGTTATATTTTAATAATATATGTAGGTGATAATAATTGTCTAAAGGCCGCAAAATTGAATTTTTTAGCCCTTATCTAACCCTAACCCTTTAAAGAGGGACAATATTCTCATAAGTATTGTCATAGCAAATTTATAAAAAATATTGCATCGAACAGAATGATATATTTTTTATATCATTGCAAATTAGTTAAACACAGCTCAACAATGCAGCGTTCGAAAACTGAAAGTGTCCGGGATATTTACCATGTTGTTTTGTTTTAATGAGCTCCCGATATTTCGGCACTGTTGCAAAAAAAAAAAAGTTGTTGTAAAATTGTATATTAATGCAGCGTTCCTACAAAACACTTAAAAGGGAACCCTAAAATGCTCACTCGTTTCATAACGACGAAATTCTCGCACTAAGGTCACTTTTACCTTTGAGTCGTCAGCGTAGGCGCAAGTAATCCGATTTGTGCGTCAAACGACGAATGCTGCTGTCCTTCTATTAATTAACGGAGCCGGGCTGGTAGCGAGTGGATGTAACTTTACCTAACGTAACTAACCCGTAGTTACAGTTTGTTGGTAACTAGCGCAAGTTCTCGCTGACCTTAGATAGTTTTGTTAGTGATATTATGTTAAGTGATTTGACGTGGTGTCTATTTCTCTCACTATAATACCATTACATTTATTTTATTATATAACAGTATGAAAATATACGTATCTTTTTCTTGTACCACATGCGTCTATGATCATCGATTTAAGTATGTAATATTGCATTGCCTTAAGGGCAACTAAGTTTTTAAGCTCATTTTACTGCAAGACCTAAAATATACACTTAGTTCAAAATAAATACTCTGACTGACTTTTAATATTCAAGTAAACTTGTTGGTTGCTGGACACCAATACTTAGCTGCAACAGAAATAAAATAAAATAATAATATTCAATTTTTGTGACAAGTGACGCGACGGCATTAAAATGACAAAACGAAGACACCATTATTTGTACCAATTACTTTTATTTCCCCTGTTTCTTCACATGTCTACAGACCCGTCGACAATTATGCTCGAGCAAAAGTAACAACAATCACCCAAATCATTGGAACAATCGAGCGAAATTGAACATCAAACGTTTCATAATTATCAATGACGTTTTCCGCACGCGCGGGTCCCAAAGACCCAATCACCATCACTTCGACCATTGTCGGTTGTATTAAAAACTAGTAATTTCTATCGGGGACAATTATTTCCACTAACGCAGTTGAGGGTTGGAATGAGAATGGCTCCCCTTCTTGGGGCGCTAATGACACTTTGACATACGCTCTTGTGTTACATTTGTGGGTATTGGATATTGGTTTTCTAATATTGTATGATGAATCGCATGTCTTCTTGTTAAGAAACAATAATATATATTGCTGTTTTGTTGGCACCTGATTTACGCTACGAACGATGGGTGATTGAATGGAAGCGCTCCGCTTTAGAGTTTGTTAGTTAGAATCAAAGCTGGTTCTTTCAAGCGTTAAGCACTTGTGCAGCAATTTTCTGTACTAATATAATAAATATTAAAGTAACTAGCAGAAAGAGCGACAGACGCGCTTTGCATGTCTCGACTACGAAACCGATTTAATCGAAAGTTGGTACACTATTATTATAGGGCCTAAGTAAAGACACATGCGACTTTTTAACCGACTGTATTATAAGGGGGTAATGTTGTACGCGATAAAAAACAACAAACGAAGTCTCGGGCGGAGAGCTAAGCTAAACAATAGAAAACTTATTTTTTGTATCTGTGAGATATTAAAACAGATCACAAATAACAAATTTATTTCAGTATTTAATTATTTACTGAATCATAAGAAAATCAAAACATAGAAAATACTTTATCGTGCGTGTACCATCAAGACTTACAACGTAATGGCTTTTCCTTCACCCTATTATGCTAAAACCATTAGTGGAAATAGCTAACAGATTCTTTCTTAACCCCAATTTTAACTACAATACAAACTAACCGCCCTTATTGCAATGCAGTAAAGTCGCAAATGCAACGAACAATGCACATTGAGGAATACAGAAATGACGAAGATACAATATTGATTGTTGTGTGTGAGTGAGTGAGAGGGAATATAAATTTGAAAACCTCGATTGGCTTTTCTTTACAACTTCCTTTAGCTAGGGATGAAATGGTGTGTGATGTAGTGGTTCTGTACAATTAAAATTCGGAAGAATTCGCGTATGACTTTCATTTAAGGAACTTTACTATAAATACAGTAATATTAGATAATACTACCGTGGTTTAAATGTAAATGCCTTTCGCTCTTTATGGGTACTGTAATAATTCAGAACAATTCTACTCCTCAAACGTCAATTTCAATCAGTTTTTTTTTTTCATTTCAATCTCGAGTTAATTACAACGAATGAGTTGTTCAGTAAAATTTTATTATGGTGAGCTTTTTTTTTACAATGCAATTGCTTTAGCGCATAAAACACTGAAATATTGTAATTATTTAACACCCGACCAAGATAATCATTGACTGCAAGAAACCATTCTTAATACTAAGATTTCTAACTCTATAAAAGGTATGCATATAGATCTCAAATTTCAAAAATTTCGATAATTAATGGAGAATACCACAAAGTTCAAAAATTTCAATAACCAATACGAAGAACTCTAAAATCGCCATGAAAAATTTCTTTCGACACTCGTGAAATCAAAGGCGTCGCGATCCCACTCGGATAATTTCACACCCCACACAGTTACATTTACATTTATATGAAGAAATCACTATAAGGGAGCATTGAACAAGTGGAGGGCAAGGATCTGTCTTGGATTTGTATCGGAATATTTAAAGAAATGATTCAAATCGACATGTTGGGGATAAGTGAGTTTGCGTAGAACGTAATGAAGAGAAACAAATGAAGCGATACGCAAAAGGTCGCTATATTATAATGATTTACATATATTTTTATATCTGGGACATTTCCACACACGTTCACCTGTCCCCAAACTAAGCAGAGCTTATGCTATGGGTGTCAGAGACATACATAATTACATACATATATTTATCAATATATAATCACACCCAGACACGTAGCAAACATCGATATTCATCTCACAAATATTTGTCCCGAATGGGAATCGACCCCACGACTAATGTAACCGCCAGCCAGGGCTACTAACCCCTGTTCCTTCGAGCCAGTCAATTCGATTTCAAGCTCAGCTCATTTCAAACAGACCAGAAGAACAAAATATGCCATAAAAAGAAAAATTACTGAATTTATCTAATAATATATCCTGACGCATTGTAGCATAGAGTATATGTTCTTCCTGTTGAAGTTGAAGCTAGAATTTAATCATTTGGGGAGATAATGACAGTATTCATACTATTAAGTCAGACGATACTCATGGTGACCGTTCAAATCTAGTGTTTTATAAATATCCACAAATGGTATGCATTTATAGCCACGTAAATGTTCGTGACCAGTACTGGTGTAAGAAATAATAAAAATATTACTAAGTTGAATTAATGGAAAAAACGAAACCGTAAATAGCCGAACATTCAGTATGTTGGTATGCAAAATGTATTATTTAGATACCATCAAACAAAAGTCTTAGAAAACATAGTCAACCTTTAATATAATTCATAACATTGAAGCTATTTATACTTTAATGAAATTTATATAATCCCAGCCAAAGAGCAATCGTGTTGTAACCCATTAAATCTCAACTGCCCAGAAATATATATTTATAAAGGGTCAAATTACAATCCAACCTCACAAAACGGGTGCAATTTGAATATATTAGGGCGTTTATTTTGGATATTCGACAGAAATTACTCCGCGCGACCGTAATGTCGGACGCAAACTGTAATAATATCGAGTCAGGAATTATGTGTACACGCAAATGGTGCTCAGGCATGTTGTAGTATGATTAGTTTTTCAAATAACGTAAATTTGGATCACTAGAAATTTTCTAAAAAGCAAATTTTTATTTGGAGTCACAAAGGTAAAAGTACTTCAAAACTTTCGTACATCTCTACATGTAGGTTATCGCTTATTAGAAATCCACTAGATGGCAACACATAAGCGTGAGGTTCGACTGCAGCATGATTGGTTATTTTTGATGTGATATTGACAGACATGTTAATATTCACCAATCACGTAGCAGTTAGATCTCTTAGGTATCTGTGTATTGCTATCTACTGTAGTAGTCTAGTTTATATGTATGTAACTGCTATGTTGACCCTTGACTCCAACCGCGAAGTTGATAATCGTATAAACATTACTCCCGCCAGTTAGTTATAAATAGCCTATGTTCTCTCTAGGACTCTAAACTATGTGTACCTAAACTAAATTTTATTTAAGCGGTTCGGTGGCAAGTAAGCGGCCCAAAATTTAGTTTAGTTTTGCATTTTTATTATAAGTGAGGATAAAATCCATGGAAACAAGAAAACTCTCACAAACATATCAATATCCCATAACATACACTAGCGCACTCATTTGTTTTTAGCATAATAGCTCTTTTCTGCCAGTGCAGCTGCAATCAAAGTTATACTCGTAATCAAAGCAAACTTACATGAGCGCGTCAACCAACCAATCCCCAGCTTTGATACATCCCTGATGGATTAAAAACCCGGGGACCGTTCCAAATCGCTATTTATCGTCAAACCCACGATGGATGTTTCATCTCGGCCTCTGCATGATAATTTTTCAGACAAAAACCTCATCAGCTCGGGGCACAAAGCATTTGAGGTCACCTCCATTGTCGGACTGTCATTTCGGAACTCTTTGTCGTGGTGTAGGGCTATCGCGGTGTTATTGGGAGACGGTGCGAAATATTGAATTTGCTATGAATGTTCTATTTTTTGAAAAAATAAGAAATGGGTGTAATTAGAGCTATTTAATTCAAAAATTAACGATGATTCATCTTTTGAATGTTATACGGTAAGTAAAAAAAATAACTTGAACGTGGAAATGATTTTGAGGGCAATGATTAGTTAATGTAGCCTGTCTATAGTATACCTTGCAAAATTAGCTATTTATCAGTAAAAGTCCTGTCATAATTGGTCCACCCGTTTCGGAGATAAGCGGGAATAAACAGAAAGACAGACAAAAAATGTATTAATCGTGTTTTTGTTATTGGTACCATATAAACATTCATACCCATTTAATAAAAAGTCGTTATTTTAATATTACAAACAGACACTTAAATTTTATTTAGCTGTATAGATAATAGTACATCCACCATGTCTGTTTCTTATCAGTAGTAAACGCTGACCGGAAACACTTTCCGAACAGCTCCATACACTCCAAGGACCACTCCGAAACCGCCAACCCTGCCAGAGTGGCCCATACAACTATTGTTCCCGGGACAAAGCTATCTCCACTGTCACATGACTCTTATTATCATACACATAAAGACCATTCTCGCATCGACGCGTCGGCAGCATCATGAAAGGCAATGGAATCAAAACGGTTCTGATTGCGAAGTTTGCTGTAAGCGACGTTTGTATTGTCGTGTTTTTATTTATTCTCATCCCGGGTGGAATTTACTTTCGTAGAATATTATATTTTGGATGCTAATTCTTGGAACTACCTACCAAATGATAAAACGGTTGTAATAGTACTGGCTTCTAATCGCGACCTTGCGTTATATTTTACAATAAAACACGAAATATGTTATTCTTACGTATACCACAAGGTAGTGTTGTGGAATGTATTCTATTTCTGATATATATCAATAATTTTAACAAAATTATGATTATATCCGGGATATTTTTATATAACACCATAACAGTATGGTAAATATCCCGGACATATTCAGTTTTGTAGTAAGATTTGATTACTGCTGATATTCTTAAACGTCTATTTGATGGTTATGGCCTTGAAATTCTGAGAATACTATGACAGCACCCAAAATATTGCACATAAATAACACTCTTAAATCCTATTGCTCTAATATCCCTTAAAAATAATCCTCACTTCCTCATTACAGGCGTTCGGAAGGGACACACACCCTAAGGTAATATCCATGATATTGCCGCCATATTGTCCCTAAACTGCCGGCCGTGTGCACACGTCATTATAACCGAATCGGGGGCCGAATGTGTAATTAGCTTTACAATAAATCCGAGGAGAGATGTGCGGTGGAAATTGTTATTTGAAAAATGTAGACAATTTGGGTTGCATTACTTTTTTTTCTTTAATTTACTTGGTATATTGTGTTACGCAGTTGTATTCAATGTTCTGTTTTAGTTAACATTATGACATCTTCTTTGATCTACTAATTTTATGCAGAATATTGAAAGAAATATCACGTATAGCCAATTCAAAATGTTGAATTCTCCCAGCCAGTTTATTACTTCAAAAATAAAGTTTTTTCATAGAACTAGTGCTACAGATCATCAAAAAATGTAAACTAGACTACCTACTAAATTAATATAATATTTGGCAAAATCGTGACGACCTCCCATTCCATTTGCAATAAGTATTTTCATAAAATAAACACAATCTTTGTATTGGTGCTTGTTTCAATAAAAACTTTTTCATTTTTTTTTTCATTTTCAAATTCATATGTGGATCACATTACCGCTACCATCAGGTGGAGTGAGGTCATCTTGTTAGCCGACTAAAAAAACTAACAGCCAATATACATCTCCACAATGAAATTAAGCCACACCAACATCGTCAATAGCTGCCAAACCCTCCAGCCACTCCACCAAGCTGAACCAGGAATGAACACAAACGCTCCTGCGCCCTCAATCCACCTTCAAAGCTCACGCGTCCATTCACACGTACAAAACGAGATAAAACAACGAAACAGAAGCGGTGAGACGGGATAGCTCATTAGCAACCGACGCGCAGCGAACACAAGCGAAAAGCGGCGAATTTCAATTCGCTTGAAGCGCTTTAAAGCTGGATTCACCTAGTGAACTTTAAAGCCTGTTTATGCAGTGATTGTATCCGAATTTTCCCGTTATGGCAGCCATTTTAACAAAATATGTTCGGTAATATTTGGACGCTGGATATATTCTGATGAGTGTGTTACGGTCAACACAAAATCTGTTTTCCCTTTACAGTTCAATAAAAATATTATTTTGGACTTATCTACAAAAGTTACTCACAAGATAAAGAATATCTATAATCTGAGTGTTGCCTTGACACATGGTTCTTCATAATATGGTACTGTTGGAAAAACCTACTGTTTATTAATTTGTATTCTAACCTTTTGCTTTCGCAATATTTGATTAATTAACTTTGAGAGAGAACCCTACGACTAATGTCATTTAACCTTCAGGATACAATTTTAATCTCTAAAACTGAATGTTTTAGAGATGTCTGAATGAATGTCAAAGTATTATAAACATTCAATATTCATCATCAATTTTCACTGACAACCAATCCAAAATATTTCAAATGCCAAAAAGAAGCATTTCTGCTAGCAAGCAGATTAAACCGACGGAAACCTCACATCTACATAAGACACGACTATCAAATTACGTTTGCAGATTTCTTGAGCGAAAAGCAATAAACATTGCTGAGATAATTCCAATTAGAATAACAATACGAGCGTATCCATTGCGGCGAGTACATAAATCACTTCTTAAACAAACAGTCGGCTTTTAATGCAAAAGAGACTTTATAAGTATCGAAAATAAGATCTAAAGTAGGTTGGGTGAGTGGGGACACTTGAAACAATGTCGCATAGTGATATGGCTTTGCAAATGAATTATTTATTCAGCGAGGGAATTAACATATCAAGAGAATGCGAACCGCGCTTAGTAGAGACGGCCTGCTAACAGTGGTTTGCTTCGGGACGGGATACGGATTTATTGCACGCAAAAGTAGCTTCTGTGATTCAAACTTGGGCGATTTCATCTCTTTATGTATCTGTGTAGGTAATTTCTTTGCATGATGTTAAAGTAATTAAGACAATATAACATACATTGATCTGATCCGTGGTGAGTAGCTTAAGCACTTGTGCTACGGATATCGGAATCAACAGCGGGATATACAATTATACTTAATAACACACCCAGACACGGAACAAACACCGATGTTCGTCACACAAATATTTTTCCCGGATAGGAATCGAACCCACGACGCTTGAAACCGTATGTTATGAACCTACGTCACTATCCACAGTTCCACCGAGCCAGTCAAGTAGTCAACCCGAGAAATAAAAACAAACAAAGACATAAAATTATACATTGCAAATTATACATTTCCCCCCATTATCCTTATCTCCTTGACTTTACAAAGTACCAATTAACAACCGCCATACAAATTAGACCGACAAAATCACAATGAACAACACAACAGCGCCCGACTAGCCCTAGTAATCAAATGTAATGCACAGGTAAACCGGCTTGAGCCGCCCATAACCGGCCCAAACTGCCTCCAAGGCTCTGGCCCCAGTAATCCGGCCCTTGGTAGGGTCGCTCAAATTGAAATTCGCTGTCAACGGTTCACCGAGGCATTCGCACTTTGAGTGTTTGAGGAGACGAATGAGGCGTCATCCCTGTGACTGTTTAAAGCGTGGAAAAATCTCGGGCGTATTAATTTTATTCATCGGTTCGGCGGGAGCAACCTGGTTCCTTTTTTAAGCTATTGCATAGCTTTTATCGCGGGCTTTGAGCGCGGCGACCGAACCAAGAAATTCCGTAACGAAAAAACCCCACAATCGTCTAACGTCGTTTCAGTTCGGTAGACTTCGGCACGGTGTTTGTGTGCGTGCGGTTAGACGTATTGTACAACTCTACGAAACTCGCACGAATCGAGACGAGCTGCTCCGAAATCGGACGATGCTATGCAATAGCTATACCGCGGCAGTCCTCGAGTGCCACACGTCTTTTTTTTTATTGTGCCTGCGTGTGCGCGCGTCACTATCGTTCAAAACGTTTGAACTTATTTTTTTTAACCTACTGCTGGGCATGGATGTACTTCAAACCTTTCCACTGCCATTTTATTTTGATCATTCCTGATTTCATTTTACTAAAATTAAATATTAGTGTAATGGAACGCGAGAGTCTAAAATTTTACTAATAATTATCATGATTCAGAAGCATATTTTTTGTTTTGTTTTTGAATTATCATCATTATCGTCAGCCCACATACGCCCCACTGCTGGGGCACGGGCCTTTCCTAAATAAGGGCATTAAGGCTTTATACGACCACGCTGGCCAAGTGCGGGTTGGTCGAATTTTGAGTGAGTTGCTTGGTTTTTGTTGAGTCTAAACGCTATATCAATCGATTCGATTCGAAATCGAAAAAAAATTATTTTAATATTACAGACACTTCAATTTTATTCAGGTGTATAGAGTTTAGATAATCTGATATATAAACAAAATCCCGTAAAAATACTAAGCGTATATCCCTGATTAATCTCCGATTAAAACGACGCAACGTATTGCGACGGCATCCGTTTCCAGCTTACACGAATCCCATGAAAAATATTCCCTTCTAACGCAAGATTAAAGCCTTAACTCGTTGGCTTTGTATCCAATCGGGCGGCGGTTCAAAGTGAAAAAAACAGTATGGTTCCGTACGTGATTTTATCCTTATTGACTTAGTTCACACAATATGAGAAAATCTAATCCGGTTACGTCTGTCTATCGCTTTGTTTTACGCCAAAAGTACCATTAATTACATGCCTTGACTTGACTTGACTAAGAGACCTTGCCATAAAGGTGTAATACTTTACCGGTTGTTGGGGGCGGAAAGCTGTGTGCTATATTATAAACTATGAAAAAGTAAGCTTTGGATTTGTCAAAAATGTGATATGTTCATGCGGATGCCCATCGCAATAGGTTATTACCTGTCATTCATCCATAAGCCATAACAATTGATAGCGTAAAATGCGACTAATTCAATAAATTAGCACTTTTTATCTTTACATTTTAAAATAAAACTACGTTTATGGATTAAACGCGCATGTATTGCTATTCTAAACATATTATTAGAGACCCGACGTTTCGAGCACTTTACAACGCTCGTGGTCACGGGCAAGACTAAAGATGACAGTTGTCTTCATAAGATCTACCGCCATTTGCTAAAATATATTGTGCGTTCCGGTTCACGCACATACAACTCACAACCTTAGGTTTGACTTAATCTCATCTTCGAGTTGTCTCAAGAAAATATCCATTGATACAAGTATTTTTTTTTCTTTCACATACATTTTCGGCAACAGGTAAAAGCATATCCCAAGCGGCTTAATAGTAGAAGTCGGTAATTGTACAAAACAACGTTCCACCGCTAAACGTTCTGTTATCCTATTGTATTACGATTCTCGGACGATACGCACACGACACGCTGCCAACCATTGCTCATAAATATTTCATCAGACCAAGAGACACGTGGTCAGATCCCCTGGAGGCCATTTACGGACCCTGACCCACCTACAACCTAAATTCAGTCTTAACTTCAAACGTGTTAAGTCGCCAATTGCTTGGTTAAACTGAGGAAAGAAGGGTTGTCATAAAATATAGGATGTAGGTACGGCAGTTTTACGCCAAGTGGTAAATAAAATAGGCATTCTTTTGTGGACTATTTAGTGGAGGAAAATGTTTGATTCTATTCCTGGTCTGCAAAATAAAACACTCAACAGGAAATGAAAAAATATAGGCATTTCCTATTGACCTTTAATCATTTAGCAAGAAAAAGACTTTACGTAAGGTAAACAGAAAATCTCATTAATTTTAACAATTGTTCATTTCAGTTATTTTAATTTTATTTATGAATAGATAACACAATTAATGATAAGAATAATTACAGTAGTAAGCGCGTTTATCATAACTCGACGGCTATAACCACAAAACACGTTTAACTCTGGCAAAAATTGGGACAAACTGCAGCTCGACACGGCACCGCAAATTTAGCTAATACAATCTCCGTTATGCCAGCAAAGTATTCTCCAAAATACCAGTGAAAGAGGAATCACTAAGTCATTTGTACCGTTTCTCATATTCGGGCTAATAAATATTAACGCGAGCTTGTCCGCCTCTCTCAAACATCCAGGTTAGTAATGAGTTTCCAAAACGCCGCACTCACTAATTTATTAATATAATTATCCCACCGTACCGCTGTTTTAATGTTACACTAAATTGTTACGTTTCGGTAGAGTCGCCTGGCACAGTCTAATTTAGAATAAAAATTTTTATCTTTTTTTAGAACCACCGAAATTCCACTATTAATTACGGACTGTTTCATGTCCGATTGTGAAGTGCCGTTTTCACATTTAACATCGCTAAAAAGATCTAAATAAGCAGAGAATGAGCATTAGCACTGCACAATGTACCCGAGGTGAGATATGGGCTATGTGACATTTTTCTATAAATACTTACCCAATCAGAGATTTTGATTGAACATCCTAAGGTTTGCGTGCATTTGAAAAGGTTTACATCGAACAGTGGACAAAGTTATAGCGATGATGATGATGATGATGATCCTAATTCCTAAGGTTTTCCAACACACGTGTTTCATTGTAAGAACCAAAAAGTCTGTGATTAATTGAACATGAAGGTGGTAGTTGGAAGAATCGAATATTCACAAGTATACCGAATACCTGCTCCGTAAAAAAAGCACCTACAAACAAACCCATTCCTAATGACATTTATTACGAAAAGCCCGAGAACATTTTTACATTTCCGCCCCCATTTCACGGTCGGTATTACAGAGGTATAAAGACATCTTTTACACGGGCGCCTTAAAAATCGCTTAAGAGTTCCGCCCTGGCCGATGTTCGATGAGAAATTCCCGCGATTCCTGCAAAGGTTCTGAGGAGACGTAAAAATACGTCGCTTTCCTGGAGAGCGTTTTAATCCACAAGCGGAAGCGATTATTGAAAAAAAAAAGTCGTGTGGCACTCGGGGACTGCCGCGGTATAGCTATTGCATAGCTTCGTCCGATTTCGGAGCAGCTCGTCTCGATTCGTGCGAGTTTCGTAGAGTCGTACAATACGTCTAACCGCACGCACACAAACACCGTGCCGAAGTCTACCGATGTGAAACGACGTTAGACGATTGTGAGGTTTTTTTCGTTACGGAATTTCTTGGTTCGGTCGCCGCGCTCAAAGCCCGCGATAAAAGCTACGCAATAGCTTAAAAATTGCTAGTGATGGATATATACAGGTACCAAATGTGGATTTTACCTTTGTCTCTAGGTGTTAATCTATACGTATATACGTACATAATTTACACAAAAAGTAGTGCCGAATGGGAACCGTCTTTTGAGTCGTGAGTTGCGCGAGACTCATATTGCAGTGCCTGAAAAAAGCAACTAAGTATTCAAGTTCTATGTACATATAAGATTTATGTAAATACCTCACACTAAGTTGGCAATAAATACTTTGACTTTGACAGGAACACTATTCAATGCGCTATCGAGCCAGTCAAACATTGTACACGAGACTTTAAGGGCCCTTTCCGATACGGAACGAATAAATTGAAAACGCCCTTTAGGGGTGAGAGCCATCCGCTCCCCCGCAAGTCCGGTGATGATGACGAGGCTACTCCAAGCCATAATCGCATGTCAGATAGGAAAAAAAAGAAAAAGAAAACGTCCTCATTTTCTTGTATCCTGTCACTTGCACCGCACATCGCGGACGACGAATTACCTGCTTTTTGTGTCTGAATTATTGAAATAATCCGTCGATCCGGAGCCAAGATAATGACCTTCCATAAATATTGCAAGAATTAAATTCGTGTACCGGAATCCACCGCAAGAAAACGCTTATTACATTTTGCTTCGCTTCTTCCCTTTTATTGCTTCTTTGTTGGTAACATCTAGATAAAAAGTCTACGCTTTGCGCTTGTGAAGTTATCAACTATCCGGCCGTCATAAATCAAACTGAGAATTTGGAGGTTGCTTTAGCAGTTCTTTTGGTAACTTTAAAAATGTCCGGGATATTTACCATGTTGTTTTGTATCAATGAGCTACCGATATTTCGGCACGGTTGCAAACGCCATAATTAGGGGTCTGAGTTGACCCGGTAAATATCCCGGACATTTTCAGTTTTCTAATGAATGTAACTATGACTATATAAAATAATAACTACTATGACTATATAAATAATATTTAAAGGATGGATTTTCGAACATAAGGCCACATGATGCTGTAAGAAAGTTACCTTTATTAGATACTAATCATTTTAGATTTATGATGGAAATAAGTTTACTTACTGCTTTACATTTGCAAATCAATAATACACGTAATAGCTATCAAACATTATTTGCCTGTGCTGTTTGTAAATTGGTTGTTAAATGTTTAGTATCGTTTAATACTAGTTTCAGAGGCAACATGCAATTTCAATTGAACCATGAATGAGATGTAATGTAGTCCGTATTTTGTTCCATACAGCTATAGGGCGGATGATAATATCGTGTGCACTATCACAACGGACCATCAAACTCGACACATGCTTACAATTTGTACATCCAACGGCACGTTGTGCGTATGAATGACAGTTCAATATGAACGCTAATGCCCACTTTTTTTTTTTCCTAACTGACTAACGATGATGGCTTGGAGGAGCCTTGTCATCATCACCGGGCTTGCGGGGGAGCGGATGGCTCTCACCCCTAAACTAATGCCCACGACATAAGGGCATTACAAAATCCAAGAGTTACGTCTAATGAGTGGTTGACTGTGATTTTTCAGGTGCATAATATTCTGATTCCTCTTTTGGGTGTAGTAACATTTAAGTTGGTGCAAGTTATACCTTACGGCTTAATTCATCTTTCTTGTAACACCTAAAAAATCTAACCTTTGCTCTATATTTTAGTCAAACTGTCATCTTAAATCATTATAACAACACTTATATCGGGAGCATAGCAGTTTTACATTCTTTTTCTATTAAATTGAATGTACTCTTTTCTACCACCATTACTGTAATTTGTCCAAAAAATATACATATCTTTAGAATAGTAAACCGTAAAACTAAAACGATCACTCAAACTACCAGATATATTGCTTGAAAATTGCCAGACAACTTCCCAATAACTCCGCAAGCACCTGAAGCAACAGCTAAATTGTCCCACATATGTCCCAGTCTTTGTTTATGACGGTCCCCTTCTGTGACAGATGAGGGACAACGGCCGATGATGTCCGAGATGGCCCACATTTGTCCCCTAGCAAATGCTCGGCCATAAGTCAGCCTTTTTGCCGAACTGGACCTGATAAAAAGCTCTCGTGTTTTTGTGCACTTCTGTTATGCTTAGGAGCTTATCGCGTTTTTGGGAGCGGTGTAAACGGAGCTTTTTCTAGGTGGGGATTATTCAGATTAAGTAGAACCATATTTTTTTCAGAGAAGTGGCGTGCATTTGGAGGGGCCTATGTCCAGCTGTGTACAGGAATGGGCTGACGATGATGATGATGATGAAGATATTTTTTTTTATTTACATGACTTATTTATTTCTTTGTTAGGAATTTAAATTACACTATTTTATCCCTTAACCAGGCAAAGCAGGCATCAATTTTGTAAGTGGTAATGTAAATAGGGTCCAAAACAATGTGGATTATACTGTACCAATATCTGGTTAACAGCTAAAGTGGTTCACTATAGAAAATAAAATAGTTACTATATCTTTTTAGTTCTCAACAAAAATATTTCACACCCTCCACCAAATTACCCACATTTGTAATAGGACTAAACAGAAATATATTCCCATCTGAAGAAAATAACCAGCCTATTCTTAAAATAATACAAGTAAGGGTTTTTGATATTGTTATTTCTATCGATTGCTAGTCCTTCTACAAACATAATTCATTTGAACGCCGCAATGAACAAAGACCTGAGAGAAATCGCTGGCAATTTAGTTGTATCTTCAGAGGAAATTCGCTATCGGTTATTTCTGTTATAGATTTGATGTTACTTGGAAAATATTGGCCGATTCTCTGGTAACCGTGTTTTAGTGTATCTTTTATTTTGTAAAATCTCCGCGAGATTATGTAACAACCCAATATAATATTTTACAAAATGTTGTTAAATTATGATATACACATGAACTAAAAAGCGTCGATGGCCGAGTGGTTAAGGTCATTGCTTGCCATGCGAGAGGTCGCCAGTTCAAACCCCGCCAGGTACCAATGTGTTTTTCTAATTTGAAATTCATGTGTACCATCATTCGACGCTTTAACGGTGAAGGAAAACATCGTGAAAAAACCTGCACCCCTAAGAACTAATTCTAAGAATGTGTATGTCGACCAACCCGCACTTGGCCAGCGTGGTCAACTAATGCCTTATCGCCCTAGTTTAGGGTAGGCCCGTGTCCCAGCAGTGGGGACGTATATGGGCTGATGATGATGATGATGAACTATGAACTGAATCAGACACAAGTATAAATTGATGTACGTTTCACGCCCCGCCTGTAGAGCCTGGGATCATAGGAGGGAGGAAAAACATGAGCACTTGGCCAGCGTGGTTGATTAAGGCCTGATCGGCCTAGTTTCAGCTAGGCTCCTGCCCCTCGGTAGGGACGTATATCCATATACTGACACAAAAATTCCCAGCAAGATACAATCTAACAGTACAAAAAATAAACATAACATTTTCTTTAATCCCGTCACCCAGTAATTTAAACCAAACAGTTCACAAATTCGGCGTTAAAATTACAAGCACAATCTGTAATCAAGCTGCAACTCCAGTGAATCGGGCGCATTACGCGTGCCTCCGTAAGCACGCGTAGCCGGGGCAAAATGCTTGTATATTGCTTTGATGTGCTGTAGTGATGCGATACGTAAGAGGTGTGTTTGTCGATTGTTTTCCAGTTTGTTATTCTATTCATGTAGTCAAATGTTAAAGGCGATCTACTACTTGAATATCTTTTAATGTTTTATTCACAAAGTGCGGTGATTATAGTATAATTGTAACCAAATAAAATCTTGTAAGGATTGAATAAGGAGCGATAATAAATTTGTCTAAATATAAATTGTGTTTTTGAAAATGTTGGTTACATTATGTCATATCATATCAGGAGAAGCCCATGTCCAGCAGTGGTGATGATATATCATATCAAAATCCTTACTATCCTTACTAATATTATAAATCCGAAAGTAACTCTGTCTGTCTGTCTGCCTGTTACGCTTTCACACATAGAGTACTGGACCGATTTAAATGAAATTTGGTACAGATATAGACCAGAGCCTAGAAAAAGTTATAGGCTACTTTTTAACCGACTGCGCTATAAGGAAGTAATGTTTTACCCGTTAAACATCTCTACGTGGACGAAGTCGCGGGCGAAAAGCTAGTAACAATATAAGATAAAAAAAATATCGTCGTTGCATCAATAAATTAAGTTTTTTAAGTATGCTATAACTTGTATAAACCTTTAGTAAAAATGTTATGTACGTAAGACATTGGAAGTATTATAAGTAGGTCTGGGTGTATTATTATATGTTTTTAATTAAGTATTTTCATTTCCAAATTCTAGTCGGGCAAAATTTATGTGGGTCACCAAACTATGAGAGTAAGGGAACAGAGAGTGCACTTGTGTTTGCGCGTACACTTGTGCACTGTAATATGTCCTGCGCACTTGGCTGATCTCAATTGAGTTCGGCCGCCTTGGCCGAAAATCGGTTGAACGCCTTGCCTTGTTGCCTTGTTGCCTTGTTGCCTTGTTGCCTTGTTGCCTTGTTGCCTTAAAAGTACTGACTCCTTTACCTATCGACCCTCAGTCCCAACACTAGTGGAAAGCCCTTACCCCGGTTGCGGGCTCTCCTCACGCTCTCGTCTCGGCTCCTGATACTTTTGTGCCTTCATTGCTCCTCACAGGCGCTACCTAAGGCTCTTCGTACACAACACGCAGGTCACGGTATAATTAAAAAGCGGTATTAAATCCTTGTAAAATTTAAAAAGCTGCCAAGAAAGGTTCCGTACCAATTTTGTAAAAATGGTATGTGCTTATGTTTTTTTTTGTATTGGAGGCCGGTTTACTTATTCGTTTTATTTTGTTTGTTATTAAAGCGGCGACAGAAATACATCATTTGTAAAAAGTTCAATTATACTTTTAATTATATATACAGCCATACTTGATTCCCGTTTGGTAGGTACGGAATCTTAAAATGAATCGCTGGACGTGCTCAGTAGTTCAAGTAGTTAAATTTTAATATAACATACCCAGAGATGGAACAACCACACATGTCAATCACACAAATATTTGTCTCGAGTGGTAATTGAATCCACCTTCCCATCCATTCATCCAACCATCTTAGCGCAAGGAGTTCTATCAATCATATTGCCATCCACCATGCGCCATCTTGTCAATTTATGTGAACACATTTCCAAACGAAATCTTCGCCTCGAATATTTGCGTACGCTTGTGTACGAAGGGCCTTAGGGCTATACGTCCGAAGGTGTAGGTGAAGCATTCTATAGCATCGTGCAGGTGGAGGTTAGCTATAGCAATTAGCGATTTAATGCTGCCAAAGTTGCGCAGTGCGGATGACCGACACGCTAGGTCATGGAAGGTGTGTTCGAAGATGTGTTATGTGAAACTAAGGTTTTAGGAGAAGGTCAAAGTTTTTAAAATGAAATAAATAAGCAACACTTACATGAAACAAACTTCAATGTTTATCACAAATATTTGTCCCCAGGGTTATTACTACTGTTTTACCGAGCTAGTCATATTTTTTGGACTTAAACAGTTACGAAACTGAAGAATCCTTTCGTCTATTGACTTTGAGTTTTGATTGTGCTTAGGTCATTTATTTAAGAAACGTCAGCACATGTGATACAGTATATTTTTAGTTCCCAAAGCAAAAAGAGGGTGTTATTCATTTTACCTAGCTACGTGTGTCTATCTGGGGCACCGTAGTTGATAACCGGTTAAACAGATTAGGATGCGGTTAAAAAAATAAACTGATTTCTTTATTTAAAAAAAATAAACAAATTTACATTTAAAAAGATACTGTACAGAGACGGGGCCGATATTTTGTTTTATTTATATCTAAAAAACGTAATAAATCGTTTTAGTTATCTTACTAAAACGATAGATGTCGTGGTAAAAAATCGCCACTGTCGTTTTAGCAATGTATTGTGCACGTGCAGTTTGAATAACCGAACATAATGTTCGGTTAGTGCAACGACGACAAGTGCAATATTATTGCACTTGTCGTCGTTGCATCCTCTTGCTGCATAGAGCAGGTTTTATTACAAAAGCGAAACCTCTTGCTTTGGTAAAATAAACCAAAAGTATGTAAACCAAATATTTTAGCAATTTGGATTTGTTAAAGCGAAATTGCACCTACGATTAAATTCTAGAGTTGTGTAGTTGACCAGCCCGCACTTGGCCAGCGTGGTTGACTAAGGCCTTATCGCCCCAGTTTAGGGTAGCCCCGTGCCCTAGCTATGGAGATGAATATGGGCTGATGATGAGGCTTCTTAAAGAATGAAATAAGGGGTTCTTAAAGACGTTGTGCTTTCCACTACTTGTGGATATCTTCAGGAGACCAATAAAAACAACAACTTAGTCTTTATCGTGTGAATTTTTGTTATGTAAATTTTTCTTCAACTGATTTCAATCTGCAAGAATTTTTTAAACAGGGCGATTAAATAAACAATATGAACCTATTGTTTCGATAACTTGATGCTTCGAATCCATATCGTGATAATCTAAATTAGTACATATAATGCTTCTACGAAATTGATATTATACTGATTTTAGAATAGCAACATCAATTTAGACACTGTCTGTTTAACACGTATTCTATAGTAAAAAATTACTTCAAACTAGAAGGGGAAGCCACAGTAGGTACGTATACATACAGCAGCTCCTCGAAACACACCCAAAACATTATTGGGTTACTTGGAAAAGGACAAATGGTTACCGACCCAAGTGGTAGCGAAGTCCTTTACAGTGGCAAAGCAGTGATTTATTCTGCAGCCCCGGGGCCATTGTCGGGGTCCAGTGAATTATTCACGAGCCGAATGAGGCTGCGATGACCGTGGTATTGTTAAGTATACTTCCGGATAAATGTGCAATTTAGGTGCAGGTGGTGCACGGCGGGAGATTGAGTATAAAAGTCAGCGCAGTAAAATGAGCTATAAAATCGCTCTAATACCCAGGTTAGAAGCGCTCTTGTGTAACGAATGTCATCAACAGTAGAATACAGAATCATATCTACTCCTCAGACGCCCTAGAATTCGTTTGCGTGTAGTCGTTTACAATATACATGCATACATAAAATCACGCCTTTTCCTCAGAGGGGTAGGCAGGTATCACTTCCAACGATCCACTTTTCACCACTGTAGGAAACGTGACGTGACGGGTTGTGAATCACGTCACCGCCATTCTGCCTCGTGCATTGTTTTAACAAGGTCATTGCGTTCCCACGAGTAGCAAGGATATATGACGGGGGAAGGAAAAGGGGAGGAAGAATACTATTACTACTTTAAAGCGCAATCGGTAAAAATAGAGCCTTACACAGGTTCTATTTGACCTGACCAGACCTGGACTATTCGAATCTAAATTGAAATCGGCTTATTCTTTTTGACGCGAGAGTCAGACACGTAGACAGGATTACTTTTAGCACGGACAGTCTCCCGGCCAGGTCCCGGTCAAATTCACGACTTTTGACGTGTGATAAGAATAAGTTCCCATTATTATAATTATGGCTCGGGCCGTGTCCATCCAGCAAATAAATAAATAGTTGCTTTCTGGTAAATGTATGCTGGACTCTGCAATACGGTGTATTTAGCTTAGTGCTGACTCCGCTAGATATAGTTAAGTTGTAAGCAATTATTGAAAATAAACAAAAAGAGAAGAGATCGGGCGCAGGACCACCGGCTTAACGTGCTTTCCGAGGCATGGGCGTGCAACCACCTAACTCTATCCTAACACCGGGCTGAGTAATTACTTTGCAGAAAAATTTACACAAATATTGCTCGTCTCTGGACTCGAACCGGAGACCTCTCGGTCCTTACGCAGCGCTTGCTACTAATAGACCAACGAGGCATTGGTGATATAAATAACTAACAAGGCAAGCCTGCTTACTGACTACGCCTAGCTAGCTAGCCTTTCTGTGTGTAGCAATACTAAACAAACAATACCACGTCGCTGTAACTATAGTCCAGTACAAATTCTAGCTACTGCAGTGTAGTTTACTAACCGACGTTACGCTATTAATGTTTCACATATTTGTATGTGAATATTTTGAGCAAACAAAATCATGCACATTAGCATTTTATTATTCTTAAACTCCTATGAATCAGATTTCAACATCAATATGTTTTGTTTATATAAAAAAAAAAGACGTGTGGTACTCGGGGACTGCCGCGGTAAAGCTATTGCATAGCATCGTACGATTTCGGAGCAGCTCGACTCGATTCGTGCGAGTCGTACAATACGTCTTACTACGGGAGCGTGAGGTTTTTTCATTACGGAATTTCTGGATTCGGTTCCCGCGCTCAGACCCGCGATAGAAGCTATGCAATAGCTTAACTAGAGACCCGCCTTCGCTCTGCTTTGGATATATTATACATAAAAACCTTCTTGAATCCCTATATCTGTTAAAAAAACATCAATATCCGTTGCGTAGTTTTAAAGATGCTTAATCTTATCGCGGGGAGCGACTTTGCTTTATACTATGTAATGATACCTACTCATATTTAAGTATGAAAAATATCAAAGTGTGTGCAAGAAATCTAGAGGTAAGACTCACCCGTTTGTTGTCCCGGAACTTGAGCCAGCCGCTGATGACGCTATTATCCACCTCACAGGTCTCGTCCTCCGCCCGGCGCTGCGGCAGCGGACTTCCACCCGGGCTGTCCACCGCCTCCCGTCGGCGCATAACCGGCGTGCACTGCTGAGACAACCTCCCCTCGTTCACGGCATCACTCCTTCGGCCTAGCACAGGAGTTGTGTTCGCCGAGACGCCGCCAAGCATCCGCCGGGCTAGAAACGGACTCCCTTCCCACATGGCTCGCTTCAATGGACTCTTGCACTCACTGTGCACGCATAAAGCGTCAAAGTTAGCCAACTCCACTGACACTCGGGTCTGCAAACCACTCGGGTGAGTAGTCAAGATCGTCTGCTTTGCGATACTGCATCCGTGTCTGTGTAACTCTTCCCGCCGCTCCATTTTGACTTCTCCCCATCAATTGGGTGCGAAATCACGGAATTTCCTCATCTCAGCCCGGCCTCATCTGCGAAGACGAATAATAATTCCATTAATGAAAATAGCGAGGTTTAATTGCACAATTAGAGCCGCGCCCTGAATCGTATATTAGTTTAGATCGAGAGCGGTTTGGTCGATTGTAGGGTGGCCAAGTATTAAGGTTCCTATTACATAAAGGGTTGGAAAATGTACGCCGTAATGTATTTTTTTCAATGTGACTGTTGAAATTGTTAGTGCATTTAAGGATAAGGATACCTTCCTATGTCCAGCAGTGGAGAAGTATGGGCTGATGATGATGATGACGATGATGATGATGATACCTTAAATAGTTAATTATAACAGTCGTCGTCGTCAGCCATTAGGTCCGTTTACTGCTAGACGTAGGCCTAACCAAGTACTCGCCGGATGACTATAGTAGATTTTTCAAATAACTTATATAATAACTTTCCAATTGAAAATCTTGTCTAATATCATATTTTTTCAATCTCTCGTGTTCTCACTATATCTGAAATAACCTTTGTGTGTCATTGACATCATCTACGTAAATTTTTGTTTTTTCAAACTCTATGACTACTCCGAGCTGTCTAGTGTCCAGTCATAAATGATAATCAAAAATTTAAAAACTTAATTTATCCGTACATCCTCTTTGCTAATGGCCAACCTATCATTTGTAAGGGCTCCGTCAAATTGACTGTTTTAGATTTTAAGCAGGCCTTTATTGTAATAATTCGGAAGGGTCATAGATCGTCGGTCATTTGTTAAGGGGGCACCTAATCTTCCGAATAGTCGAATGAAAAAGGAATTTTGAGTGGAATCGCGCTCCTTAATGAAGTTACAAAGTGTTCATAACTCGAACAAGAAATGTCTTCCCCATTCATTACTTGCATTACGGAATTAATGCCTTTGATGATTTATTTGAAACGATGGCGTCTCCTAATGAGCATACCAAATTTGGCACTTAAAAAGTTTTAGAGCGTAAAAGGGCTAGTAGATGGGTTTCGTTTATCAATAACTGTCTAGTCAACGTTTCGTTGTAAGTAGCTTACTTGCCATGCGAGAGGTCGCCAGTTCAAACCCCGCCAGTTACCAATGTGTTTTTAAATTTGAAATTCATATGTACCTAATGATAATTCGGCGCTTTAACGGTGAAGGAAAACATCGTGAGGAAACCAGCACACCTGAGAGATTTTTCAACGGTGTGTGAAGCCATGTCAGAGGCCTACGGGCGGTTTAAACTCTGACACCAGGTTGTTTATCAACCATACGATAAGAAGAAGAAGAAGAAGTAGATTTGTATTTGCTTTGCTTTTATCGAGTGAAGATCCATGTTAAATATTAACAAAACTGTCTAGTCCATTGGTAAGTAACTAATTATATAAAAACTTTAGCGTGCTCATACTGTTTTTTTCGCGTGACACCACTTAAAGTCCAAAGACATACATTGGAACTGAACTTATAATTAATAGTCTCTCGAGTATAAGAGGACTATTTGCACTTGACACAAAATTATTCAACTTCGAAAACACAGAACAAAATTATTGCTTAGTAAATCGCGCCGCAACCGCAAATACTTCAAAACGGCAGCGGCAAAGTCTTGAAACAGCAGACCGCTAACAAATCGTGTACAGTAGCTATTAAAAGGGTAGTTTGTTTGTTAGCGGCAGTTAGCATGTCGTTAGCTGTAATGGCGGCCGTTATTGTCTATCGAGAACGACACTATGCATTTTTAATCAGATTTGGTTACCGGTAATTTTATAAACTTTTTTGAGCTGAATTGATGAGTTGTCCAGTACGAGTGGAACTAACGAGCTGTTCTGTACATATTCTTATTACGCTATTACATTTTTTTGTAATAGAAGCACTAATTTACTGGTTAATGTACTTAACCAGTGCTATGAAACTATATTTCAAGATTTTTAAGCTTGTTTAATAATGTGCTACATAATTATTAAAGTCTGATAACTCTGCTATACGTGCGGAAGTTTTAAATCAACAAACAATTTGCGTACATAAAGTTCTCCGCACAAAACCTAATCTCTTGAAGAGTTTAATAACCAAAAACATGTATAATATACCTACAGTTGAACATAGAAACATCCACAACCTTAAATTTAAAAGTGATAAAGACGCATCCTATTTTGTGTGATCCAATTATTTGAGATAGAGCTCAACGTACCATTAAAAGAAACAAACAAAATCAAACTTCCTCCTTTTTGTGGACTGGTTAAACTGAAACCGGAAGTTCCTCCATCAGGACATAGTCCACTGGTGATATTAATAGCCCTGCCGGTGCCCAAGCAGGCTAATAGGATTATCGATTGTTAACATCAGCCTCATGGAACATTCAGTGTCGTCGCCGGGCTATTACGAGTTCACGCGACACAACACAACTTGGGTAACTGGTGAGGGTCTAAGAAGTGTAGGTTATTGTAGGTAGGTGAATTTGGAGAGATAGAACTGTACTTCTGTGGTAGCCTTGTGCCATTGGAGACCGATTTTGTCCAGCTACATAGGGACAAGTTAATGTACCCACTGCTTCTCCAAAATCTTGGCTATCATTGAGATTGACGTATTTATTGAAATGTCCAATGAATTATATTACTATGTCAATGATAAAAAAAAGACGTGTGGCACTACTGCCGCGGTATAGCTATTGCATAACATCGTCCGATTTCGGAGCAGCTCGTCTCGATTCGTGCGAGTTTCGTAGAGTCGTAAAATACGTCTAACCGCACGCACACAAACACCGTGCCGAAGTCTACCGAACTGAAACGACGTTAGACGATTGTGAGGTTTTTTTCGTTACGGAATTTCTTGGTTCGTTCGCCGCGCTCAAAGCCCGCGATAAAAGCTAGGCAATAGCTTAAAACTTTGTTGGTGTGCTTCAATTTGAAATTTGCTTAAGCACACAATCCAATTTTTTTACAATGATATTGAAAGACTTCATACAACCATTATTTGTCCAAGACCTTTTAAAGTCCTCCACTTAAATGTATCTTCCACCTCTTAATCCGCACAACTTTCATTGGAGGCAAATTAAACTAATCAAATTTAAAAGGCAAATGAGTTTCCACTAACCTGTCCCCAACTTGCCAACTTTCAAGTATCCAGAAGGAATTAAAGCGAAACAATAAAACGTGGCCTGATCCAATTGGACAACTGCAAAGTTAAATAGGACTGCGTGGAACGAGTTGGGATTAACTTTCTTGGTTAAACATCCGGCTAGGGTTAATGTGGGAACTTGGGGCCGCACTCAGATATGGATACTGGGGGAAAATGCTGCCGCAATCCAGGCCTGCGTTCACGAACGTCGACAATCTTCGTCGTGACGATTTGGGAGATGTGAATTTGGTGTTTAATCGCCGAAAGGTGTAAAAAGGCAGAGGCACTTAACATGTGCTAGTGAGTCCTAAGATCTTTACGTATCCTAAGTATAGGTAGATTTATATTTTTTTTTTATAGTAGGTATAATTCTCAATGTCTTACCTTACTTAATGTTTTTCTTTTACTATGTACTTTTTACTCACGCAGAATCTTTATCACAGACTATTGTTTTGTCGAAAAATATTTTTTTATATTTTGAAATATACTTCTTCAAAATCTTTTTCGGTAAATAATCTGAATCATAGTCAAAATTTGCCAAAATTTGCCAATCAAGCTTGTCAAACACAACCAGAATCCATCCAAATAACTAAATCAAATAATCGGATAATCCAATATACTTCTGAGGGCCTACCATGAGTTGGCTATCGAAAACTTACTTACGTTAAAAACCTATCGAGTTGTTTTTTTCATACGGCCGATTTTAGTTCTTCGCGTATCCATCAGCGGCGCTGTACAAGTTATTCATAGACATATTTACGTAGGCGATATCGAGTGCGTAAGTTTTAAACTCATGGTAGCCCCACTGTACCCCAGAGAAAACAAAATAATGAGACATTACACATTCAAATTAAACCGAACAATGTCGGGAACTGTTTTGTATAAAACATGTTTCTCAATTTATAGTTTTAAACTTGTACCTGCGCGCACTAGTAGGGTGCCTCCTTCTTTCCCAATTATTTCTTAAAACTGCCCGTAACTTCATTTCATATTTATGAGAGTTTGAAAAAGTCCTGAGAGCTGTTTCAGAGTTTATTCATATAATAAGGTATCCAATCCCAAGATCGTAACTACTGGGGAATAGTTTTAACAAATTCTGGCTAAGACGCTTAAAGATTTCTCCCGGGCTTGTTCGAATGGTAAATCTATTATTTTATCTCCAGTCAGGGCAACTTGCTCGATTCTGTATTCCTTGCAGTTTATTTTTACTTTTTTTATTGAGCCAGTAGAACGAATAAGTTGAACGTCAATAATTCGAATACCGCAATTTGTTCAACAGACAACTCTGTTGAAAAAATGTTGATGTTACTAAATAGACCATCATCGATCTAAATATATTTTAAAGCATTAAGAACAAAAAAAATCCGCTTTATCTAATTTTACCTATGTCTTCATCAATACATAGTATAAAACAAAGTCGCTTTCGCTGTATGTCCGTATGTATGCTTAGATCTTTAAAACTACGCAACGGATTTTGATGCGGTTTTTTTTAATAGATAGAGTGATTCTTAAGGAAGGTTTGTATGTAAAATTTACCCGAAGCGAAGCGAGGGCGGGTCACTAGTTAGATATAAAACTAAAAAAAATGACTTGTCTGTCTGTATGTCGCGCTTTTTATACCAAAACCACTGCACCAATTTGTATGACGTACATAATAAAATTAGTTTCGAGCCTGAAACAGAACATGGCCTGCTATTTAACCGACTGTGCTATAAATAAATGACAGCAGCAGTGTTTTGAGGCATTTAAGTATTTTTTACACAATAAACGATTCATAACGACAGAGTCGGTAGTATAATAAATATAATACAAACTAACTTCTATCATTAGGAAACTGAACTGTTCACCCGTGATCATGGCGCTTGCAACAGTGCCGAAATATCGGGAGCTCTTAAACAAAACAACATGGTAAATATCCCGGACAATTTCAGTTTTCTAATGTGTGTAATGTAACCATGACAGTTTAAAATTAACTTCTATCATTCCAGAGCAAATAACCAGACGAAAACCAAAGGTGCGTAGAGCGTAAACCGCAACCAGACCTAAACTAACAAAGTTTCCGATCATTTGAACTGCTAACAAGACGTGAACGGATCGGTTGACCGAAGGATCTAATAATAACGGTTGTGAGGAATACTTCTTTTGGAGGTCAGTTGAGTTTTTTTTTTTTACAAAAGGCTAAGAAGATGACCTCACTCCACCTGATGGTAAGCGGTAGTGAGATCTACAAGTTAATCCACAATTAAGTGGTATAAATGTGTAAGTGAGATCTACAAGTTAATCCACAATTAAGTGGTATAAATGTGTAAGCTAGATTCTTTACAAACTGGCTTTCTGCCTGCGACTCTGACCGAGTGAAGAAGATTATGTTTCGTCACACGAGAAGGTATAAAATATATCCTCTGTCCATGTCCTGATACTATGCTATCTTACCGCCAATGTTCTGTGAAATCGATTCAGTGGTTTGGTTATAAAAAGTGTAACCAACATTTTAACAATGCGTTGTCACCTGTAGTAATAGTGCGAAGTTGAATTGGGAAAAAAATGTCATTTGCGTATTAACATTGGTAACGTTGGTAATATACCTTTGATGAAGTAGAATGATGTATTAAGACTTTTATGAAAAGAAATATATTATTATTTTGTATTTATACTATCGGCAGTTATATCTACGTTTGGACGTTTGGAAAGCAATACCCAATAGCATTTCCTCGTCCACTGTTATCAGCGAAAGGATAACTCTGCAAAAGGTGGCAGATAACAACAGAACTGTAGGCGCCGATTTCGATCGCAGTAACTCTCGCAAGACCCGCCGTCGGCGAAGCGAAGAATGCACACTAGTTTACTGCCCCTACTGAGGGCAATGCTGGTAGGAACGAAAGCTCGAAGCTCTAGGGTTCTGAACCTAAAGGTACCTGTACAAACAAGCCCCTATCACTAATACGTACATAACTATTAAGTTTCAAAGGTCTCGGCATTTCAGATTGGTGGTAGAATCATACTATTTATCAATTGACGATTTATAATTCCACTAGCTGTGCCAGCGACTTCGTTCGCGTTTACCCCGTTTTTTACACATTTTCCATTGTATCTTTGCTCCTATTGGTCGCAGCGTGATGTTATATAGCCTAAAGCCTTCCTCGATAAATGGTCTATACAACGCACGGCTTGTTCGAATGGTAAATCTATTATTTTATCTCCAGTCAGGGCAACTTGCTCGATTCTGTATTCCTTGCAGTTTATTTTTACTTTTTTTATTGAGCCAGTAGAACGAATAAGTTGAACGTCAATAATTCGAATACCGCAATTTGTTCAACAGACAACTCTGTTGAAAAAATGTTGATGTTACTAAATAGACCATCATCGATCTAAATATATTTTAAAGCATTAAGAACAAAAAAAATCCGCTTTATCTAATTTTACCTATGTCTTCATCAATACATAGTATAAAACAAAGTCGCTTTCGCTGTATGTCCGTATGTATGCTTAGATCTTTAAAACTACGCAACGGATTTTGATGCGGTTTTTTTTAATAGATAGAGTGATTCTTAAGGAAGGTTTGTATGTAAAATTTACCCGAAGCGAAGCGAGGGCGGGTCACTAGTTAGATATAAAACTAAAAAAAATGACTTGTCTGTCTGTATGTCGCGCTTTTTATACCAAAACCACTGCACCAATTTGTATGACGTACATAATAAAATTAGTTTCGAGCCTGAAACAGAACATGGCCTGCTATTTAACCGACTGTGCTATAAATAAATGACAGCAGCAGTGTTTTGAGGCATTTAAGTATTTTTTACACAATAAACGATTCATAACGACAGAGTCGGTAGTATAATAAATATAATACAAACTAACTTCTATCATTAGGAAACTGAACTGTTCACCCGTGATCATGGCGCTTGCAACAGTGCCGAAATATCGGGAGCTCTTAAACAAAACAACATGGTAAATATCCCGGACAATTTCAGTTTTCTAATGTGTGTAATGTAACCATGACAGTTTAAAATTAACTTCTATCATTCCAGAGCAAATAACCAGACGAAAACCAAAGGTGCGTAGAGCGTAAACCGCAACCAGACCTAAACTAACAAAGTTTCCGATCATTTGAACTGCTAACAAGACGTGAACGGATCGGTTGACCGAAGGATCTAATAATAACGGTTGTGAGGAATACTTCTTTTGGAGGTCAGTTGAGTTTTTTTTTTTTACAAAAGGCTAAGAAGATGACCTCACTCCACCTGATGGTAAGCGGTAGTGAGATCTACAAGTTAATCCACAATTAAGTGGTATAAATGTGTAAGTGAGATCTACAAGTTAATCCACAATTAAGTGGTATAAATGTGTAAGCTAGATTCTTTACAAACTGGCTTTCTGCCTGCGACTCTGACCGAGTGAAGAAGATTATGTTTCGTCACACGAGAAGGTATAAAATATATCCTCTGTCCATGTCCTGATACTATGCTATCTTACCGCCAATGTTCTGTGAAATCGATTCAGTGGTTTGGTTATAAAAGTGTAACCAACATTTTAACAATGCGTTGTCACCTGTAGTAATAGTGCGAAGTTGAATTGGGAAAAAAATGTCATTTGCGTATTAACATTGGTAACGTTGGTAATATACCTTTGATGAAGTAGAATGATGTATTAAGACTTTTATGATAATAAATATACTGTTATTTTGCATTTATACTATAGGCAGTTATATCTACGTTTGGACGTTTAGAAACCAATACCCAATAGCATTTCCTCGTCCACTGTTATCAGCGAAAGGATAACTCTGCAAAATGTGGGAGATAACAAAAGAACTGTAGGCGGCGATTTCGATCGCAGTAACTCTCGTAAGACCCGCCGTCGACGAATCGAAGATTGCACACTAGTTTACTGCTCCTACTGAGGGCAATGCTGGTAGGAACGAAAGCTCGAGCCTTAGGGTTCTGAACCTAAAGGTACCTGTACAAACAAGCCCCTATCACTAATACGTACATAACTATTAAGTTTCAAAGGTCTCGGCATTTCAGATTGGTGGTAGAATCATACTATTTATCAATTGACGATTTATAATTCCACTAGCTGTGCCAGCGACTTCGTTCGCGTTTACCCCGTTTTTTACACATTTTCCATTGTATCTTTGCTCCTATTGGTCGCAGCGTGATGTTATATAGCCTAAAGCCTTCCTCGATAAATGGTCTATACAACGCAAAAAGATTTTTTCAAATCGAACCAGTAGTTCCTGAGATTAGCGCGTTCAAACAAACAAACAAACAAACTCTTCAGCTTTATAATATTAGTATAGATTTAAAATACCTATTGAATGAGTGTTTTTAAATACTTCGATGTCTGTTCCTCATGAACCGTCATGTCTAGAACGTTAAAATTTTTACATATGACGCATTTCGATTACTGAATAAATTATTTATCAATTTCATATTTTATATATATTACACAACAACACATAATATATTGATCTAATCACGTCGTAAGTAGCTTAAGCACTTGTGCCGGGGATATCAGCATCAACAGATGATACACAATTATACTATTTAAATATATTTCATATTTAATAACATACAAAGAACCACTGTTCCACCGCGCCAGTCAAATAGTGAACCCATTTTTTGTCACTCAAAGATATTGCCACAATACATCAATGTACATTTGAACTCCGCAAGTTGCGCAACTCAAACGAATGTCATAATTAACAATTAGACTCTTTCTTTTTTTTTTCAAAAATGTCAAAGCCTTGCATTCGTTCTTAGACCAAACCCCGCTGCGTCGTTAGATAAATATCCCGGTATCTTTTCAATTATCTCGTCCGTGATTAAGCGCGCAATATACGAGTGGAGCCAATACTCGCTGGCGGTAATTAATACCTTCCCAATAGGAAGTCGAACACTTCCATTTCCGAGTCTTTAAGACTCCAGTTAGGCATTTTCGCTGACTTTTCAAGGAAAAAGCGCTACTCAAATAGAGATAAGAAAAATCATTATAGGTGGCATGTTGATCGATTGTCTGACTGATTTTAAACCACATAAGTTTGATTTTACATAGAGTCGCGCTGACCGCACGGTGACCTTCAGCGCTAAAGGTCCAGAATGCATAGAGATATAGGGTCCGTTTTTATGTATCGCTGACCGTTCAGCGCCGACGCCCGATACAAATATCTATCGGCGCCGAAGATCGGCGCGTCGTCAGCCCAATTCTACAATCAGCCTTAATGAAGTGATATAAATTGTAAGTATTCCGCCCACGACTCTATCCGCGAGAAGTTGTAATAAGTATCTATACTGTGTATCGATATTTCGGTTAAGTCAGTATCAGAAAACCGCTTTAGTTTTGACGGGATAGTTAAGAGTGAGAGCCATCCGCTCCGCCGCATGTCCGGTGATGATGACGAAGCTAAGCCATCATCGTATGTTAGTTAGGAAAAAAAAGTGACGGGAAAGTGCTACAAAAGACATACAGAATTTCTTTCACATTTCTTATACTAGCTAACATATTAGCATAGTTAAATGGGAAGTATTTTTTTATTTTTTCAAGCGAATCAGTTTGTCTTTGATGGGCGATTATGTACATTGTACAGTCCACTTGTCTTTATGCTTTATAATTTTGTCAATAGATGGAATTACCATCGAATCTTGTGAGACGCGTTTGAATCTCGCAAGCGTTTTGTTTTCCAAAGTGTATTATATAGATAGAAGGAATTTTGAAACAAAAAAACGTATACCCAGAACACAAGACGACCAGTGTTTTATTATCATCAAGTAAATAGATACCGACACCGAGCAGTTGGATCTTAGATAATTTCAGCTCTCTTGGATAACGTTTGGGGATTCTGAACTTTCTTGAGTACCCAAAAAAGGTTCGTTATCATTTTAATATCACCTCTAAAGCCCGAATTACGCATTTAAGTCATTTCAAGCCTCAATACAGCCTTCGTGTTGACGAATTGACGATCAAAACGAAACAAATTAATCAAATGAACTGATAAAACCTGCAAAATATACCGGAGTGCTCGGCGCGTAATCGGATCACGATCGTGACGAATTAAACTGGAATTTGTACAATATACGTCATTGTGCGAAGTGGTGTTTCCAATTAAACTTTTGTATGTGTATGTCTATAGTATATGTTGATATGGAAAATGCTTTTATTTGAATCAATCGGAGCGGCGGGGTGTTTTCAAACTGCTCGAGTAAGCGGTAGTAAGGTAGTGATAGAAATGTTGTTAAAGTTTGCTAAACTGAATACTTATAAGCATTAGTAAAGAAATTATTGACAAATAATTTTATCTAAACTGTTTGGGGAAATTGATATTTTTAACATTAAACCTACCACACTATTGAAATAAAACTAATTTCACGGATTAAACTCGCGCGTATTGTTATTCTAAACATCATTTAGAGAGTCGACGTTGTGAGCTCTTTAGCCCTTTTGCCCTCGTGTCACAGGCAATAATAGTCTTGCCCGTGACCACGAGCTCGGTGTACATAATGTTTAAAAAATAAAAAAAACACTTTAGCCTCTGAAAATTGCGTTAAACCTGTATGCATTGCATAGACTGTTACATGAAACATAACCCCTTCTATCATAAATTCAATATAAACGAATATACTCTACATTATCAAGAGACATAATCTCTATATAGATCAAACCGAACCTTTACGCCTTAGTCAGGCCTTCAAACTTTTATGAAACAAACTCGTAATAAAATGTGCGGCCAGCAGCTAGACCAGACATCATAAAACCTAACCAGGTTTGCGGCCGGGTTAATATTTAGGGGATTCGAGCAGGAACGGCAGGAATATCGGGAACGGTAGGAACGTGAGATTACTGGCCACTGCTTGCTTTAGGCATTGAAGCTTTCATAGATAATAGCTTTTAGTTGTGAATTCTGTGCTTTGGTGTATTACATTCGGGGCTTTCGCCCGCGAGATGTAGTTCTTCGAGTAAAACGTTATAGTGAATTTGGCTTAAAAGCCTTTGTTCTTTCTAAGCTGCCAGTCTATCTGTGTATCAATAAAAAAATTTACAGACTGAGTTACTTAAGTATGTTAGCAATGATAAGTATGTGTCGCAATCTGACATATCGGCCTTAATGAGAGCTAAGTTAGCGCGATTCCTGTAGAAGAATACATACTGGGCCGAACACATTTTAATTTTCTATAATCTGTGAATGAATATCATACAAAATACATAAACATATACATTGTTCTGATTCCGAAGTAAGTTGCTTATGCACTTGTGTTACGGATGTCAGCAACAAAACTGGTAAAGACACACATATACACTTAAATTATTCAATCTTCTTCTTCTTCTTATCGTATGATTGATAAACAACCTGGTCTCAGAGTTTAAACCGCCCGTAGGCCTCTGACATGGCTTCACACACCGTTGAAAAATCTCTCAGGTGTGCTGGTTTCCTCACGATGTATTCCTTCACCGTTAAAGCGTCGAATGATGGTACATATGAATTTCAAATTTGAAAAACAGATTGGTACCTGGCGGGGTTTGAACTGGCGACCTCTCTCATGGCAAGCAACGACCTTAACCACTCGGCCATCGATGCTTTTTTAATTATTATTCAATAATCAGACACAGAACAAACATCGATCTACGTCAAATGATCTGTGAAATGTTAATGTTTTTTTGGACTATACATATATGACTGTAAAGTGTTAGTTGTTAAACATATCGTTTCTCAGAAATGTTACGTACCGTTATTTAAGAAAATGCTGTTATCGATAACATATTGTCATGCCAGTTAACACTATAACTCTCATGCCCCAATTTCCGGTCCCCAGCCATCCATCTTCAATCTCTATTAAAGCTTTACCCTCGCAAGTCTTGATACTTAAGAAGCTCCAAGTTATACGCATAACGTCTGCGTAAGCTCGCAACTCGTCCGGAAGGCAGGCTGAATCAGTGGCGAGGTCTCGATATCAAACGCTATTTATATTCATAACACGACTGTTTGTCTGTACATATGTTTCGTGTGGCCCAAGTACTGAAGTTATTGTATTAAAGACTATTTCATTTGTTCACATAATGATATATATTGCATCTTTTTACTATTTTATCTATACTGATATTATAAAGCTAAAGAGTATGTTTGCTTGTTTATTTGAACGGGCTAATCTCAGAAACTACTGGAACGGAAAAAACAAATTGTGTTGGAAAGACCATTTTTAAAGGAGCAAAAAACAATAAAAAATGTGTTAAAATCGAGGGAAATCGCGGATAAAATCTCTGGCACAGCTAGTAACCTAATAAATATCAATCTTAAGGAAGTCTTGAATAAACAAAATTAAAAGTATACGTAATAAATGAACTGCAATTTTGTCCTATTGAGTAAATATGATTACTACTTCATGATTTTAGCATAATTTCAAATCTAAACAAAGTTGATAGCCAGTTTTCGTAACAGAAAGATAGATCAATAGTAAATTTCATATTCTTTATTCATGGGATGAATATTGTAAAACTGAGTGTATTTGGTAGTATTTTAATAAAAAAGTTTATTTTATTTATGTACATTTACAATTATCTATTTAATGAATGAACATTTAATTTATTTGTAAATGTTTCAATAGGCACTTCACTCAAATAGCAGCGAGTACCTATTCTGTAAAAAGGTACTAGACGATTGACTAATACCTAGCCAAGCCGCAACCATTGCCACAGCACTAAGGAAAATTTGCTTCCCCTCAGACACTCGTCGGTTAAAAATGATAGCACTCAAATAAATCGACGTTTAGAGTTGCGTTCGGAATACTTGCGAACTAGTTCGTGAACTGAGCGCTCTTAAGTACTATTCGCCATATCAGCCAGAGACGTGAGAGCACTTGTAAAGGTATTGGACTGTGCTGTATCCATATTAGAATCCAAGATGGATCGCTTATACGCATATTGATAGCTAAAGAACTGCACTGATGTATTTAGAAGTAACGATCTGCGAAAAAGCAAGGCCTTTGGTATGTAGTTTTATTGCCGTTCATACTTTTTGTTTCTTAATGGCTCTCTGTCATCTAATGGTGAGCCAAAAAAAATTTGCTTATCGGGGGCTTTTTAAAACTACTTAATACGAATAATTGTCAACGATTAATTACATGAATATTTAAGTATATGGAATTCGTACTAACCACCTCTAACATACTTTAAGAGAAGATGATACTGACACACTATTTTACACTAATAATTTAAATAACATTGGGTGAAAGTTTGAAACACATCAATTATATTTTTTTATCGTTTGTGTTCCATTTAGCAAGAAAAAGCGTCGATGGCCGAGTGGTTAAGGTCGTTGCTTGCCATGCGAGAGGTCGCCAGTTCAAACCCCGCCAGGTACCAAAATGTTTTTCTAATTTGAAATTCATATGAACCATCATTCGACGCTTTAACGGTGAAGGAAAACATCGTGAGGACACCAGCACACCTGAGAGATTGTTCAACGGTGTGTGAAGCCATGTCAGAGGCCTACGGGCGGTTTAAACTTTGACACCAGGTTGTTCATCAACCATACGATAAGAAGAAGATTTAGCAAGAACAAAGTTTGTACCAGTTGTGAGGCCACACACAATAGCATCATACTATATTATTGACCGGCTCGGTAGAACAGTGGTTAGTGACATGGTCACTATCTACGGTTCCAGGAGTCGGGGGTTTGATTCTGAAGTCTGTAACACAAGTGCTTAAGCTACTTACCACGGGATCAGATCAATGCATACATTGACCACAAATGATATTGCCTCACAATCGTCTAACGTCGTTTCAGTTCGGTAGACTTCGGCACGGTGTTTGTGTGCGTGCGGTTAGACGTGTTGTACGACTCTACGAAACTCGCACGAATCGAGACGAGCTGCTCCGAAATCGGACGATGCTACGCAATAGCTTTACCTCGGCAGTCTCCGAGTGCCACACGTCTTTTTTTTCTTCACATTTTCCATTGGTTCTTTGCCCCTATTGGTCGCAGCGTAATGTTACATAGCCGAAAGCCTTCCTCGATAAAGGGTCTATACAACACAAAAATATTGTCTTCAATTTAAACCAGTGGTTCTTGAGTTTAGCGCGTTCAAGCAAACAAATTCTTAGCTTTATAATATAAGTATAGATTGATCATCGCATCGTACATTTCCCAACCAATTGACTGGCTCGGTGGAACAGTGGTTAGTGACCCTGGCTGGCGGTTCCAAGAGTCGTGGGTTCGATTCCCACTCGGGACAAATATTTGTGTGATGATCATCGGTGTTTGTTCCGTGTCTGAGTGTAATTATGTATTTAAGTATGTATTTAAAAATATATATGTATGTATATCAGTCTCTGACGCCCATAGTACAAGCTCTGCTTAGTTTGGGGTCGGATGACCGTGTGTAGAAATGTTCCCAGATATTATTATTTATTATTATTTATTATTAATTAACGTTGACCTAGAAATCCAAACTCTAGCAAGAGCACAGAAACTTATAATTTCGTCGGTCACGTAAACAACCCTGCACCGGGCAGCGGGTTTATGGCTATGCAGTCGTCGCCAGTCAACTCACGTCCGCTCGACACGACTCTCAAAGAGCGCAACTCGGCTTTACAGACTTATGGCGATGAGTTCACTTCAACAAGCAAGAAATTCATTTTTCTAAAGGTTTTCTAAGCGGTGAGGTATTATGTAATGTAGTTAGTCTTTGAGAGGTGCAAATATATGAACTACACTAACCTATATACTTACATGATAGGTTTGTGTGAAAAGAAACTAATTTAGGGTTAGTCATTATTCCTACAGTCGATATTCCTTTTTACACTAGAACAACGAAAATCCATCCAAATTGAATTTAGTATGCAATTTTTTTGTGATCTGTTAGCTTAAGTCGTGTTTAACTACATTGATGATTGTTTTTGTCGCATCACTACGTTGCGTTATAATAACATTCTGACATCCAAAACTAATAATGTCACTGTTCAAAACCATTACAGAAAAGCTCACTGCACAGGCATTGAAAATGAAATCTTGGTTCAACCATATTTTTTACCACGTACCCTCAAAATATTTCGAGCGCTTGATCTCAAAATTATTTCGATTTTATTTAATGTCACTCTTAAAAAAAATTTCAAATTGAAAACCTCTCATTTTGAAGTCGGTTACAAACCTCACCCTTAAGACTTGCACCACACACAAGAGTAACAAAATATACATACCGGGTAACCAGTTACCATTGACATCAAAGACTCGATCGGGACCCACAGGTGATATGATTCGGCTATGAATAAACAATTGGGAGTAATGCTCACCCTTTGATAGTGTTATGTGGTACATGTAATTGGAAAGGTGTGCAAAATGTGTAATTAGATTATGTTTGTTTTAGATTAAGTCCAAAAAAACGTACAGACTTACAAAATCCATGGTTGACTACAAAAGCAAAAGTTGCTGTGCCCCGACGGGGTGGCAGAAATCGGTCTCTATTTCAAAAGTGACTCAATCAGTTTAGCTAATGAAATAGGTAGTTATCTAGACACGCGGTAGCGTGTTAAGCCAAGTTCAAGAAACAGAACTGGCGAGCCGCACCGTATGTAATATTACACGAACCATTTGGAACCACTTTTGAACCCCTCATAAATCAAAAACTATTTCACATAAACTCATTGGCTCATATTATATTGTGACTTGCGAGATAAATATGTGTTCTAAATTTCATAAGCTTATCTCAAACAGTTATTTAGATATTAATGTCCAAAAATCCTCATTTTTATCATTGACTGACTGACAGATCAAAATTCTAACCCAGTTCCAAATGACCTAGAGAGTTAAAATTTGGTATGCAGATAGGTAATTACATGAATACAAAGGAATAAATAAAAAACTGGCAATTTTTTAATAATTAGGTTAGGTTCTATTATGAACGCTTAACATAAATACCTAATTAGTGCCTAATCACGCCTATGTACCGGGGAAGGCAGAGCACTAAGTATATATTTAGGTATACTTACTTATTTACAATTAAGAGTAGGTACTTATAGTCGGTTTTCATATTTATTACTTAGGGTAGGTACCTACATAAAGTCTAGTTTTAGTTTAGAATTTGTCCTTTTCAAAGGACCCACGGCGTTACGATGATATATACTTTTCTACAAAAAGTAATGATATCCAATCAAAAACATAAATGTGAAATGAGAGCCAAGTTCAATATTATGATAATTGTCTTGGTTGTTGACTTCAACGACAAAAGAAGTGAGATCTAAATGGGTGCCAAGTTCAATGGTCAACCCAGAAATTTATTTATAAGTAACACTATAACATACCTACCATATCTTCTTATAACATAAGATAATGTATGGTGGTAGCCTATGAAGGTCTGTCTTGGCTAGTTTTCATATATGAATTATAGCCGTCACAAGTTCTAAGCCTACAAAGTATTTGTCGATTTTTATTTTATAATTCCAAAAATTTGGATTGTTGGTAGAAATTAGCGAGCGAACATAATAATACGTTGGTAGGTTTATAGAAACTAGCCAAGACAGACTTTCATAGGCTACCACCATACATTATCTTATGTTATAAGAAGATATGGTAGGTATGTTATAGTGTTACTTATAAATAAATTTCTGGGTTGACCATTGAACTTGGCACCCATTTAGATCTCACTTCTTTTGTCGTCGAAGTCAACAACCAAGGCAATTATCATAATATTGAACTTGGCTCTCATTTCACATTTATGTTTTTGATTGGATAAATTACACAACATCACATATATCGATCTGATCCCGTCGTGATTAGCTTTAGCACTTGTGTTACAGACATCAGAATCAACAGTTTATACAGAAAATACTTAAATTATACATACCTACAAACGAAACAAACACCGATGTTCGTCACACAAGTATTTTCCCGGGTGGGAATCGAACCCACGACTCTAGGACGGTAGCCAAGATCACTAACCACGGTTCCCCCAACCAGTCAAATCACTATTATCTATCTCATCCAAAACTAGAACTGATACATTATTCCGCGTATCCGAAACAAAATTCAACTCAAAATAAACACAAATCAACCACACGCCAGATCGACTCTTGTTTTTATTGTTGCCAGAGCAATAAATAAAAATAAAAAAGCCGTGTTAGTTTTACTAATGCCCGATTCCATCCAATTCATCTAACAGCGAGCATGTAAACAGTTTAACCGGGCTAACAATGCCATATCCGATCCGTCGTTAGTTTTTATCACTTTTTGGAGTTCCGTGCCTAGGGGGTTAAAACGAGTACTAAGTCTGCGCTATCTGTCCATCTGTCAATAAAATAAGATCTCAATTGAGATCAGCCAAGTGCGCAGGACATATTATAGTGCACAAGTGTGCGCGCAAACACAAGTGCACTCTCTATTCCCTTACTCTCATAATTCGGTGAGACAGCAATCCGATATGACCGATGAGAGATCGGGCGCAGGCCCACCGGCTTAACGTGCTTTCCGAGGCACGGGCGTTCAACCGCCAATTTCCTAACTCTGGGCTCAGTAATTTCATCACAGAAAAACTCACACAAATTGTGTCCGACCCCGGATTCGAACCGGGGACCTCTCGGTCCTAACGCAGCGCTTGCTACCAATAGACCAACGAGGCAGTCTGTCAAATACGAGGTATCTCAAGAACCGCTATTACATTAGACAGTAACATTTCCACAAATGCTGTATGTATTTGACTGGTAGCGTTTTAGATACTGTCCCTGTCTTTTGCGCCAAGAGTTTGTAGGCGTTTGCTGTTACTACTAAATTAAAAATTAAAAAAAAGAGTCGAGGTTTCTTTTTTTATTCGGATCAAATTGTGCAATTAACACAGGTGCTCTAATACAACATCATCATCAGCCCATATACGTCCCCACTGCTGGGGCACGAGCCTACCCTAAACTAGGGCGATAAGGCCTTAGTCGACCACATGACGCTGGCCAAGTGCGGGTTGGTCGACTACACAACCTCTGATTTTTTTCATAGGTGTGCAGATTTCCTCAGGAATAATCTAATAAAACAAACATGATTGTTTTCACTTTTATCCAGTATATTTAAAAAAAGATCAGATAAGCAATACGGAACCATTCGCGCGCGCGACTCGCACTTGACCGGTTTTTATTCGGAGCGATTCGCGCGATGTGTAAACACGATGCAAACGCAGTAATTGCTGCAACGGTGTTTGCATTCATCAACGACATACTCGTTCGAGTGACGCTTGGTATCGGTCGGTGTTTCTATACAGGTACCGTAGACAAAGTAACAATATAATAAATAATAATTAAATATCTGGGACATTTCCACACACGGTCATCTGACCCCAAACTAAGCAGAGCTTGTACTATGGGCCTCAGAGACTGATATACATACATAGATATTTTTAAATACATAATCACACCCAGACACGGAACTAACACCGATGTTCATCACATAAATATTTGTCCCGAGTGGGAATCGAACCGCCAGGCAGGGTCACTAACCACTGTTCCACCGAGCCAGTCAATTCAAAACGATAACGAAGTTCGAAAAGAATAAAATGTATGAGATTGACATTAGACGCGATAAATCACGTGGTCAATCTTTTTGCGATCCCATACATTTTATTATTTTCGAACTTCGTTATCGTTTTGATATTGTTACTTTGTCTAAGCCTCCAGATTGTTTTATCAGTAAGTCGATGACCGATTAGTTAAGGTCGTTGCTTGCCATCACAGGACTTGCGGGGGAGCGGATGACTCTCACGCCTTATAAAAATAGAGATATCCTTGAACATACGTGTGCATTACAAACGCATAAAGACGAATTGAAAAACTCTTCCTTTTCTTCTGTTAAAAACCTAACTTTTGATTCCTTAGGAACAATTGATACAACAATTCAACTATGGCAATTTTTTCGATCGCCCTAATTTCGGATAGGCCGGTGCCCAAGCAGTGGGACATATATGGGCTGATGATGATTATTTTCTCGCTACCACAAGTTTTTTTATAAATTTTTAAATCAATGTTCACATTATCAACAGTCCAATTACGACAGGGCATTTTTCAGTCCGCACGCACCCTAATTGGCTGAGCAGACGCTGTTTGCATTTTATAACCAAACCGGACGCGTTATTTTTGATTCGCTCCATTTAAGCGCTTTAACTTATTAAGTTGCGATTTTAAGTTGTTTGCATTTCGCGCGTTGCATACTAAAGTTGCCGAAATATTGATAAGTTTAATATGCTGAAAGCAAAGTTATCTTCACCAAATTAGAATGTACAAGTTCGATAATTTTGAGCTTATACGCTCTTCAAATAGTGGTTTATCAGGAAAATACTATATGGAAGTTCAGTAGAGACTGCTATATATGTTTTAGAAATAGGTGCTAAAAATGACAAATCATCCAATTTAATTGTAGTAGAAAAATTACATATTTTTCACTGGTCATATTATATTGTATTGTTCCCGTGCCTCGGACAGCATGTTAAACCGGTGGTCCTGCGCCCGATCTCATCATTATCGGTCATGTCGGATTGCCGTCTCACCGAACTATGAGAGAAAGGGAACAGAGAGTGCACTTGTATTTACGCGCACACTTGTGCACTATAATAAGTCCTGCGCACTTGGCTGATCTCAATTAAGATCGGCCGTCATGGCCGAAATCGGTCGGACACCTTATAAACCCCATAAATCACACGACAAGATAGTCAGAAAACATTACCTAAGTACAACTAACAAAAACTACAAATCCAATACAATTAATCATAAAAATTAAATCTTCATTATACCATTATTAATATTACCCCCACAAAACATTCATTATCGCAATTTTTCTACTAACACAGCGTAAAAGCCTGTAATAGTTTCCGGTCGGTCGGGCGGGCTTATTGCATCCTCTTCCAGCTGGCTGGGGTCCGCCGATGACCATAATCCATTACCATCACCTAATTGGGCACATCCCAATCGATAGAGCCCATAAAATGTTTATGAGTCTCTGTAGTAATGTTTCGTGTTAGTTTTATTTGTAAGTGATGCTTTGTTTCTAAGGAATATTGCACTTGTTGGGGTATTATTGTGTTAGATTTTCTCATTTATGACCACCTCAAAAGGAGTGAAAAACTCGTAAATGTATGTTGGCAGGCTGTCTGCTCAAACAAAAGTAACTTTTATAATACTAAAGCACTTATAAATCGTCAATTACATTGATCAGATCACGTAAGTACATAGCTTAAGCATTTAAACCTTAATATATAAAAATATGTATGGGAATCGAACCACACCAACACGACTTTAGCACGTGACACTATGCAATCCGCCATCAGATCGTCTATAAATAAGTCGCTTTACAAAACGTTAGTATCTATAGCATTTTTCCAAAGTGTATAAGTTGCCATACGTTAAGCCATACAGCTCGATTAGTTGTTTATTTATTTAAAACATACAAACATAATCCTTACAGGCCTTATTATGTTAAAATTAAATAAAAAATGAATGATATTGACACAAATCCTATCAACAAAATAGTTCATTCATTATTCAGAAGTCGAATAATATGTTTAGAATAACAATATACGCGAGTTTAATCTGTAAAATTTGTTATATTTCATTCTTGTCTAAAACCTTAACCCCAAAAAGCGCGAACGCGCTCCAAAATCGAATAATACATAAGCCCACAGAGCGTACATCGTCTAGAACTCGTTCTAATCGATATTATTAATATCGCCAGCGGAATATTTGCCTGGGCCAGAGTTATGGCCGAAATTCCGGAGACCGACCTGCGTAAATAAAAAAAAAATCGTAAAGATCGCATTGTGAAGGGGGTGCTTTTGATATTTTCGGGATATCTAAACAGAGTGAAGATATATTTGTTGCTAGTAACTGTTTGTTTATCTAATTTTGTATTGTCTAATATGATAAAGCTAAGATTTCATCCTTGATCTGAGCAGACACACTCACAGCCATTTCTGCTAAAGTCATTTTTAGGTGGATACCTAAAAATGACTTACGGACGTACCTACAGGGTAAGAACGCAAAGGGTAAGAACTCAAAAGGTAAGAACGAAAAGGGTAAGAACTCAAAAGGTAAGAACGAAAAGGGTAAGAATGAACTGTTACTAAGACTTCGCCGTCCTTCTGTCATCATCAAGCTGCATCTCAAAAACCACAATGGCTAGAGAGCTGAAATTCACGAAGTGATGTATTTATTCTGCGACGTTGCCGCTTTTATGACGAATACAATAAAAAAACGAACATGTAAGTGGTGCTCCCATTCAAAACGTGTTTTTGTTTCACAATATTCATACGGAATCCTTCGTGCTTGTTTATTAATTCACATATAGAGCATTTGAATAGTATTTTCAACATATTATTTAACAGATATTTCATCCTTTATCTAACTCCTAGATACACCCATTTTACATAAACTATCAAACCCAAGGCATAAACAGATATCGACCCAAGTCTCGCACATAACCCGCTCGGAACGGTCTCTGTAACCGTAAACCCTCGGATGCAGTACAAACAGACCTATCTCAGTATTTGTAATGGCTTGCACAAATAACTCCACAAACAACCCGAACTAATATTAATCGCGTAACCTGAGACCGTTATTGATGGCACTTTACGCTGCCGGCAAACAAACTTTACGCCATGTAAACTTTACGCGCGTAAACATGCTCGATGTGTTCGTTACGCTATCGTAATGAACGTTAATGACGAATTATTCGACTTGTGTTAACGGAATTGTGCGGTTTATCTGTAGTGCGGTAGGGACATTATTGTAAAGAGTTTACTCCGTGTTTTTTTTTTCAATAATCCGTGCAAGCAAATGTTATTAACGGACGTTGGATTCAAAGCCCTGTTTACGATGTAAACAGTATGGAAATGCATTTATTTTTAATTATAATTTTATTTAATGTAGCCTTACAAATAAAAAAAAACAAAAATGGAATGGAAATGGAAATGGATTTTCACATATTCACACACATTCTTATAGCAAATTTCATTCATCCTCTTTAATATCTTCACCATTATATTTTTTACTCTGAGCTTCAAATCATTTAGTTCAGTTCTATTACTATACCGGCAAGTACACTACTTCATTTCTCTATTCAATGAAAATTGATTAAATACGGTAATAGACCTATTCTGGCTACATCCCTCCGTTTGGGGGCATCCTGCAATGTCCCTCATCGCTGCCCCTGTGGTGAAATGGTCGACGCGCTTGGTCACCACGGGCTTTCATGCAGCAGAAGCGCCGGGAGACTACCCCGGCACTCCGGACTCAACGACATCATCCGTCGGGCCCTTGCTAGCGCTTCGGTTCCAGCTGTGCTCGAACCGAATGGTCTGACTCGAAGCGATGGCAAGAGACCCGACGGTCTGACCTTGGTACCCTGGAAGACGGGAAGGCCCTTAGTGTGGGATGCTACTTGTGTCGACACTCTGGCCCCTTCGCATCTTCCAGGAACATCGTTAGAAGCCGGAGCCGCTGCATGTGCTGCGGAGTCACTCAAACGGCGCAAATATGTCGGCCTTAGCAGCTCCTACATGTTTGAGCCGTTTGGGGTAGAGACAATGGGCCCGTGGGGACCTGCAGCGCATCGTGTTTACCGAGACCTCGCCAAGCGGCTGATCGAGATTTCAGGTGACCGGAGGGCGGGCTTGTTTCTGGGTCAGCGGATAAGCCTCGCCATCCAAAGAGGAAACTCGACCAGCCTCTTGGGCACTATGCCTATGGACAGCGATCTGGGGCATATTTTTTATTTATAGCAATGTAATTTATTTAGTTAGTTTAATTCGACTTAGTTATTTGTAATATATGTAAAGATTTGTAAATAAATTACGAATTTTCAAAATAGAATCAAAGAAATGCAATTACCCCACGAGACGTTTTCAAAGGTAGCCTTTATATATTTTAATTTTCAGACTTATTGAATGTTAAAGCATCTTAGTTTACATTTTTCTTATTCATAAACTTCTTTTTAAAAGCTTTTATTCAAATTAAAATTAATTAAAAATAGTTAATTTTAAAACGTTTTTAACGTAAAACTTTTTGGTTGTATTGGCGAGATAATTTATGGTTCATAAAGTTGGATTTTAATATAACATTCTAGTACTTTAGATTTAATCTCAACATAGCCTTTTTAATAAAAAAATAAAATGATAGGTACCTAATATTAAATTTTATGATCAATTAAACTTTCAGCTACAATGTTACAACTCATACTAATTACTGAGGCCAACATTTGTTAGAGGAATCCTCATTAGGCGATCATAAATCCCAGCAGTCAAATAAAAAAGGCAATTAAACAATCGAAACATTAAAAAACAAGCATTAAAATGAAATACGCAAACTCGTTAATGCCGGAATCACGGACGCACCCGTTTTGGGGTCCGTTTCGGAACACGGAAAACGGAACGGTCAGACAGGTATGGTGTCACCAAGCCGCTCTCCTGTAGCGGTACCATGAGTTGGCTATCGTAAACTTACGTTCGTTAAAAACCTATTTAGTTATTTTTTTCCCATGTCCGATTTTAGTTCTTCGCGTAACCACCAGCGGCGCTGTACAAGGTTTTCATAGACATATTTACGTAGGCGATATCGAGTCCGTAACTTTTAAACTCTTGGTACCGCTACTTATGGGTAAAAATGAAAGCCTAAAATGTCTTAGCGAAATATGAAAGAGACAGGTTTTGCGATTGGCTTAATTGGCGCATTTGGTAGTGCCTTTATCTACGCCAAGAGTTTTTGGTTGTGTAGATATGATACAAGAGTAGCGGGTTTGATTCCCGGTAGCGAAAAATATTGAAATAAGAACATCGGTGTTTGTCCCTACACTGTTTTTTTTTTATAGCCGCAACACAAGTGCTCCATCAACTTAGCTCTGAAACCATAACAAAGTATGTAATGTTGTGATATTTTAACATCTTAAAAATTATGTTCAATCAACAGTGTTGCCACATGATTCATAAATATAGTATTGCCCCTGTAGAACAAACTAAGTGGACAACTGCCCCATTATGCCGTTACATGAAACAGATTCCTTTAAGACATTTTAGGCATGCCATCGTGCCCCAAGAATGGGGTTCTTGGTGGGGCAAAGTGAATATTTACCAAAGACTCTAGAAACACCGGTAACCCGGATCAAGGTTTAGTTCTTCATTTCTGCCCCGTGCCATTAAGTCGTGGAATTTCCTTTCAGCTCGTGCGTTTTTGGGGGCGTGAATCTGCATTTCAGGCCTTCAGGGTGAGAGCGACAGGCCCAATTGATTTATATTCTTCCTTTCAAACTCATATGTGGACCTTACAGCAACTTTCCATCAGGTGAAGTGAGGCATTGGCATGTCTAAGTAAATGACTGACTCGGTTGATCAATGAGACCCTGGCTACGGTTCCGAGTGTTGTGGGTTCGATTCCCACTTGGGATAAATATTTGTGTGATGAACATAGGTGTTTGTTCCGCGTCTGGGTGTGATGATATATCTAAGTATTTTATTCTAATATCTTTGTAAGTATATTTATTTAATTATATTTTAAATATCTCTATATGTTTTTATTTAAATAAAAAAAGCCAGCACTTTTTTCAAAAATAAAAGTAACCTATGCCCTTTTTTATAACAAGTCCTATCGAAAAAAGTTTTATGACCAGCAAAGTAGTAGGCATACTAATCTCTATAAAAACACTATACACCCACATGACTTCCCGGAACCATGCAACCAAGCCCTAATTGCCCTTACCCACTTTTTGCGAGCTCGCGCCGAGATGACCGCCATTTTTCATCCCCACCTATTTATGGGCCTTTTAATTACATTTCACTTCGCAGCTAAAAGTTTTGGCAGTTCATTAAACTATAATTTGCCTGACAGGGGCGTCGGGCTAAAATTATGTCCGGGATTGTTTATTTTCATTGCTGTATCGACCGACATCCGTGGTTCAGGACATTGCAACAGACGCGAAAAGGGTACCAACTTATCGAGAAAGATTAATTAATTTACAAAGTAACCCTGTAGTTAATTTAGGTTAGTTTAAAGGGTCAAAGATTTCATTTAAATGTCAAAGATTTGTACAGTCAGCCAAGAAAATGGTCTACCACTTTTAAGAAAAGTTTCTGCGAGATGTAACGATCGCTAAGGTTGACTTTTCACTGAAACAATCTTATTGCCAGGGAAATGGACCTTGTTGTTTCATGACGTTCTAACGAATCTCAACCGTAGGGTGTTAGACTACATTTTTGGCTGACTGTACCCAAACCACATTTGTTTTGTTTGAATATTTTGTAATATTAAAAGCAAGGACATGAGATAATAGTGATGATATATGTATAGTATTCTCAGTCCCTAGACAATATGTGTGCCAAAATTCATTTACATAAATCAGTTCAATAGTTTTGGCATGAAAGCGCGACAGACAGACAAATACGATATAGTTACTTTGGCATTCAATTATTATTACAGCAGTAACAATATTGAAATTATTGTTTAATTATACAGTTCTTTGATAATTTTATGCTGAAATAGATAGGTAACTGAAATAAAATGAAAACATATTTTTTGGTGCATGATGCTATTACTCCATTAATTGTTTTAAATTAGTTAGCTAGGCTACTAGAAATGGATCATTGACATCCAATCAACTAAGTGAATTTCATAGTTTTACTATCACTATAAAGTTGTCTACATGCTGCTATCGATAGTATAGAGCATGATGTGTTATTTTGCTTTAGTAAAATATTTTAAATTAAATGCATCAGAATAATAAATTTATCGTTCAACCAGGAAACACTTGGCTCAAAATGATTTCTAATTCATTTTTCTTATTTTTTTTTACAATTTAATCTTGAAAGACTAAAGAGTAATTTATTTAAACTGCTGAAATAAAATAATTATTTTATTACCCTGGTGAATCAATGCCAATACAATCAATCGTCACAACAACGACCGCTCACAACTCCCAAGTTCCCTAATTAGAAAGCAAAATAATCAACCAAGAAACTAAAACAACTCGCCGCTCGAAACCAAATCGAGTGCCGAGTCGAAAATCGATACATTCCTAATCGAATGCGTGCCAGTAATCGGTCGGGCTCCGAGCCCCCGTGCCCCACGCTTCAGGGATATATCTTTATTATTTTATTAGAGCCGATATTGGTCGGTATTAAAATTAGAAAGAATTTACGGCCCATTTTCTTTCAAATTGAAACGACTGTCGGCTTGCTATAAATATTGAATTACACTGAGTTTTCGGTTGGGGTTAATGCCTAGTATTGGGGATAGTACAATGTTATACCAGTTTGTTATCTACAAGACTTGTAGTTGTTTTAAATAATTTAAGAGATTTGTACATAACACAAACGTTAAAGTTTTTTTTGTTGTTAAGTGCTTTTTAAAGCTTTTTTTTTTATTTTATTGTAAAAATTAAAAAGCAGTTTATGTGTCAAAAACACTTTAATTAAGTATTTCTAAGTTATTTCTTATAAATGTAACTTACTTCGGAATCAAAACAACTTAAGTGACGTATAATTTTAAGCTTTCGCGTTCCATTACACTAAATATTTGTCTTTATGGGTCTACACGCAATATTATGAGTAGCAAATACTTAGCTTAACAAATTTAACACAAGTGCACTCTCTGGTCCCTTACCCATATAATTCGGTGTGACAGCAACTTCACACCCGTGTCTCGGAATGCACTTTAAGCCGGTGGTCCTGCGCCTGATCTCTCATCGGTCACGTCGAATTGCCGTCTCAACGAACTGTGTGGGTAAAGGTACAAAGAGTGCACTTGTGTTTCAACGTACATTTGTGCACCATAATTATGTCCTGCGTAGTTGGCTGCCATGGCCGAAATCGGTTGGACGCCTTATAATAGACGAACAAGGCAGTCGTTTCTGCTCAACAAACACAGCATCTACCTTAACCGAGGTCGGTTAGACTCGCCTGGGGGAAGGCATCGATAACACAACGTAAAACAACAGTGCCGGTGTGCTTAAGGGCAAGACTTGATATGTGAGGCAACATTGTTTAGTAGATGTTTGTAAACGGTATTGAAAGATAACATTGCTTGTTTTACACGCCGAATCTTGTCTATGGGTAATGTGGAGTTTTAACTAACGATTCTGTTAATTTCGTGTGTGTGTAAATTTATATTGCGTTGTACTAGTTACCTTTGTTTTGTGTATCTTACTTATAATTTTCGTTATTACTAGATAATAAAATTTATTATCATTTTACATGGAAATTAACGCAATCTGAAACAGATTTTGGGGTCAGGTGACCGTGTGAGGAAATGTCCCAGATATTTATTTGTACGTACACAATTATTGTATTAGGTAGTCGAGCATAGTTGAATCGGCAGTAGTTGAAACAAGTTTAGTTATTTTGATACGTAACCAACTAAGCAGAGCTTGTACTTTGGGCGTCAGAGACTGAAATACATATACGTACTTAAATTCATAATCACACCCTGACACGGCACAAGCACCAATTTTTATAACAGAAAAAAATATCCCGAGTGGGAATCGAACCCATTCTTGAAACGCCAGGCAGGGTCACTAACCACTGTTCCACCGAGCCAGTCAAAATAATTAACATTTTACGCGTGTTCATTCGCGGGCGGAGAGGCAGTATATTCACTATTGCACCCAACAACGCGTATCCGTTTATTACCCCATCAAATTGATTAATCACTATAAAATTAGAATACACGTAGGTGCCTTAACCACGTCGCTAGGGCGAGTAGGGCTTCGGTGTCCGGTGACGGCAGATTCGACGGTGTAGACGATACTGTTTACGTAGTGTTGCCAACGATTAGAAAGGGGTAAAGGGTGTTTGGTGGAAGTACAGTAGCGCTACCATGAGTTTAAAAGTTACGGACTCGATATCGCCTACGACTAATATGTCTATGAAAAACTTGTACAGCGCCGCTGGTGGTTACGCTAAGAAATAAAATCGGTCGTATGAAAAAAACAACTTTATAGGTTTTTAACGTACGTAAATTTTTTGATAGCCAACTCATGGTACCGCTACAGGAGAGTTATGTTTTGTGTTATTATGAGAACAAAAGTGTGAAGTACCTATATTGGCGGAGTAGAGTCACTCATTTGTGAAATCATTCTGGTTTTCGGTAGTTCTCATCAATAGGAATTAAGCGACGAAAATAATAAATAATGAATTTAATTTTTGTCATTCATATTTTTAAGTATTGCATAGCTTTTATCGCGGGCTTTGAGCGCGGCGACCGAACCAAGAAATTCCGTAATGAAAAAAACCTCACAATCGTCTAACATCGTTTCAGTTCGGTAGACTTCGGCACGGTGTTTGTGTGCGTGCGGTTAGACGTATTGTACGACTCTACTAAACTCGCACGAATCGAGACGAGCTGCTCCGAAATCGGTCGATGCTATGCAATAGCTATACCGCGGCAGTCCCCGAGTGACACGTCTTTTTTTTTACATTGAAGTATTTTCGACAAACATAGAGTGAATTGGGAAAGGGGGATTAAATTTTTGTACATATCCATAGTCAATCCGTAATTTCCTTGCACCACGTGATATATAATTCTCCCCACAACCTCAAGCAATGTTTATAAAACGTTTAAATTCTGAATAAGAAAAAAGCATTTAATTAGCAATAATTCAATAACCACTTTGTATGTTTGCCTCGGCAGGGAAAGAAAGTGAAGGAATAAAGACATGGCCTGCTTTATAGGACACCTTTTTGCACGTGAAATGTTTTTTTAAACAGCTATTTTATTAACACCGGCCGCCACAACTGGAAAATCCAGTCAAATATATTTTTTTTGTTTACACTTCATCCAAATTCCTAAGAAATTGACACTAAATCAGCTCCATATAAATTTTAGAATAGTTATGTCTATACAATTCCAAAAACCGTTTCTATCCAGGTAAATGTATCCCGCCGATCCTACGGGAGCAACTCCAGGCCTTCCTGTGGGAACGGCACGATAAATGTGCGTGTGTTTATCAAATTCCGTACTCATTTATTTAACACAGAACCGCCTATAGGAAATAACTCTAAATTTACGCCGTAACTTATTTATATTACTAGAACATTGACCTTGGAGTTTAACTCACAGACTGCTAACAAACTAAGTCAGACCATAGTCTCATTTGTCAGACTCGAAATAAACTACATTCTTGGTAGTTCATGGAACAGACGATGTTAAAGGTTTCTTGTGTTGCTGACACAGAAAGATTTTAGTTATTTGATAAGTCGACGAACGGCTATTTATAAATTAATTCCTGTGTTAATAAATTATATTGTATTTATTCACGAAAAAGGCAGAAAAAAATGTTTATTTATTCAAAAGGCTGAAACCTTTGCCTACTGAATAATAAATAGTTTTTAGACCAAAACATAACTCAAACGGAAATTGTTCTAAATTAACCTCATTCAACATTTTTAACAAATAAACATATCCAAATCACTGTCGTGTCTTTAGAGTGGTTTTTCTACCAATTTAAGATAACTGGCAAGATGTGTATGATCAGAAGCTCCGACAAAGCAATGGCTTCCCGGCATGTCTCATGCATGAAAGCACAATATAATTATCTACACGACATATTGTTACATTACATGAATAGAGAATTTAGGTAAATCAATGTCTAAACTTGATCTTGAAAAATGGTTGTCTGCAATGATATTTCTACTTTTTTACTAATTTATTTTTAAATTATGAATAATTACGATTCGCTTACTTAAGCGCTTATTGGAGTATTTCCAATAATATTACCTAAAAACTTATTACAAACTCTGTTTCTGTGACAAAGCCATGATTGCTGTATTTTCAGATGACCACGATTTTAATATACGATAGAAATATGACTTTAGAAATATAATAAAATTGTATGTAATACTTACCAATTAATTATAAAATACGAAGGTAAACAAAACAGTCACTTCACACAAACACTACTTTTACTACAAACACTAGGTATATCTATACGCAACCACAACAATCTAGACCACAGTACTTGAATCCGAACAAACCAATTTTTTTCTAAATTCAAATTTCGAATCCACTGGCACCACAAAAACCGTTTCAAATGTCGAATTTCTATCACATAAAATATGCAACACACGTTCCTATAGCGTATTTTTTCACCAGTCCGCGACCATTCAGGCGCCCGTCCGCCCGGCTGTATAGTTAGCCACCTTTGCCCCGGTCAAAGTTTAAAAACTTACGCACACTATGCAAAATATTACGCGGGGCGCGCGCGAAAATCGCCGCCCTTACGTCTATACACCGCGCGCTCGCGACGACTACTGACTGAGCCAGTTACAAACTGCCCTTACAGTTTTCCGCGTTAGAAGGGGTGGGAAGATATGCGAATGCGGAAAAGCTGCAAGTGCGAGAGGGAGGGATGATCTGGTTTCGTCTCACACGTGGTGCGGTCAATTGCATTGCTGACTACGGTCATTGCCATAGGTTGATCAATGCCTTTTTAGTTAGTCAACACATCGCAGATGCTGAAATCTGGAGCATCATCCCTAAATAGAGTGGCCATTATTATTTAAATTCCATTAAGTGAACAAGGAACACGTCATTCAATTATTTAGTGTTTTGAATTGAATACCTTTACATAAATTTATTAGTGTGAACTAAAAACTTTGTCTTGAACTTTCTTAACATTTTTTCATGAATGAATTAAGAATGTATTATTATACATTATAACTAAATGTTATCCCATCAAAAACATCCTGTAAAAAAACTAGCCAAGTCTCGATGGAGCAAATTGCTCATCTCTAAAAAGTAATGAAATCTAGACAAAATCGTGCCAAGCCTAAGGTTCCTTACTGCGATTTCTTCATTATTATAGTTAGTGTTGTGTGACTTGGCCGTTGAAGGGAACACAAGGGTACATAACCAGGTTCTCCGTAACAATATTACACCAATCTGTCGCCAGAACCGCTACCTATTGACGATAAAAAATAAAAAACAAGTGAAAATAAGGCTTGATACTGGTTTTGTACCCTTGAGTACCCTTCAACGGCCAAGTCACACAACACTAACTATAATAATGAAGAAATCGCAGTAAGGAACCTTAGGCTTGGCACGATTTTGTCTAGATTTCATTACTTTTTAGAGATGAGCAATTTGCTCCATCGAGACTTGGCTAGTTATTTTACAGGATGTTTTTGATGGGATTTCACTTCTTTTTGTAGAAGCAGCTAACCAAATCAAATATTTTTTGTAAAGGCGGTATGTCGTTTTTTAAATATTTTTAGATGACTTTATAATATTAGGCTGTTGTTTTCTAATCAGGATCACCAGGTACTCCAGATCTTCGATTGTCGTAGTTTTTATAATTTTCCCTTTATGTAACTATTAAACCCTAACTCTGTACCAAATTTCAGCGCTCTGAGTTTATGGGAAGTACTACTTCTATTTTGATGATCATGAGTAGATGAGTGTGTGAGTGTGTTACATAAATGCGAAACTTTGCTTTCGCTTAACTTCGGAACTATAAGTCCCACAGACTTGAAATTTTGGATTTTAAGTATGTTATCATAGGTTACTAGATGATAGAAATTTCAGCGTTCTGGTTTTATCCAGAGGTTCTCAAATAGGGGCCTGAAAATGCGGCGAAATGGTTCCAGTAAAGGATGGTACGGCAGTGTTTGCTTCGCGCTCGACTTGGCAGGGGCACTGCCGTGCCCCCAGATTTCAATGTATCTAATAAATCAGGATAAATTTTATTGAGAATTGTCGTCAATGATAGTTCTGAATAATGTTGTGAAAGTTTACTCAATTTTTGTCACTGGGTAGATATTTGGTTTATTAAATTTTAATGTTTTATTTAGTTACAAATATTTCATTGAAATATTTAATCTTAACCACAAAATGAATATCCTAAAAAATCTAATATTAAAAGTATGTATAATAAGTATAACGTATTATTAGGTCATTTAAAACCGATTCTATTTGCTCAATAGTCAAGCACGTTCAATAAAAAAAAAAGCAATTGCTACATTTTCCTTTATACCCTTGAAACCTAACTCTCAAATGACTTAAAAAGAAACCTCAGATTTTAGAAGAAGAACTCGGACTGTGTATGAGCAAAGTTAGTGCTTTTATTTCCAAACTTTTAAGTTAAAATAAATGTCTAGTCTTGGTTAGGACACCTAGTTGGGTAGCCAATTAAAAAGTAGTTTCCAAGGCGGCTAGCGCATTACACAACTTAGTAGAGTCAAGTATATTGTCCCCCCTTCCCCCCACGTGTGTAAGTGGTATTAAATGCAGTCGATAAAGGTGACTTTGCTCACTTATCTGTATAGATAAATAAAACGTGTTAGTATTTAAAAGGAAAATATATCAACTGTGCACGTAACTCATCTAGGATGTCGTAAAGGTAAGAATTTGTGTATTTGGGTTTGTTGTTTTTAACTATTGCATAGCTTTTATTGCGGGCTTTGAGCGCGGCGACCGAACCAAGAAATTCCGTAACGAAAAAACCTCACAATCGTCTAACGTCGTTTCAGTTCGGTAGACTTCGGCACGGTGTTTGTGTGCGTGCGGTTAGACGTATTGTACGACTCTTCGAAACTCGCACGAATCGAGACGAGCTGCTCCGAAATCGGACGATGCTATGCAATAGCTAGCTATACCAGTCAGGCAGTCCCCGACTGCCACACGTCTTTTTTTTATGATTGCGTAGGAGAGAGTTGGTCAGTTGCATGTAACTGTTACCTTAGTAACTTTACGGTTTAAACAACTTTATGGTTTAAACAGCGTCTTTATAAATACTAAAAAATATTACTATAACAACATTCCAATACTTTAGAGTCATGGTTACACACGTTAAAAAGCTGAAAATTTTCGGGATATTTGCCATATTTCATCTTTTTATCGAGTTCTCGATCTTTCGGCATTGTTGCAAGCGCTATGATCCAAAATTTTCTCACACTCCAATAGTCACATTGCTGTAAACGACGATCAGAGAGCTTTGTAATAACGCTACCTAAATAAATAGTACTTTAATTTGAATTTTAAAAAGTTATGTCGAGTCGTGGCAACTAAAGTGGAGACCCACTCTAGGCAAGAATGACTAAGTTTTCCATGCAACCCATTAAAGGCCACTTTTCAAACTAGTAAGAGCAGCTAACTATATTGTCCCTTGAAGGGCCAATTGCCGCAGTTAACTAATAAAACGTTCCCGTAAGCAAACAAGCTAGTTACTGCCCGATTGTAACGAATCGTGAATATTTTAGCTTAGAATTAGGGAGAGTTTACATAAACCATGTTGCTTTTTGTTTTAGTTTAAAGTATAATGTGTTTTTACCTTAAAGCATTTTTCTTTAAGTGCCTTATTTTTTAACCTACTCGGTAAGGCAACACCCTGCCTACCTATCTTTTTCACGTAGATATTTTATTTTAATTCGGAGATTAGCGGGGTCAAACAGACAGACAGACAAACAATTTTCGATTGTGTTTATGTTATTGGTACCAGACATAGATTTATACCCATTAAATAAAAAGTCGTAATTTTAAAATCTTATTTAGTTGTATAGAGTAGATAGTTTACAAAATCACACACGTTATTCTGATTCTGAGAAAAGCTACTTGAGTACCTACTATAGTAACATGTATCATAGACGGTGGATTAAGACATTAGATTTGTCTATAGACGACAATGGGGAATATGCACACATTTTTTTATTATCCTAAATATATCTTTAATATTGAAGAAATATGAATATAATTTTATTTTTCAATTTACTTTAACGACAGCAGAGATATACCTCTTTAAAGTTCCTGAGTAGACAGAGAGATCCGATACGTCAGGTGACGTCAAATTACACTACGGCCAGACGCAATCCATACAAAACTCTGTTTTGTAAGAAAGAGATGGAAAATTAACTTTAATTCATTATAAAGCCTTCGTTTTTTAACCGATTTCCACTTCAAATTCACATTGTATTATATTTTGAAGTATATTTGCATAAGTTGTTGAAAAAATCAAGATTACCGGTTTATGCATAAGCATATTCCTTATTATGTATTGTACAAACAATGTTTGAACCAATATTCATCACACACATATTTGCCCCGGGTGGGAAATCGAACCCATGGACTCTTCGTCCAACAAACGCGGCATCGTGCCATCTACATTGTTTTAACTTCTCCAAGTCCAGTATATAACATTCTTTACCTGCACCAGTTAAAGGATATTACGTAGTTAAAAACAATTATCTCAGCGTGCCTTACTTGATAATTTATTTATGCCGGCCGACGACTTTATTCATGGGGAGGTAATAACGCCTGCAATTTAACGTTGCTTTTAAAAACTCACCGGTGGGGAGCAAAATGGATGAGGCAAGTGTATGGTTTTTATTAAATCTTAGTTTTAACCTGGAAGTACGCTCGTGTAGTGTCGTTTATCCCAGAAAAGAAATAAAATAAATTCATTTAATATCACACATTTTTCTGATCGATAAAGCGTCGATGGCCGAATGGTTAAGGTCGTTGCTTGCCATGCGAGAGGTCGCCGGTTCAAACCCCGCCAGGTACCAATGTGTTTTTCAAATTTGAAATTCATATGTACCATCATTCGACGCTTTAACGGTGAAGGAAAACATCGTGAGGAAACCTGCACTCCTAAGAAGAAATTCTTAGGTTGTGTAGTCGACCAACCCGCACTTGGCCAGCGTGGTCGACTAAGGCCTTATCGCCCTAGTTTTAGGGTAGGCTCGCGCCCCAGCAGTGGGGACGTATATGGGCTGATGATGATGATGATGATGATTTTTCTGATTCTTAAATAAAGTGCTTACACACTTGTTACTTGAGAAACAAGAGTGATATACACAAACATTTTTGTTTTAATGAGCTAACAAGATGACCTCACTCCACCTGATGGTAAGCGGTAGTGAGATCCACATATGAGGTCAACAGGCACAATAGACCATATTGAGCCTGTCGCACCCACCCTGAAAGCCGTGAGAGAGGAGACCACTGCTGCGGCAACAACGCATTTTTATAAGTGACACACCCAAGCACCGGACAAACACCAATGTCCATCAAAGAACTATTAAACCTGAATAGGAATCAAACCCACTACTCTCGGCGTAAGTAAAAAGGGAAATATTCAATGCGCCAATGAAACAGTTACAAAAATATTTCTCAGTTTGAAACACGTGCTGGTAGGTAATCGTAGTCAAATTAACCGTTTGTACTATCAACATATTTGATGTAAGTAAGTAAATATATGTCATAGTTTGTTTGGGTTAGCGTCCGTAGCAGTGCTACGAGTTTGCTACATGTTTACTACGACGCTACGACGACGTAGCCAATACCAATAAAGGGTTAGCTGACACGGACTGATATTTTAGATACGTAATGTGCTGCAATCGGGTATTACTTGTATCTGGTTTCTACATAATAACAGATTGTGTGGTTATACATAAATCGTATTAAAAATGTCTTAGAAAATTTCCTTTTTAACTGGCCTATATTGTCCTACTGCTGGGCAAATACCTTCCGCAATTCTTCCCAGTTTTGCTGATCTGTGGTTAGAGATGTTATCGACAAAGTTATCGACATAGCTCATCGCATTAGCAAGTTGAAGTGGCAGTGGGCTGGCCACATCAGCCGTAGCACCGACAACCGTTGGGGTAGACGGGTTCTGGAGTTGATACCGCGTCTCGGCAAACGTAGTGTAGGACGCCCGCAGGCCAGGTGGTGTGACGATCTGCGCAGGACGGCTGGTAGGAGCTGGATGCGAGTGGCCGAGGATAGAGCGAAGTGGCGTGCATTTGGAGAGGCCTATGTCCAGCAGTGGACAGAAATGGGCTGATGATGATGATGATATGGTTAGAGATGGCCGGTTTAGGTCTTTAGATTATATAAATATAATTTTACTTCAAATACAATTTCATTCTATAAATGTATTTACTACTTAATTCTTAATTCAGAAATGCCTTCACCAATGTTTATCTGCTACAAACGATAACAAAGCCGTCTCTCAAAGGCTGAACAATAGCATTCTTGTTTCGTATTGTACGAAAATAGTTCTTAAGTTGTTTTTTGTTATTTGTTTGGTACTAATACAAAATTCATGTACCCGCAGATGTAAAGAGACACAAGAAAACCATTAAAGCCTTATGTAAGATTTTAGACTTTCGCGTTCTATTACACTAAATATAAGTCTTTATGGGTCTACACGCGTTATTAGGAGTAGCAAATTACATAGCTACTTAATGCCCGACGTTTCGACTGGGTTGCACCAATCATATTCGCGAGCGAACTGGCGCCGCCCGTCTTCGTCTGCCACAACTAATTTTTAGCCATTAAAACCTTATTCAAATACATATACAAATACAATCATATAAAATTAAACAATTTTGATATACGTATACACAAAATTTATATTGTTTTTCAGGCCTGAGTACGTATTGAGTATGCAACGTTTATTACAAGTAATATACGTAATATTAAATGTAAATACATATATTTATAACCTCGCACATTTTCTGGTGCGTGAAATTAGATATTAACCAAAATTTTAGTCTGTAAGTCTACTCGTTAGTCACTACGACAGCTATGGCACCCTAGTATGTAATGTAACCTTGTGGTACCTTTAAATTGAGACCTATACAATAAATAAGAAAACTGTCTCCGTAAGACTGTATTTCCATTCAAGACAATAAGTTCAAAAGCGAAACTCAGTCGTGCTTTTCTTCTGCTGTAAAACCGCGGGTATTTACCTAAGATCCTATTTACCTTATTATCTTTTCCGGTGTCGCGTAAATCCTGTTCAGTCCCGCGGCGTTGTTCGCGTCGTGGGATAATAGTGCGGGACAACAGTAGGGTCCGTATGATATTTTTTTATTTAGGATAAAATTAGCAAAAATTTAAATGAATGGAACACAAACTCCCTCTTTTAGTATGTTTTGAAGCGTTGTAATTAAATTTGTAAAATTCCTCTGCAGATTTTACTGGTCATTATCGATTTTGTATTATTTAGGAGGAAAAAATATGTCCGCTTAAGATAAAAAAATATTTAATTTCAAACTGTCATGGTTACACAAATTTTAACAGTACAGTCGACCCCTGAACAATCTTGTAACGCGAAAAAATAGTAAAACAAGGTAAATTTCCTATATTCAGTTTTCAGTCTTGCGCTATCTATACAACTTATTTAAATTTAAGTGTCCGTTTCTTATATTAAAATAACGATTTTTTTACTAAATGTGTACTTATGAATCTACTAGCTGTGCCCGCAACTTCGTCTGCGTAGATTAGTGACTTTCGCCAGCATTTTGACTGTAGGAAATTGCAGTTAAAGTAAATAAAGCTACAAAAAATATAAAAACTATTAGAACAGAAAAGATCATTAAACTTAGTATTTGATAAGATTAATATCCAGGAAAGAATCTGAAATTTTTGCAGATTAATAGTTGATAAACAACATGTTACATTTTTCATTACAAATCGGTCAGCTAAAAGAGGATTCACTTGCTCAATAAATTTTTTTTGGTCTAAGCAATGCTCCAGCCTGATGAGGAGAGTATCTTATTTGGCAGAAACAGGTTTCAATTGTTGCAAACAGCATAAGTACTGTACCTACGTAGTTAGTACATAAAATTGATGTTTGATAATAATCAGGATAACTTAAAAAACGTCTTAAAGTATCTATAAAGGCTGTGTGTCGCCATGTGACGAATTAATCAGTATTTGCTTTGCTACTTTATGATATGCCACTTTTGCGTATTGTTTATTTTTTTGTTTATTTCTCGAAGATTGTACTGTATTCGTAATAAAACAATGATATAACAACGTAAAAACGTAAGTTTAATAAAATATAACTTAATATTTACTTTTAGTATTTGAAGCAATATATCGAAGTTATAGAGCACAGTGACATCTTTTGAACTAACCAAGAACTAAACACTCATATTCATATCAAATGTGACAGCATTAAAATTTGACATGACTTGCTAGCTAAAAACGTGATAGTTGGGGAGCCCAACGAAGGTTTTGCCGTCTTGATCAGACTCAGACTCGGTCTTGTAAGATTTTTATATGGGAGACTTCTTGCACCCTTTCATGTACCTCTACCGCGTATGAACACTTCATACGGGAGGTGCGTGATCATAAATAGGATAGTTGTAGTAACAAATATTTAAGGGGCACATGCCCAATTTATTAATGATCTATGTGATAATATTTGTAACAATCTGTATATACGATAATGTTAAAACATCCAAAATTTTTACGTGAATGTTTATAAATTTTCCTTTATATGCTTAGAATAGCGATATCCCTCTATATAAACATTCAGATAATACCGAACAGCCTATCAATTGGAAAAATACAAACCAGCAATGCAAGCCAGCAAGCAAATATTGGACAACTGACCACCTCCATACCGAAAACCAGATAGAAGAGAAATGTAGCGAATTTAATAAACTTTTGTACCTGGCCTTTGTGGATTATTCAAAAGTATTTGACGGTATCACCCACATCAATCCAATTAGCTTTCTCTTCTTCAGCAAAACGTCGAACCCACATACATAAAACTTCTCCATATCATTTACCAACAAAGCACAGTCGATATCAAACTGCACACTGAACGCCTGACATTCAAAATACAAAAAAGGTGACTCCCTATCACCAAGTCCAAAGCTTTCCAGTAGCACGCTCCAAGAAGTCTTTCAGGTCACTATGATATTCTTAGGCAACAAAAGTAATTGGTGTAGGGGATAGATGGCTGATAAACTTTCGCCTTGCAGATGACTTTTTCTCATCGCAAATAAGTATACCTCTACAGAACTTGAGTTGATGCTCGAACAGCTGAGCGTAGAAAGCTTTGAGGTTAGACTGACGATGAATAGATCCAAAACCAAGGTCATGATCAAAAGCACCAATGATAGGATTGCAGTCAACAGGCAGTTAAAGCAATATGTACAGGAGTATACACCGTGAAATTTTAGTGGTTGTTTTCCCGCAGTAAACTGATTCTATCTTAGTAGTACAATAGATTTGTGCAGTTCTTTTTTGTTAAAATCAATAAATGCCGGTTTTACGAAAGGTTTAACCGAAACTCGAAAGCACGTTCGAACCGCTTTATGACTTAGGGCGTCGAGCTTCTTTAGCTTTAAGCATCGATTTCATGCGGCAAGCAGTACCTTAATACGACACATCTTCAAAAACAACGATAGCTTCTCTCGTTTTCGAGTTGGAAAATTCTGAAAAATCGAAAAAAAAAATTTTTTTTTTCGACGAATTATTTGCATGATTCGATAGTATTACTAAAGGCAAGTCGTTCTGCCACGGGAAAAGAACCACTAAAATTTCACGGTGTATACTTGGGCTAGGCAGTCCTTCGAAAACAGGCAGGACAAAGAAATAATCCGTAGAGCAGACAAAACCTGGAAAAGCTTCTGGTCCATGAATGGGTACATGAAGGGTGATCTTCTTATATCACTGAATCATAAATATATCCTATCCTAAAACTCAACGTTTTTCAAAAAGCTATGAAGCGGAGTATCATAGGTATTAAGTTAAAAGAAAAAATAAATATGTTACCATCCACTCTCGTACTGGTATTGTTGTTGGTCAAAACTGATGTAGCAATGGGCGGGGAATGTGATGTGAAATGTGCGAGGATAAAGAACAATAGATGGACCAGAATTGTTACACATCGCGTGCCTGAGACGATTTTCGCCGAAGAAGACCCAAGAAAAGGTGGTATGAAGATCTGGTCCACGTATCAAAGAACTGGCAAGTCCTAGCATGTGCCCAGCAGTGAGGTGATACAAGTTAAGAAAAAAAAATTACAGATTATTAAACAGCAGGACTTCGATAGCAACTTGAACCTCCTGCATTAAAATGTAACGCGCTGAAGTATCTCAAGGTTATGTGTTTTTCAACAGACGCAAAGATTAACTATAACTTTGTGGTCCAAATCGTCAAAATGACACTTTTTAGGGATTATTTAACATGCACGACACGGTCAAATAACTTTTTTCTTTAAACAAATTGTTACCAGGTAGCTCTCCTGTTTTCAACGCTGTCCCCCCTCTTAAAAAGAAAGGGTAATAAACTTTTTTCTTATTTAGCGTAACCTTTCTATTCCGATTTCATGTTGTTCGAGTAACTGCAAATCTAGCTATTGACCTCCCCTACTATGGCGTTTTGCTCAATAAAGTAGTCGGTATAGTCCTAGTCAGAAGGTTCATTTTGGTCGATATACTTATACTATTTTTGTACGTGATCTAATAAAGTTAGATTTTTTACTTTCCTACAGGAATTTCTGTGGCTAAAAGTATTTAAGATCTTGCCCGGTGATGTATGTTACCACCATGCAAAATTTTATTTAAATCGGTGTAATAGTTTCAGAGATCAGTCATTTATTAAGGTTTTTTGAATATCCCACGGGAACCAGTTAACTGTCTGTGATTTCAAGTATCCTATGCATTTTTCCGGAATTTAAAATACCTTCGTGTAAACTTTCATTTAAATTGGTTCAGCCGTTTAGGAGGTCAGTCGAAACAAACAAACAAACAGACAGAGATACAATTTTTTTTTAAGTATGAGGATGTGTTCTACTACTCTCAAAACATATCCCTGACTATTTTTTTTTCGTTTCTAAGAAAAGTACAAGAATTTTTGCCTCTACGTTTTTATTATAGTATAGATAGATTACACAAAAATATTTATAAAACATTTTTTTCTATCTGTTTTATCCCGCTATTCTCCGAAACGGCAGGACCAATTTCGGGACTTTCACTAATACATAAATAAGTTCACAAGTATAATGTACATTATAGGCTTATTTGATTTCTACAAGAACGACGAAGTCTAGCGCTAGTTTCTAATATGTTATGTATTCGAATAGAATCATATTTTAATAACTAATATACGTAACTTACTAACTTCAGCCCTATTTAAAATAATTAACCTTATTCAAAAAAATACTTTTAGGCATGTTTAGTTTTGATTTTTTAAAAATCTTAAGTTTTTTTTGAATATGCTCCTAGACATGTATGGTTTTGATTTTTCAAAGAAAACTGATGTTTTTTTTTATTTTTTTTCCCATGCTTCATGGTCACCCCACTCCGTCCCCAGCGCATGTCGCGGCCGGCTGATCAAAGCGCCGCTCATTGGGTTACCTGGCCGCTGACAACAGAGTATCGGCTTTGAAAGACTCACTCGCTGCGCGGAGTAACGAGATTAGATATATGTAGTTAGGATTGAGTACAAAATAGCTGAAATCTAGTACTTTGGTTATTGAATACCTAGATTATTGTTAATTCTAGATGACATAAGTAAAAGATGAAAAAACAAATTATCCAATTGACAAAAAATATACCTTAGCTTAACTATCAAATTTTTTTTTGGTATAAAACCTCCTTATTTCAGAAAAACAAAAGAGAAACACTCACACTGTCTCTCTCTCCTCATCATCAGCCCATATAGGTCTCCACTGCTGGGCTACGGGCCTACCAACTAGAACGATAAGGCCTTATTTATTTATTTTTTTTATTTTGCTAGTCACACTACATAATAATCTATACTATAATAAAAACGTAGAGGTAAAAATTCTTGTACTTTTTTGAAAAACGCAAAAATACCAAGTCAGGGATATGTTTTGAGAGTAGTAGAACACATCCTCATACTTAAAAAAAATTGTGTCTCTGTCTGTTTGTTTGTTTGTTTCGACTGACCTCCTAAACGGCTGAACCAATTTAAATGAAAGTTTACACGAAGGTATTTTAAATTCCGGAAAAATGCATAGGATACTTTAAATCACTGACAGTTAACCGGTTCCCGTGGGATATTCAAAAAACCTAAATAAATGACTGATCTCTGAAACTATTACACTGATTTAAATGAAATTTTGCATGGTGGTACCATACATCCCCGGTCAAGATCTTAAATACTTTTAGTCACATAAATTCCTGTAGGATAGTTAAAAATCTAACTTTATTAGATCACGTACAAAAATGGTAAAAGTATATCGACCAAAATGAACCTTCTGATTAGGTCTATACGGACTACTTTATTGAGCAAAACGTCATAGTAGGGGAGGTAAATGGCTAGATTTGCAGTTACTCGAACGACATGGAATCGGAATAGAAAGATACGAAAAGTATATTACATTTTCTTTATAAGTGGGGGGACAGCGATTAATACAGGAGGGCTACCTGGTAACAAGCTGTTGAAAGAAAAAAGTTATTTGACCGTGTCAGTCATTCAAAGTGCATGTTGAATAATCATCAATCTAAAAAGTGACATTGTAACGATTTGGACCACAAAGTTATAATTAATCTTTGTGTCTGTTGAAAAACACATAATCTTGAGATACTTCAGCGCGTTACATTTTTATGCAGGAGGTTCAAGTTGATATCGAAGTCCTGCTGTATTATTATACATTCACATCTGTAATTTTTTTTTCTTAACCTGTATCACCTCACTGCTGGGCAAAGTATCCTTCAAACTCATCTACTGCTCTCTGTTTAATGCTAGGACTTGCCAGTTCTTTGATACATGGACCAGATCGCCATACCTCCTTTTCTTGGGTCTTCTTAGGCGAAAATCGTCTTCAGGCACGCGATGTGTAACAATTCTGGACCATCTATTGTTCTTTATCCTCGCACATTTCATATCACATTCCCCGCCCATTGCTACATCAGTTTTGACCAACAACAATACCAGTACGGGAGTGGATGGTGGTATATTTTATTTTAACTTAATACCTATGATACTCCGCTTCATAGCTGCTTTACAAAAGTAAAACCTTGAGTTTGGACTTCTGATTTTCGGTGGGGGACCAAGATGTGTTAGGATAGGCAGTATGAAAACGTCGATGAGTTTGCGGTTCAGTGATATAAGAAGATCACCCTTCATATACCCATTCATGGACCAGAAGCTTTTCCAGGCGTTGTCTGCTCTACGGATTATTTCTTTGTCCTGCCTGATTTCGAAGGAAACTGCCTAGCTCAAGTTTATACTCCTCTACATATTGCTTTACCTGTCTGTTGACTGCAATCTACCAAATCAGTGGTCCTGTTGGTCATGACCTTGGTTTTGGATCTATTCATCGTCAGTCTAACGTCAACGCTTTCTGCGCTCAGTTGTTCGAGCATCAACACAAGTTCTGTCGATGTATACGTATTTCGACTAGGAAAATGTCATCTGCAAAGTGAAAGTTTATCTACACCAATCCATTTTGTTTTCTAAGAATATCATAGTGACCTGAAGACTTCTTGGAGCGTGCTATTGAAAGCTTTGGTGATAGGGAGTCACCCTGTTTAACTCTTTTTTGTATTTTGAATGTCAGGCCTTCAGTGTGCAGTTTGATATCGGTTGTGCTTTGTTGGTAAATGATTTGGAGAAGTTTTATATATGTGGGTTCGAAGAAAAGAAAGCTAAATAGGTTGATGTGGGTGATCCCGTCGAAGTCCTTTGAATAATCCACAGGCCAGGTTCAAAGGTTTATTAAATTCGCTACATTTCTCTATTACCTGGTTTTCGATATGGAGGTGGTCAGTTGTCCATTATTTGCTTACTGGCTTACATTGGTGGTTTGTGTTGTTCCAATTGATAGACTGTTCGATATTATCTGAATTTTTATTATAGAGGGATATCGTTATTCTAAGCAAATAAAGGGAAATTTATAAACATTCACGTCAAAATATTGGACATTATAAAATTAAAGAAAGTTATCGTATATAAAGATTGTTACTAATAAAATCACATAGATCATTAGAAAACTGGTCAAATGCCCCATGGATTTTTATTGTGTCAAAGGTTTTAGTAATTGTTGTTATAGGCGCGATTCTATGGTCATCACCCCATGGAAACCGTCAGAGATTATTAGTTTTTCATAATCCTGCCCAATTCTTTTAATAATGTCTTTGTAATTAGCATTAGCAACTATCCTATTTAAGATCACGCACCCTCTCCCTTCCGTATGAAGTGTACATATCCGGTAGAGGTACATGAAAGGGTGCAAGGAGTCTCCCATTTAAAAATCTTACAAGACAGTCTGAGTCCGATCAAGACTTCAAAAACTCCCGTTGGGCACCCTAACTATCAGGTTCTTAGCTGGCAAGTCATGTCAAATGGTGTCAGATTTGATATGACATGAGTGTTTAGTTCTTGGTTAGTTAAAGAGATGTCACTATGCAGTATTATTTCGCAATATTGCTTCAAATACGAAAAGTAATTCATAAGTTATATTTATTCAACTTGCGCTTTACGTTATTATCTCATTGTTTCATTACGAATACAATACAATATACGAGAAATATACAAAAACAATGCGCTAAAGTGGCACATAACAAAGTAGCAAAGCAAATACTGATTAATTCGTCACATCATCATCAGCCCATACCTGTCCACTGCTGGACATAGGCCTCTCCAAATGCACGCCACTTCTCTCTATCCTCGGCCACTCGCATCCAGCTACCAGCCGTCCTGCGCAGATCGTCACACCACCTGGCCTGCGGGCGTTCGTCACATGGCGACACACATCCTTTATAGATATTTTGAGACAGTGGATCGGTAGTTTGTATTTTTTACCTTTTGAAGTTATCCTGATATCAAACATCAATTTTGTGTACTAACTACATAGGTACAGTAAGCTGTTGTTTATCACCTATTAATCTGTAAACAATTTCAGGTTATTTAATGGATATTTATCTAATCAATTACTAAGTTTAATTATATTTTATTTTGTAATAGTTTTTATGATTTATGTAGCTTTATTTATTTTTCCTGTAATTTCTATAAAAAAATGCGTCCTGAAATTAAAAATGCAGGCAAAAGTTACTATTCTACGCAGACGAAGTTGCGGGCACAGCTAGTACATAAAATATACATGTGACACCCACCAAGGGCGCTGCAAATAATCTTACATTACATGTTATTAACAATGAATATTATGTTCTATTAAGTTATTCTTAATTTATTATGAAATAACAATTTATAAATATATATAATCTTAGTATGTAATATTGCACAATCTAATCTATGGTTTTACAATTTTTTATAACATAATGGTCTCCAAAATACTCTGAAATATTATAATAAGTTTTCATTATAAGAATTTTTTTTAGTTGTACTTCAAATTGTTTATGTACTGTTATCTATATTTTTAAGTTCATTTGGTAGGTGATTAAATATTTTAATTAACATAAGAGGTGGGGAATCAGATATGAATTTTAATTTAGTGAAGGGAAGCCTTAGTCGACCACTCTGACCAAGTGCGGGTTGTTCGACTACACAACCTTAGAATTTCTTCGTAGGTGAACAGGTTTCCTCACGATGTTTTCCTTACATATGAATTTCAAACTTGAATAACCCGGTGAACTTTAACCACTCATCCTCTCTCTCCTAATTCACAATTTAAACTTATAAGTAAATAATAATTAATTAATAAATTTTTAACAACGTCACATACATCGATCTGATCCCATGGTAAGTTGCTTAAGCACTTGTGTTACGGAAATCAGAAACGACAGTGGATACACATATACTTAAATATATTTAATAACACACCCAGACACGAAACAAACACCGATGTTCGTTACACAAATATTTGTACCGAGTGGGAATCGAACCCACGACTCTTGGGACCGTAGGTAGAAAACCTGGTTCACTAACCACTGTTCCACCGAGCCAGTCAACTAGTAACTTATAATAATATTAGAAATATATAATTTTGAATAGAATACATACTCAATGCCCAGATAGAAAATACTCTGATACACTTGCTTTATAAATCTTAATAAATGTAGTTTCTACCACAATCACAGCTATTTCAAAATGTATGTCGCTTATATTTACTTGTGTGTACTATATTAGACATTCATCACTGGTAGACCTAAGTAAACCTATTGATCGTTGTTTGTGGAGACTGGTTGCCAATATATTACTCGCAGAACCTTCATCAAACATTAATCCTAGGCTCTGTTGTTAAATAACTTTTATTTTCTGATAAATTGTAGAAAGATAAAGTTTGCAAATATAAAGAAAGTCCCCCGTGTTTTCTTATGGAAGTTTTATTTGCAGTTGTTTCGAATTTATTACACTAGTTTCTAGTGTTTTTATGTTGACATCGGTGTGTCTCACAAATACACATATCAGACCGTCTACGTCCTCTATGTTTGTAGAAAAATAAATGCCTAGTGTAAACTAATTTAGCGTGCCTATCTGATGAGTATTTTGTGGCCTACTACATTATATTGAATATTGTTACTCATATGAAAAATGTGATATTAACTCAGTCCGTCTGTCGCGCTTTTACACCAAAACTACTAAACCAATTTCAATTAAATTTAGTACATAGATAGTCTAAGAAAGGAGATACTATATTTTGACCGAATGCTCTATAACGCAGTCAAATTTTACATGTCTAACTACTTCCTGCGGACGGTTTCCCAAGTGGATAGATATTCATTGCATAGTACATAATATAAATATAAAACAGAGTCGTTCCCGTTGTCTGTCTGTTCCTATGTATGCTTAGATTTTTTAAGGTTTCCAACAGATTCTAATGTTTTATTTTAAATGTAGACTCATTCAAGAACTTTAACCGTAGAATATAATATCATAATACGAGTGAGTAAATCTAAATCGAGAATGGCTGGATAGCATTGTATAAACAGCAGATTATCCACAGCTTAGATATACAGTACAGTTGCGTACACAAGTCTCGCCTGACCGAGATCTCCTTCGCGCCGCGCATACCTAATGGCGGCATTTAAATAAATTACAAGCTCGACTCGACTCGTCAACTGGCAGCTGTTGGCAACACTCGTCATGGAAACCTTCGAAGGATGTTAAGGAATTTTAATAACACTTTTTCTTGATATATGTCGTGGTTTCTGCTTCAAATTTTTCATAAAAACATTCTCTATTAAATAACTCACTTGAAACTTCTGTATGCGTGAATCGGAACACGCAAAATATCACACCAAATGACGGTAGTAATTAAACTCACTTATGAAGACACCTATCATCTTTAGTCTTAACCGTGACCACGAGCGCTGTAAAGAGCTCGAAACGTCGAATCTCTAAATAATGTTTAGAATACCAATACACGCGAGTTTAATCCGTAAAATTAGTTTTATTTCAAATGTGTAGTGCTCGCGCAAATAAAAATAGACAATACTCACTTGAAAAGCTTTATTCTTTAGATGCACCTAAATAAAGGTAGTTCTAAGGATGTGTAGTCGACTCGTACTTGGCCAGTGTGGTTGACTAAGGCTTGATCGCCCTAGTTTAGGGAAGGGGACAAGTGGGCACTATGGAACAAAAGTGGGGAAGGATATGATCTGATGACGATGATTATGAAAGCATGTAATGGAGGTTTACATGTAGCAAAGGTAGTTCCGCATACTACCGCAACCACTCTGGCCAAACCGTTCACCGTTGAAACATCGTATAGTTACACATATGAATTTCATATTTGAAATCACAGTGGTACATGGCGGGGTTGAACTGGCAACCTCTCGCACGGCAAGCAACGAGCTTAACTATTCGGCCAACGACGCTTTTACATGCTTTAAAAACGGTTAACAATAACCTATCGAACACATTAAATCGTAATGTGAAGGCTACTGATTCGCGATCATTTGTTTTAGCGACTGTAAAACAAAACAATGAACGCCTTTCATTCATTCATTCCATTCAAAGAGCGAACATGTTCCTAGGTGTGTTGGTGATTATTTTCATAACATTGGATCGCGGGTATCATCTCGCAGGATCCAAATGAAGCTATCGCGTGATCGGCCGCCATTGCTCACGGTCTGGGCCCCTTTATATAATACAGGTTGTTTCCCAAATTCTACTAAACATGCAGGCTGCATACTAAGCGAAGCATAAAACTGTAATTTTTTACAATTTTTAAAATTTGAACTCGTTCTTCATATTTGAGACGTGCAAATAAAATTGTAGCCAAAAACAACAAGGTAAAAGTTAATAATAACTGCTAATGTAAAAATAGAGCGTATTTACATCCTTAATTGACCTGTATGTGTATGTGTTTATATAAAAACTGAACATTGATGTACTTACAATTTAATTTGATGAATAGCTTGTTGAAGAGAAAAAGATAATTGATACCAAAACTCTTAATTAAGCTGATTCGTCTATAGATGCGTAAACCCTATTTTTGTGTATGTGTCCAACGTACAACCAGTCTTTCATAAGCGTACATGATGATTAAAGTAGCGTACCATACAAACACGTGAACAAAAGAACTTACAGCCGTGAAAAATAGTTAAAGTTTTGCTTCTTTTCGTTGTGCGTTCCGTAGTTTTGACGGAACATCCTATATACTTCTATATAGGTGGTGGCGATGCGGTGACGTGCGGCGGTTAAAAACGAATTATAACAGAGCACCCTGTAGAGCGCCATTTGTCATGCCCGCGCCGCCGCCCCGCCCGCGCATACTCCAAGAGACAGGAAGTACATGAATGCTAGTAATATACTTACCTAACTATTGCTTACAACAACCTTAACCATTCGTTCTTCTTCTTCTTCTTATCGTGTGGTTGATGAACAACCTGGTGTCAGAGTTTAAGCCGCCCGTGGGCCTCTGACATGGCTTCACACACTGTTGAAAAATCTCTCAGGTGTGCTGGTTTCCTCACGATGTTTTCCTTCACCGTTAAAGCGTCGAATGATGATATATATGAACTAGCGACCCGCCCTCGCTTCGCTTCAGGTATATCTCTATCTCTGTATAATATATAGCTGTTCCCGCGACTTCGTTCGCGTGGACTACAGGATTTTGATATTTTTTTAACTTAACCTTCATAAGGACTTCGGGTCAAATCTGACCCATTTTGCGAAAAAAAATGAATTTTCTCGAGATATAAGACTTTTTAGATTTTGATATTCTGTGACTTTTATTTTATCATTGAAACAAGCTTATTTTCAATAAAATTTAAAAATATATATATATGTTAATATGCTTTTTGATCTTTTGTACTCTAAAGGTCTTCGGGTCAGATTTGACCATGCCTAGAATTGGGGTGGGTAGTTACATTTTTTTATGAGATCGTATGTTATGGGACATCATTATGTTATACCGACAATGTGACTAATAAATAAACACCGGTGCGATGAATGTCAGTTGAACAAAAAGCGTATTCATTAGCTCGCAGTCGAAGAACAATATCGAGCCTGTAAAAATGAGAGAGTGAAATAGAATCGATGTTAGATGTATCACATAACGAAGAATCGTGTTCTGAAATAGAAGATAATGTCGAAGAAGCTGAACAGTCTGATAGCTCGATCAGTGAAAATGAGTAAGCCAGAAGTGAGTGATAATGCAGATAAAATGCCTGTAATAATATTAGATTACAATAAATGTAAAGGCGGCTTTGACACAATGGACAAGGTATCCTGCTATACCTGCAAAGGAAAGACAAATAGATGGCCCCAAGTAGTCTACAGTAACATGGTCGAAATATCTGCATATAGTGCACTTGTATTATTCACAACTGCTAATGATAGATGGTAGAAAGGGTGTATAGCAAAACTACGAATGTTTTTGGAAAATCTAGGTAAGCAGTTAGTTACACCAGACATAATGTCCTGGAAAAACCTAACCAAGGGCACTATTTTCTTTAGAAGAAATTTGCGAAAAAGATACGTGAAGCTATTGACTCCATCAAATTCAACTCAACACGAAGAAAATAATGTTGCTACTCCTAAGAAAGCTCACAGAAGAAAGCGTTGCCAACTATGCGTGAAAACTGATAATAAAACATCTTTGATCTGAGTAATTTGTAAAAAGTTTATATGGAAACAACATTCAAATATAACTGTTTTATGTACTTAATGTCATAATAATTAATATAATTATTAATATTTTTTTTTTATATGATTAAAAGTTTATTGGTAACTTTTATTATTTTAATAAAGTTTTTCAAAATTAAATATTTATTTAGTATTTATAAAAAATGTAAATGTGTATTAAAAGAATTAACAAATATAAATAAAAATATTACATAAGTTTTTGTAATTTATTTTACCCATAATATGCATAAATATATTACCCGGTCAAATCTGACCCGAGGAACGGTAACGTTAGTAATTTTGAAGACCTTATGAAGGTTAAAAGTAGTCTTAGTTACTCCTTAACATCAGCTACCTGCCATTAAAAGGCCCGTCAAAATCTTTCCAGCCATTCAAGAAGTTAGTCAAACGGAAGAAACATTTAAAACAAAATTATTTTGGTATATATCATCATAACCATCTGTCTTTTATCGTGTAATAAATAAGTATATTTCACAATTACACAACAATGGGATGTTGTGTAATATATTTATTTATAATTGATCTGATCCCGTGCTAAGAAGCTTTATGAGGAATTTTCCCGCCGTAAAAAGTCGCCTGAGTCCGTGTCTAGAATCCTATTTTTAAATTAACCAAGTCTTATAAAAATCCGTTCAGACGTTAAGGCGTGAATGAGGTAAACTATTAAAACAAACGATTAAAATCCATTAACTTAATTAGTTTTCTGCCTACTGCCTACGCCTTAAGTACGATAGCATGAATATTAATAGCCTATATCTTATTCTAGGTTACTATCTATCTACTAACAAAATTTCATCAAAATCCGTTCCGTTGTTTAGGCATGATAGAGCAAAACTCCCAGCAAAAACCATAAAAAATCACTAATTCAATTCAGTTTTCTGCCTACTTCCTACCCCCTAAGTACGATGACATGATCATTTTGATCTTATATCCGTTTTTAAGTTGTCATCTATCACCATACCAAATTTCATCAAAATCCGTTCAGCCGTTTAGACGTCAAAGAGCAAAAGTCCTAACAAAAATGACAAAAATCACTATCTCAATTTAGTTATCCTACTACTCCTTAAGAGCGATGGCATGATTATTTATAGCCTATATCCATTTCTAGGTTATCATCTATCACCATACCAAATTTCATCAAAATCCGTTCAGCCGTTTAGACGTCAAAGAGCAAAAGTCCTAACAAAAACGACAAAAAATCACTAACTCAATTTAGTTATCTGCCTACTGCCTACCCCCTAAGAACGATGGCGTAATTATTTATAGCCTATAACCATTTCTAGGTTATCATCTATCACCATACCAAATTTAATCAAAATCCGTTCAGCCGTTTAGACGTTAAAGAGCAAAAGTCCTAACAAAAACGACAAAAAATCACTTACTCAATTTAGTTATCTGCCTACTGCCTACCCCCTAAGAACGATGGCGTGATTATTTATAGCCTATAACCGTTTCTAGGTTATCATCTACCACCATACCAAGTTTCATCAAAATCCGTTCAGCCGTTTAGACGTGAAAGCGTAACAGACAGACAGACAGACAGACAGACAGAGTTACTTTCGCATTTATAATATTATATAGTAAGGATTTCAAATTTGAAAAACACATTGGTACCTGGCGGGGTTTGAACTGACGACCTCTCGCATGGCAAGCAACGACCTTAACCACTCGGCCATCGACGCTTTTTCCATTCGTATATGGTCGGATATTGGCTTCATACCTTTACATGCTCTTTTCCTAGCTTATCAGTGAGCGCTACACAGTTCAAGTGGTTATTGACTGGCTCGGTGGAACAGTGGTTAGTGACCCAGGTTTACTACTTCTGTTCCAAGATTCGTGGGTACGATTCCCACTCGGGACAAATATTTGTGTGATGAACATCGGTGTTTGTTCCGTGTCTGGGTGTGTTATTAAATTTATTTAAGTATATTTGTGTATCCACTGTTCATTTTGATATCCGTAACACATGTGCTTAAGCAAATTACCACGGGATCAGATCAATGTATGTGATGTTGTGCAATATTTATTTATTTATTTATTAATATACTAACTTAACTTGTGCTTACAGTTACCTTAGCCATTCGGTTTAGTTCGGATATTGGCTTCATATCTTTACATGCCCTTTTCCTAACTTATCAGTGAGCGCTATACAGTTCAAGTGTTTATTCAATTACACAATATATTCGTGCAAACCTAAAAAACAAAATCCTCTTAATTGTTTTTCGCTTAGCTTAGAGTCTGGCTATAGAGGCATTATAGCAAGTAATTTTATTGATAAAATCGCATATAAATTACGTTCAATTTGTGTGTGCTTTTGAAATAAATATTGCTTGGTATTTTACATCACCATCTAAAACTACTAATCTGAGTCATTACATATAGTTTCTTATACATGTGAAAATTTTTTTGCTCAGTCCGTTCCTGTCTTAGTTGTAACCTTAATTAAAACCGTGTAACAATAATCACTAAACAAAGTTTGATTTTTGTTTATTTCTACTCATACCTAGTACCATGTCCCTAGGCCTAACTTTTAATCCGGACATAAGTCTGTATACAGTTTTTATTTAGTTGCGGTTGATTTAAACAAACAAAGCAGACCGGCTAAGTCGCTTTTAATTACTCTCTATTCTGCCAACTTGATAATAGATTGTTTCGCCGCGTGTAGTATTCCATTGTATTACTTTTCATCAGGGGTTTATTTGTTGAAAAGACTTTTATTCATCCATTACTACGTACTACTAATAGCGGTCCTACCTACTAGCTTCATTCGCGTAAATAATTAATTAATTAATAACTTCTTTTAAACCTTATATTTTAGTTCGCAATAAAACTTTTTACTTTGATTAAATACATGAATGATTATAATCTTCCATGCGTTAAGTTACTAATATTTGAGCTTCATTGAATAGCTATACAAAAAAAAAAATATCGTTCGTGTTTGTATACAAGTATTCAAATACAAACATTTATTTTGCAATTATGATATAGATATAGATAGTGTTATTTTTTTCTAGAATTAATTTATATTAATTGAAACTGTAGAACGATTCTGACCACATCCAATACTATTGTTTGTTTGGAAAAGGTAGGCTGAATAGACCGCGATGCCTTTGCGCTAAAAAAATATTTGCGTTGAACTAGGTACCGTACGTTTCAAATGTTTTTCTCTTGCAAGATTTATAAAGCTGTACACGGAATAATTTCTTTGCGCCACTGGTTTCCTGAAATTTTAAAAAGCTTACGTTTGCCCGCCAGTCCGCCATCACGGATTGAAATTGTAAATTTTTTCTCAGAAATACGAGTAATAATCTGCTTACAAAATCAACCAATTGGGTATTATTTTAACATAAATAATCATTATAAGTGATAAGTTCATTGTGAGATTTTTTTTTAATGTTTATTAATTTGGGTCTATTATACCTGATGAGATTAAGTTTATACACTGTACCCAGGTTTTGCTTCGTTTTCAAGAAGAAGTTTTTAGTTTAAAAATTAGTGTCAACTTTTATACCAACAAAAATTGACACTAATTTTTACCCGACTACGGCAAAGCAAAAGGAGGGTTATGATTTTGACAGGCTATGTATGTATGTATGTATGTATGTATGTATGTATGTATGTATGTTTGTATGTATGTATGTATGTTCATCTGTTTCCACATAACTTCTAAATTGCTTGTCAGAATTCGACAAATGACATATCATTAGAAGCGTCTTAATTGTCCGCTGGTTATAGGCTATATAGGGTTTCACAAAATCTAATGTGGCGCCCACTAGCGGACAAAACATACAGAGTAAAAAAATAAAGTTAAGATAAATACGCCGTGTTTGGTATCATTGGAAAGCGCTTTACTTGTACATTTTAAATATATATATATTACTAGCATTTGCATGTGACTTTACGTATATTCATGGACTGATTGCATATAGTTCACATCTTTTCGTTCATAGCTTCTTTACTACTTACTAACACCAAAATAGTACAAATAATAAAAAGTTAAAAACTAAAACCCAACTACGACAAAAAACGACGCTAAAAAAGTATAAAACAAGACTTTTAGAACATACAATACTATTTTGAAGTATGCAATATTTACTATGTAGAGATAAGTTTTCATGTTTGGAAAGGCGTAGTCACACGTTCCATACACAAGTACCTACCTACCGTAGCACTTTGACAACGTGTGACTGCGGTTTTCCAAACATGAAAACTTATCTCTACATAGTAAATATTGCATACTTCAAAATAGTATTGTATGTTCTAAAAGTCTTGTTTTATACTTTTTTAGCGTCGTTTTTTGTCGTAGTTGGGTTTTAGTTTTTAACTTTTTATTATTAAACTAAAAACTTCTTTAAAAACATAGAATAATGTATCAAAACATTACACGCGTTGAACAACGTTATTATTAATTTATTTTTAAATCGCTTTATATTCACAATCCTCGCATTGATACTTAATGAAGTTAACTAAAAAGTAAAAAAATGGATAAAACAAAATGGAATTAACTCTAGCGCTCAATGCCCGTTTCATCAACTCAACAGCATCAAGCTTGTCACATCTCGTTTAAAATGTAACAACGCTCGGGTTTTTGTAGAACGGAATGGTTTTCAGTGGCGGCCAGTAGGTAATGGAATGTTTGTCGATGGGGCAAGACAATCCTTTCCCGAAGCGAATGCACGGCTGCCAGTTTTGTCAGGCCCAATAAATAATCGTCAGAACCCCGCGGCTGGTGCAAGGGACGAATGGATTTATTCAGATATCTAGGATCTATGTCAAACCTCCTTGCTACAGAGTATCCGGCTTTCATAGGAAAGCGGCATTGTATCGGATTTAGATGCTTTGGAAGTTCTTTTCGATGACTGGCTCGGTGGAACAGTGGCCAGTGACTCAGGTTCAAAACCTACGGTTCCAAGAGTCGTGGGTTCGATTCCCACTCGGGACAAATATTTGTGTGACGAACATCGGTGTTTGTTCCGTGTCTGGGTGTATTATTAAATATATTTAAGTTTATTTGTGTATCCACTGTTGATCCTGATTTCCGTAACACAAGTGCTTAAGCAACTTAGCACGGGATCAGATCAATGTATGTGATGTTGTGTAATATTTATTATTTATTTTCTTAATATAGCTCTGCTGTTCGGCTATGAGATGGTAATTCATTAGGGCACATGCACATTGCACAGATTTTGACTGACTCGGAACGGTGATTAGTGAACCAGGTTCACTACCTACGGTTCCAAGAGTCGTGGGTTCGATTCCCACCCGGGGCTTTTGTGACGAACATGGGTGTTTGTTCCGCGTCCAGGAGTATTATTAGATATATTTAAGTATATTTTTGTATCCACTGTTGATTCTGATTTGTAACACTAAACTACTTACCACGGGGATCAGATCAATGTATGTAGGTAATATATTTATTATTCCATGGCCGTTGGGGCAGAAATGTTCAAGCGACTATGGATCGGAAGACGCAGCTTACGAGTAAGAAGGGCTTCAGCAGGACTTCGCAGAACCGATAGCCGTGGAGATCAATGATGGAACATCCCAAACTCCCGCTATCATGAGCGGACGTCCTCTAACGTCTACACGCTAAGTCCTATAACATGCTCCGACCGATCGTCCGGCGCGGATCCCGTCGGTCCCGCATCCAATATCCGTCTGTCGGACGACTGCAACTGACGTTTGACGTCTGATCATTTTTGCAGCCGTGCAGGTTGACTAACGCAATTTGCGTGCATACCCGTCGACGTGGTGGCATGGACTGATCTGTTTCTTTTTTTTTTTGAGCTACGCGAATGAAGGTGGAATGAAGGTTTTGTTTTCTATCGGGACGTCTATGGACGTCGAAGTATAATGGTAGTGACCTTTGTCACTCTATTTTAGGTTACTTGATATATTTCGATTTAAAGCAAAATCGCAATCGCAAGTAGCTTCACCACTGTTATTTCTTAGACTGTACTTGCTCGCAAACCCGAGTATAATATACACCATGAAATATTAGTGGTTTTTTTCCCGCAGTAAAATGATTCTTTCTTAGTAGTACAATAGATTTGTGCAGTTCTTTTTGTTAAAATCAATAAATGCCAGTTTTACCAAAGGTATAACCGAAACTCTAAAGCACGTTCGAACCGCTTCATGACTTAGGACGTCGAGCTTCTTGAGCTTGAAGCATCGATTTCATGCGGCAAGCAGTACCTGATTACGTCATATCTTATAAAAGAACGATAGCTTCTCTCGTTTTCAAGTTGGAAAATAAATATTTTGAAAAATTGAAAAAAAAAATTTTTTTTTTCGAGAAATAATTTGCATGATTCAGTTGTATTACTGAAGGCAAACCGTTCTGCCACGGGAAAACAACCACTAAAATTTCACGGTGTATACGTTAACACAGTTTCAGTTTAAAATGTTTGACACATATTAAACACATTGTACACATGTAGTAATCCCTGTCACAACGGTTTCCAATGCAATCACCGATCTCATTACTGTATAATCGTGTATTATATAGATTTTATATATTATGTCCGCCCATGTCCGACGGAGATTATACAAATCCACCCGACGCATCCAACCAGCAGTGGTTTACAATTAAACCACTTAATGAAACCATTCAACCCACTCCGGACCAATTGAAAATGTTAATACAGCTTTTGGGTTCTAACAAAACTAAATAGTCGGATAGTGTTTTCAAGCGAATTGCTTGTAGTATTTGCGGTATTATCCGGTTTGATCGAGTTTATCGCAATATACAAATTGATGAGTGGACATGTTCGTTATTGTTAGTTAAATTCGAGAGCTGGAATATTGGTTGTTTTTTCAGATTTAAAAAGAATCTCGATAGAAGCATGTATTTGTAATGTATAGGTATGGACGAAAGATATATTTTATGACACTATGATAGATAGAGCAGTTTTACAGTGTAGGTACCGTAGGGAGAATCAGACCAAATTTTTTACATGAAACCATGATAAGGGATGATTTAATCAATCAATATAATCAATTCCATTTTAATTTGTAGTTTCAACTAAATTTAGAGAACTTTATCTTCAATGAAAATATCATCATAATAATTTTAGCGGAAAAAAAATAGGATCTGTAAGAAAAAAAATATCTTAAAGAAACTTCTACAGCTATAGTCTACACTCAAACGCCTTATCAAAAGGAATTATTTTGATGTATGTCTGACGCTATCTACAGAGGTTACTTTGTGTTCACAATTTATACCCATCACCGAAGCGAACACATAAAAACGATTCTTATCAGCATTCCAACAGAGTCGAAATTGCATTTAATCACGTTGCCATTCGATAATACAGTAACCACAGGCCAGACACCATTCGCAGTTGTAACAGAAAATACTGGAGCTTTACTGCGTATTGTGTACTGCGGTTAGTTGCACTGTGGCACAGTACAGATAGGATGCAGTATGACAGTTGAAAGATTGTCGTAATTTATCATTGACGCCTCGCCCCGGCCGTGTCACGGAGCTTTCAGCTTTTAACGTAAAAATGGTGGATTGAATGGCGAAAGTGGGGCATTTGTAGGGAGACTATGCTGTGGTGGAAATTGATACAAGACCCAACTACTCTGGTAGGCTTATGTATATTAAATATTTTCGTCTTTATGAAATTGGGACGACAACGTACTCGTAAAACAAAACATGTTTACAATTTCAATGTCGCTATATAAATGGTAAATCATTTTTACTAATTAGAAAAATAAATTAGACAAATCGTTTAAATTAAATGTACTGTACCTGTCAATATGTGTACCGACAGACTTGAAATAGACCTCCAAATCAAAGAAAATCTGTTGATGACCGATCATGATAAATGACACTTACCAAGTTGCAACCTCTATTAACTAATATATAAACATTATGTGTAAGAACTGTTTGAGAAATATTGGTATAGTTTATATAGAAACGTTGAGTGTTTGCTGTAACATACTTATATGTTTTAAGGAATCTAAATTTGATTGCACTTATCCAATAAAACCCTGCAATTTTTAATAGTAATACTTTAGCTGATTTACTTCCTAACAAATACCTACAAAAGATTTACGAAAAAATCTAATTAATATAATTATACGGATATAAAATCATCTGAGTGTACACGGAAAACACGAACTGATGGGGTCACTACATTTGAAGAACGTTAGTGATCGGGAGGGGGAAGAAAAATGTTTTGCATTATGTTTGCTATCAGCACGCTTCGTGTGACGTGCAACAAGATTACTAGCACCTAGATAAATATTTATAAATATGCTATCACTAAGCACTTGCGCGATCTTCTCAAATATTAGTACAAGATATAACAGTTAGGTATCTTAGAATAGAATAGAATATTTTTCTTTTATTGACCACATTATTAACATTAACAAGTACACGGTAAATTATAATATTACTTCAAAACACAAAACTCAAACACACAAATATGGCAGTGAAAAGAAGAATTTTCAGACAAGACAAGGCTTTAATGCGTCAGGGATCAGGTATTGACCTACGGATGTGTTGATTGTTTTAGTTTTTTGATTTTAGTATTATTAGTTGTCATTGTGGCAGCAACAGAAATGCAACATTTGTTAAAAACTATTTCAACTGACTAGCGGTGCGATACAGCCTAAGACAGACGGACAGATCAGCTGTCAGCGACGTGACTGCATTTAAAGCATGTCTTTTATATGGCATGCTTTAAATGCAGTCAACGCCCCTATACAAATAAGAAAACTATAAACGGAATAGAATAGAAAACAATTATTGATTACAAAATTAAAAATACAAAACCAAAATAAAACATCTACCATACAAATATATATTATGATCAAAACGTTCTGCCACAAGTACCGTGGCAGCCGCAAAGACACGACGGCGCTGATATTCTGGCAGAAAAAAAAATAAAGATGAATACAATCAATATCAAGAAAACAATTTGATAGAAGCACTATCAAATTGTTACTAACTCTACAAATAAACACGAATGGTCTTATTCCGAGCGTAACAAATGGGCCCAAAAAATAATTGTTATAAATAAGACTCGGGCGCCAATCCGAAGTTTCAATTAGCAAATGGGGTGAGCAAGTCGGCGTTAATCAAACTTCACTGGATTAGCCGCTGTTTTGTTTTGATTTGTTCAAAATTGATTTTCCGGCCAAGTTTTGTATTTTGACTGATAGTATTAGTTATACATATATTTTTGGCAAAGTTAAACTAGTGCACTAGTATTTATTTCCACTAATTAAAGTGAGGCATAAAAGACACTTGCCGTGTTTCTTGGAGTGAATAAACAATTATAAGTCATAGTAAAATACTGTGCACAATCTAAAAATACATTGTGTAATTTTACGTCATATACTCTACCTAAATAAATATTGTACAATATCACATATAGAGAATGGTAAGGTGATATCCTTAAAAATGGTTTAAGTTGCTTAAGTACTTGCTGATAAGAAACAACTGTGGTACATAAATATACTTAACTGATATTATATAAATATCACACCTAGACGCGAATCAAACACAGATGTTCATCAACAAATATTATTTATCCCGAAGAAATAGGAAATCGAATCGAATCCACGACATGACACAGGACTGGGACAGTATCCAATGAGCCAGTGTGTGTGTGTATCGTTATTTTAAACATATTAATTAGAGAAATCCGAGCTCTTTACAGCGCTTCTGGTCACGGGAAAAGACAGTCCTGCCCGTGAAAAATAAATAATAAAATAAAATAAATAAATAAATATTTCACAACATCACATACATCGATCTGATCCCGTGGTAAGTAACTTAAGCACTTGTGTTACGGAAATCAGAAACGACAATGGATACACAAATATACTTAAATATATTTAATAACACACCCATACACGGAACAAACACCGATGTTTGTCACACAAATATTTGTCCCGAGTGGGAATCGAACCCAGGACTCTTGGAACCGTAGGTAGTGAACCTGGGTCACTAACCACTGTTCCACCGAGCCAATCAAATATTATGATTAGAATAACAATATACGCAAGTTTAATCAGTACAATTTGTTTTATTTCAAATGTGTAGTGATCGCGCAAATAATAGACAATACTACATACTTCTCGTAGTTCATAACCCCCCAAATCAGCTCCCAACAATAGTAACACACCACCATCTGCTCCCGTTTAAAATGAAACCCAATCTGACTCGATAGCTGACGTCCGCTCATAGCATGACGAATCCTGACTGACGGGCGACGTCACGGTGCGCCGTGGATCCCCACCCTTGTCACTCAGATTATATTAAATTCTCTAGATAGGGAAATAAAGTTGCAGCGACGATCTCTTGATCTGATTTCGAGGGTTGGATGTTTCGAAGCGTTGGAGTTTAAAGGCACCGTGGTAGCGTGAATTATGATAAGTTTAACTTTTATTTTATTGAATGAATAAAAACATCGTCATCTTTATATAGAAAAGCTGTAGTCGCCTAAAGGTTAAAAATTTTAACTTATATCAGGGATTTGTTTTCCAGAATTAAAACATGACGTCTAGATTTTTTCATACAGGTCATTACTGCGTTAATATTATTGTGGAAGGGAAAAACTATCGAAAGAAAAAGAAGTATTTATGTATTTTATAAAGAAATGTGTATTCTAATGAATACAACAAAAATCACAATTTCTTATTGAATATTTTATTAAATAGTTTGTCATCACAGCCAACTATCGTTCAATTGTGCTGCTTAAGTAATTCTCGAATTTGGCTTTTGTTTTCACAATGTCAAAAACGTCTCTATCTTTAATTTAGCTTAAATTCCCCAGTTCTAAGTAACACAATTTCAAACGGATTCCGCACAGCGCTCCGTAGAAACCGTTAGCTAACGAACAAAAATCCAATCAAGCGCTTAATAAGTAAAAAACTGGGCACTCCGAGTCAATGCGACCATTCCGAACGCGGCGCTACGGCCGGATTCCATCGCGGCGGTAAATCTCAATTGGGCAAAACGCGTTTAACTGGGCGACACAGTCAAATAAGCGGCAGAGTGGAATCTATCATTCAAGATCGGTGTAAGAGTTGAGGAGTGAGAGCCATCCGCTCCCCGCAAGTCCGGCCGCAAGGCTATTCCAAGCCATCATTGTAATCGGTTAGGGAAAAAAACGGACTTTAATTCTTCTTCTTATAGAGTCGATGACAAAATCAAACGAAATCGGCCCAGCATTCGGCCACATGAATCGCGTTATCTAAGGCACCCATCAAGTCGCTCAGTGAGCAGGTTACCGGACAAGCGGGACATGAAATTAGATGGCTTTAATTAATTACCATTTTATTCAGTGAACGATCTCAGTAAGATCCGTTCTTATTTCGTCAAACCCTGACTATTTTCTCAACATTTATTTTGAAGCTATTGCATAGCTTTTATCGCGGGCTTTGAGCGCGGCGACCGAACCAAGAAATTCCGTAACGAAAAAACCTCACAATCGTCTAACTTCATTTCAGTTCGGTAGACTTCGGCACGGTGTTTGTGTGCGTGCGGTTACACGTATTGTACGACTCTACGAAACTCGCACGAATCGAGACGAGCTGCTCCGAAATTGGACGATGCAATAGCTATATTTATTTTGTTTCATTTTGTTTTACGCGCTACTGATGAACAGTCTTTTCGTAAGTATCACGATATTTTGGACTGGCTTGGTGGAACAGTGGTTAGTGACCCTGGTGGTTCCAAGAGTCGTGGGTTCGATTCCCACGCAGATCAAATATATGTGCGATGTATTTATAAATATCTATCTACTGATATTTAAGTATCCAAGTCTCAATTTCCTACAAATAGAGATACATTATGCCACTGTTGGATTTTTAGTTAATTTTTTACTACATTGATTTCATAACAGTTTTTTTTCCTAACTAATATACGATGGTGGCTAATTATGGAGTAACCTCGTCATCATTACCGGACTTGCATGGGAGCTTATACCCCTATTTCTATCATCATCATCATCATCAGCCCATTCCTGTCCACTGCTGGATATAGGCCTCTCCAAATGCACGCCACTTCTCTCTATCCTCGGCCACTCGCATCCAGCTGGCCTGCGGGCGTCCTACACTACGTTTGCCGAGACGCGGTATCCACTCCAGAACTCGTCTACCCCAGCGATTGTCGGTTCTACGGCTGATGTGGCCAGCCCACTGCCACTTCAACTTGCTAATGCGATGAGCTATGTCGATGACTTTACAGTACATTCTATTACATTCTAATTCTATTACAGTACATAAAATGTGTCATTACTTCACTGGATACCTTCATTGCACTGTACCTTTGGCGCGCCTCCAGAATCGTCCAATGCTGAAATCCTTACAACATCACGAATGGCCAATACCGAACACTTCGCCTCAGTAACGACCCAATAGCGAACGGCGAAGAGTGCACTTTGGCTCGGACGCATCGGATCGCGGTAATCGTGTAAATCGATTAGGGATCGATTATTGTAGCTGCACTCTTTGTGAGGCTCGATTGTTCTCGAGTGCCGGCAAACTGTTGTTGATATCGAATAGATTTTGAGGGGTTTTGTCTATTTTGATTCTTTTGTTTTCGTTTTTATATTCTTGGTTATAGGCTATTCTTATGCATACTACTACTTTTATCTCAATATCTTTTGCCTTGGCATGTCTTGATTAAAGTGCTAAGTATTCTCGCATACATTGATCATTCACGGAAAGTTATTATAAAGATGATGATCGACAAAGGATAATGAATCAATAATGGTCATCAGTACTTAAGGTTTTAATTTAAGCACTGGAAAATTCAAAATGGACACACAATGGCACATTTCACACCAATTTTCCCGCACCTTCAAAATTGTAAATCATGAAAAGAACTCCACGAAACCAGGCTGAAATATTATAACTTTACCTTAACAAACCCCGACACGTCAATAATAACCTTCCCGTTTGAACGTTAAATCAATTTCCACAGATTCCCCGGCAAATTGATAAAAAAGGACTCCCTGAAACTTTCCCAGTATCGAGATAGTTGTTTGGCGCGCGTAATCAGCAGCCGCCTTTGATCTCGCCGCGGCGGCGCCTTCAAAGGCAACGCGCCGCCAATCGCTGATCGGCGCACTTATCCACCGGATGCTATCCTGATTAAAGTGTTGCCAATTTTGAAATAATTTTTGAATAACTGTTTAGTGCTGGATCGCTGTAACGTTGGAATAACTTTATAAAGACAAGTACTAGCTGTGCCAGTAACTTTGCTCCCATTGGTCGTAGCGTGATGTTATATTGCCTAAAGCCTTCCTCAATAAATGGTCTATCTAAAACAAACATAGTTTTTCAATTCTACCTGTGACCCAGTCGAAACGTCGGGCAGTAAGTAGCTACGTATTTGCTACTCCTTATATCGCTTGTAGAGTGTAGACCCATAAAGACTAATTTTAGTGTAATAGAACGCGAAATTCTAAGAAACTGAATATGTCCAGGTCCACCCGTGATCAAGGGGCTTGTGCTAAATATCGGGAGCTCCTCAAAATAAAACAACATGTTAAATATCCCGGACATATTCAGTTTTCTAATGTGTGTAACCATGACAGTTTAAAATTTCAAAAATCGTCTTTATAATACGATGTTATATAATATTTCTTTTTCTCCCCCTCACTCCCTTTATCTTCGTCCTTGGAAATTGTTATAAATAGAATGAAGATTTTTCTTTGTAGCTAATAAATGCGTGATTTGTTTTTACAGCGCAACTCAAAGTCAACTAACTCTACCTAACTTAACTTAAAAACAAAGTAAAACATTGTCTATGATAATCGATTTCGCACGAACAAACAACCAGGCATAGCATCATCAATAATTCAGCCTCTCCTATGAACCAGTCCAGCCACATACTTAAAAGACAAACACTTTAAATATGCAAGACGTCAAACTGACAAGCCGTCAGATGCGCCATAATCGGCGAGCGGGTCCGCCCTGCAGACGTCAGTATGCAATTATGCACCCCTGTGCAACGGCTTTGATCGCGCCGCATTTACAATTCGAGGGCTCGGCCCTAGAAAAATGATATGGAAATTATCTTGCCGCCAAAAGGAAATGCACTTTTGATATTACTTCAATGAATTTTATTTAGCTTCTTTTTCTTGGCTTGGTTTAAATACTGTCTAAATACTGTATTGATAATATTGACATTGGACGATCAAAACCGCTATCATCTAAAATGTGAAAAAAGCGTCGATGGCCGAGTGGTTAAGGTCGTTGCTTGCGAGAGGTCGCCAGTTTAAACCCCGCCAGGTACCAATGTGTTGTTCAAATTTGAAATTCATATGTACCATCATTCGACGCTTTAACGGTGAAGGAAAACTTCGTGAGGAAACCAGCACACCTGAGAAATTTTTCAATGGTGTGTGAAGACATGTCAGAGGCCTACGGGCGGTTTAAAAACTCTGACACCAGGTTGTTCATCAACCATACGATAAGAAGAAAATCTAAAATGTCATGTTTTGAAATTGCAAGTCTAAACGCAATTTTCGGAAGGTTGCGTAGGTACCAATCCCTGCGTTAGAACAGTTAATATTTTTCTGAATCTCTTCATGTTCAAAACTTGTTCGAAACCTTTACGACAACCAACAGTTAGATCCTGGTAAGTTTATTCGTATGTAAACCTACCTAGTTCACTCAGTTTAGTATTATATGTATTAATGGACGCAAACGAGCTTAATATTAATGGAAGCATGTTAAAAAACACGAAGTAATTTTGAAAGTTTACGGGTGCAATAACAAAACAATGTTATTCATTTGCCATCAAAATAATTGTTTGTAACAACAATCGGTAATTGTCCGTTCACTAAAATTTAATTAAACGTGAAATGTGCATGTGGAATGCCAGCTATAACTAAAGTATATTTTATTCTTTTTTTTATTGGATGGGCCAATGAGGGTTAACGCGTATGAGAAATTCACTAGATGACAATACGTAGGCGTGAGGTCCAACTGGTTGTTGACTTCAACGACAAAAGAAGTGAGATTTAAATGGGTGCCAAGTTCAATGGTCGGTTCTGAAATCTATATGTTACCGGCCAAACCCGATTTCAGGACAAACTAGTTTAGCCTAGGCCAAACTAGTTTGTCCTAAGCCTGTCAGGATAAACCGGTTTAGCCTAGTCCAAACTAGTTTATCCTAAGCCCGTTAGGATAAACCAGTTTAGACTAGGCCAAACTAGTTGATCTTGATATAGATACGCATTATCTAGGATATACTGGCATGGCCTTTTCCATACATTGTAATATGTCAAGAAAGTCAAAATAAATAGATTATCCAAATAAATTCCTCCGCAATAGGAAAAATTATATTTTTTATTATACTATAATCTTATTTCTTGTTTCTTATAAAGATAGGATAAACCGGTATGGCCTTCTGTTTACAAAAATTAAATTTAAAAATTGTGATAGCATGAAAATTAAAGGAGTTATAGTCAAAAACATATTTTATTTTTCTCTGCTCCGTAACTGAAAATTTCGGCATGTGATTATTTGGAGCAATATGAGAGTACGCAGTATAATACAGAGACCCAAACCTATTGTATTGTGTATAATTAATATACATAACTATCTGTGCCCGCGACTTCATTCGCGTGGACTATGAGATTTTACATCCAAAAGTTTTTGCCCAATAACTCCCGTTCCCGTGCGAATTTTGCAATATCGCGTTGCAAGTAAACTTAAAAAGAAATTCAGGGTTTCAAGGGTTGAAAGGGGGTTAAAACTTGAAAATTATTATAGAAAATATAAAATATTACTTACTCTATATTTACACACTAATGTATTTCTTTTTCAAGGGTTGAAATTATTTTAATATGAGGTCATTGTGTTAGAAAACACTTCACGACTTCATCACTCACTATTAGACATGTTTTTTATCGATTAAAGTTTTTCGATTAAGGTTTTGTTTACACCCTTTAAAAATAATAGGCGCAGTTCAGATCATTTTCACTTTTGAAGTTATGGGGTACATAATACTCATATGATTATTTCTTTTTATTATTATTTGTTAAAGTATGATTGTTTGTATTATCATTTATTATCCACTAGCGGCCGCCCGCGACTTTGTCCGCGTATTAATGGGCTTAAGTAGCAATGATGTATTAAAATAGCCAGCTACCTCCATACCACGTTTTATGAAAATCTATAAACGTTAAAGTTTTCCCATACTAATTTTCACCCCCCCTCAATGAATGAAATTAAAAAAATAGCGCTGGTGTCTCCGGAGTGCCAACTACCTCCATACCAAGTTTTATAAAAATCGACAAACACGTCAAAAGTCTCCCATACTAATTTTCACTTTTAGTGGTTGTTTTCCCGCAGTAAAATGATTCTATCTTAGTAGTACAAAAGATGTGTGCAGTTCTTTTTTGGTAAAATCAATAAATGCCGGTTTCACGAAAGGTTTAACCGTAACTCGAAAGCACGTTCGAACCGCTTTATGACTTAGGGTGTAGAGCTTCTTTAGCTTTAAGCATCGATTTCATGCGGCAAGCAGTACCTGAATACGTCACATTTTCAAAAACAACGATAGCTTCTCTCGTTTTCGAGTTGGAAAATTATTATTCTGAAAAATCGAAAAAAATTTTTTTTTTTTTTTGTGGAATAATTTGCATGATTCGATAGTATTACTAAAGGCAAGTCGTTCTGCCACGGGAAAACAACCACTAAAATTTCACGGTGTATATGTAACAGCATAACATATCGTATCTTCTTATAACATAAGATAATGTATGGAAGCCTAAGGTCTAAGGTCTAAGGATGAACGTGTGTACGTTCTATCGTCGCAAGTATAAGTGTAGTTAGCTGGAGGCTCCCGCGGCAGAGCCGGGAGCGATTGCCTGCAATACATCGGAACAATAAACATTAAACACGGATGTGGCAACCCACGGGACCCTGTTGTGTTACTACATATTTAGGTAGTTTAGAGACTGACACGAGCCTAATCTGACAAAAAAAAAATTTTAATTTTCAATTGTGTGTGTGCAACTTTTACTTTACTTAAAGTGGCGCCCAACGTGGAGCACCTAACAACGTTTTCCTTTCCTAATTGTGCAATTTAATTTCAATTGTAACAATTTTTAGTATATTTCTCTCAACTGCCTCGTTTGCCTATTGATTAAGTGCTGTGTAAGGACCGAGTGGTCCCCGTTTCGAGTCACGGGGTCGGGCAAAATTTGTGTGAATTTTTCTGTAAAGAAATTACTCAGCCCGGAGTTAGGAAGTTAGCGGTTGCACTCCCGTGCTTCGGAAAGCACGTTAAGCCGGTGGTCCTGCGGCCATGTAGGATTCATCAGTCATGTAAGATTGCCGTCTCACCAAACTATAATAGTAAGAGAGCAAAGAGTGCACTTGTGTTTGCGCGCATACTCGTGCACTATAATGTCCTGCGCACTTGTCTGATCTCCGTTGAGATCGGCCGCCATGGCCGAAATCGGTCGGACGGCTATTATATTATTATATTTCTCTGGACTCTTTCACCTTCAACTCTTACTGTATTACATGTTTGGTAACCTCATTTTAATAAGGAAACCCATGCCGCATCTCTCAATTCCCGGATCACAGGATCGGTAACAATACGGCACAGGTTATAATCGAGTGGCGTGTGCCCGTGACGCGCACGCGTCCCGTGACGTCATACCGCAGCTGCCTTAAGGTTGACTCTAGCAAGGTATTATAACATTAAGGGCCGACATACACGGACAAAAAAGCGTCGATGGCCGAGTGGTTAAGATCGTTCCTTGCCATGCGAGAGGTCGCCAGTTCAAACCCCGGCGAGTACCAAGGAACTACCGATAAGAGCAAAGAAACAATGGAAAATGTATGAACAACGAGGGAAAACGCAAATGCTATCGCTGGCACAGCTAGTTTAAAATAAACATATTTACGTACTAGCTTTCCGCTCGCGACTTCATCCGCGTAGAGTACGCTTAACGGGTAAAACATTACTTCTTTATAGCGCAGGCTAAAAAGTAGCCTATGTCCTTTCTCAGGCTCTGGACTATACCTGTACCAAATTTCATTTGAATCGGTTTAGTACCTACTTTATGCGTGAAAGCGTAACAGACAGACAGAGTTACTTTCGGATTTATAATATTAGTAAGAATATCTCGTTTGTACGGAGTTAGCATACTGTTAGATAATATTACCGTGGCTCTAGTAGCTTGAAGACGGTGTTGAACGGTTGCTCCAGCTTGGGCGGTCTTAAACGGTTTCTGGGAAGTTCGCTTGACGCCAATCACGTGTCAATGTATGTGTCAAACAGCAATTGGCTGGCTTAATGACGCCTTTGGTAGAGCAGCTGTTTTTGCGCTTAGCGTCGCGGGTTTGAACCCCACTCGGAAGATATATCTGTGTGATTTATTTATTTTTGACTGGCTCGGTGGAACAGTGGTTAGTGACTCAGGTTCATAAGCTGCGGTTCCAAGAGTCGTGGGTTCGATTCCCACTCGGGACAAATATTTGTGTGACGAACATCGGTGTTTGTTCCGTGTCTGGGTGTATTATTAAATATATTTAAGTTTATTTGTGTATCCACTGTTGATCCTGATTTCCGTAACACAAGGGCTTAAGCTACTTACCACGGGATCAGATCAATGTATGTGATGTGTAATATTTATATTGTTGCGGGAACGGGGTACGTTTAATTCAAGATACGCCAAAAGTCACCAAAAGACAATTAATTTATTTGTCGACTAACAATTACACAATTAAACACTTAAAAACACAATTTAAAAGCACTTAATTACAACACTAAACACGGAATACTAAATTACACTAAAACACTGGATCACACTAATACACTGAATTGCACTGAACTATTCGCAGTTAACGCACTCGATCACTCTTAGTTCGCAGGAGACTGATTCGCTTCGCTTTTCCAAATCGGAACTGTCACGACGGGTCTTACATCCCGCTTTTATACGCAGCAAGGACGCACTAGTATCTTCGCGTAGTGTTGAGAATGTTCTCGAGCGGTCCGGGCGGCGAAAACTCAATTATTATTATTACTTTTCTAGAACACGCTAGAGCTCGCTACGACCGACCAGAGAGTGTGACGTAATATCGTGCAAGCGAATATAGACCTTATCCATACGACTATAAGACTAATTCCGCTTGCACGGTCTCTCGTGGTCGTAACATTATCCCCCTCTTAGTCATGCTCGTCCCGAGCATCATTTGACCCATGGTAACGAGCCAATCGATCAATGTGAACAATTTTCGGCTTGCTTCTTGTCCCTTGTTTGATCCGATAGGTTAAGTCATTCAGCCTAGTGATGATCTTGTATGGTCCTTCCCACCTGGGCTGGAACTTCGGTGATTTGCCCTTCTTCCTGAGTGGGTTGTGTAACCAAACCAGACTCCTTCATCGAAACCATCGGTGTTAGCTTTGCGGTCGTAACGGGTTTTCATTCTTTCGCTAGATTTTAGACTGCAGTCTCTAACGAGAGCATGTACTTCATCCAGGCGCTTCTGTAGGTCAGCCGCGTATTCGGTTACTGGTTTCGGAGCTTCTGGCGGTGTCCCAGTCAATGCATCTACCGGAAGCCGCATTTCTCGACCGAAGTTTACCATTGCTGGGGTTGCGCTGGTGCTATCGTGGATCGCAGATCGGTAGGACAGCAAGAAAAGCGGTATGTACTGGTCCCAGTCTCGTTGATGCTCGTCCACAACTTTGGCCAAGTGGTTTTCCAACGTTTGGTTGAATCTCTCGACCATGCCATCGGATTGCGGGTGTGCTGGTGTAGTACGGGTCTTATGCATACCCAACAGTTGACAGACCTCCTGGAATAGTGCTGACTCAAAGTTTCTTCCTTGGTCTGAATGTATCTGGGTGAATTTCCCGACACCAAATCGTAAACGGCACGGCTGAAACTGCTAGTGCAGGATGGCACTTTTAACTTGTAATATTTTTTTTTAGATAAAAGGTGTTGTCTCCTATAGGTGACTATAAATATTTTTAAATTATGATTATCGCTAATTAGGTAAAAAAAATCTTAAACCCCCAATTGTATCATATCGGTGACGCGGCACAATTTGTTTTTCAGTATACTTTTAATCATATTTTAAAAACAGTTGATTTTTTAGGGATTTACCTTTTTTTATTTAAATCCTTAATAATGACAGTACCTTATTGCGGAAAGTTCAATACAAAATCTGTTATATTTAATGAATGGTAAGTACAAATTCACGTGTCCAAATGAGATATGTCATCGCGGTGAATTTTCGTTGTACGCGAATATCTAGGCATCGAAAAACACTAGCTTCTTGCCACTGCGCAGTAAATCTGCGCATCAGTGCCGCCTAAGCGCTTAACGTAAGAGGACGTGTGTTGCTGTTTGCAGTTCCCGCCAAAAACGTAAGTAAGTCGGTTTCGGTGACTGCGTACCGTTTTTTTGTCATTCACGTGAATGGATATAAGTTGTGATCCAATCATTCGGTATGTCTATAAAATCTATGTACTATTACTAAATGTCGCTCAATTAAGTAGGTCGTATCAATTTATTTCTTTTATTTATATTTTCCTTGTTGTGCTTATTTTTATGGGCTGTATATAATATCGGTGACCTCATTCCGGTGAATTCGGTGACCTAAATTGACCACCGGAATGAGAAAAATATCATTCCAGTGACTTTTTCATTTCGGTGAGAATTTGGTCATTTCGGTGATTATTATCTTCATTTCGGTGATTTCTTTTGTCATTCCGGTGTCAAAATTACTTCATTTCGGTGAATAAAGACCTTAATTTATTTTGTTACATTGTAATTTCGAAAGGAATATATTTTTATTTTTATTGTTGATAATTACAATATATTTGTTGATTTATTCTTACATGTTCCCAAATGAATTTCAGATTAAATTATTAAAATCTATGTGTGGTTGTAATCAATACCTTTATTTTTCACTAGCTGTGCCCGCGACTTCGTTTGCGTGGGCGATTTTTCATACAAAAGGATTTTCCGGATGATTCCCGTTCCCGTGAGAATTTCGGGAATTCCTTTCTTAATGCACCTCTACGGTACCTAAACTACGTCCTGACCAAATTTCAAGTGCCTACGTTTAGCCGTTTAGACTGTGCGATATCGATATGTCAGTCAGTGATTCTTCTTTTATATATTTAAGAGTATCCTCTTAATAATAAAACATACTCGCAGATGGACTCTGGATTAAAGTAATAACAGATTAACTTGAAATGTTTGTCAACAGCATCTAAAGTCAAATGATGAAGTTCAAAATGGTAAGTTATTCTTCTTCTTCTTCTTTTCGTGTCGATGGCAAAACACTTCAAATTATTTTGGATAATTCCGCCACCCGGACCGCGGTTGTTGACCCTTCTATCAGCTCAATTTGTGTACAGGAGTCGGGACAGGCGGGGCACGAAGTGAGGTGAGCCATGGACAATAGTGAGAGACCACATAGGCACGCGATATCCTCCTGTCCAGGAAACCCCCACCTAAACATATTATCTTTGCATTGGCCAACCTGGCTACGGAGTCTGTCCAGGGACCTTCAGGTTAACCATGGCAAATCGTGTCCTGTTGGAAGGCTTTCTGAAGGTAGAACCAAGGGGACGGGTGGAGCAAACGTGTTAGACCAGAGGTTAACACGAGCAGAAGGTGGATCTGTGTCAAGATTCGGTACTTTCTAAATCTAAATATAAAGCTATGCCGACTTTAACTTCTGTGGTTGTCCCTGCCATGTTATATTTAGTCTGAGAGTGTCTGAACCCTAAGGCTGAAGTGAGGTTTATTTCTATGTTTTCACAGGATTGTGTTTGTGATATGAGCGCCAGGTCATCGGCAACATGGTCGGTCTTTTGTGTAGATGTTGAAAAGTAGTGATTCCAACAAAACGGTCATCCCCAGGGTAGAGACCCTGGGGATTACCGTTTTTTTGGGATCGCCATCTGCTTATTTCTTCAGACAAATGGACCTGAAAGCTACGGTTGCGGAGCAGCTCACCAAGTATTTTTATAAATTTCTAGTCATTGACCATCGAGTAGACTCTCCACAAGAGACGCTTCAGATTCACTGTATCATAAGCTGCTGTCAGATCCACGCATACAGCGCTGTAATCATTCCCATTTCAAAACTATCCTCTTTGTGTTATTTATTTTGGTTCACAAAACAGAATAACATCAGTGTAGCTTCTGAATTACAAATACAAATCTTATGGACTAGACGTTTATGATAAAATGGCATGTGTTGGGTGAGGTTTAACGTCTGGTTACAACATGATTTTTTAGGTCTGAATCCTACCTGTTCTGGAATTAAGTGCTGATCTAATAGGTGATAGGCGGTTAAGCAAAAGTCGTTGAGATAATTTGTATGTGTGACTGAGCAAGGATAATGGGCGGAAGGTTTTTAGGCTCATCTAGAACTTTTCCCGGTTTTGGAATGGCAATATCAAGATCCATAGACGTGATAATTTCGCAGATTGTAGACAATCATTGAACTTCGGTTGTAACCAGCAAATAGTCATAGGATCCAAGTTTTTAAGTTGTTCTGTGGAAATGTTATCAACACTCGATGCTTTACCAGATTTCAAGTATCTAACACTAAAAATGATATCGTCAAAAGGCTGGCTCAGTAAATTCTCTTTCGGAAGGCATTGTACAAGTTGAATTCTGGGAAGGCGAGTGTACGATTTCTTATTCAGCAACAGTTGATGAGCAATTTTGTTTGCAGTAACTTTACTTGGAACTTTGGAGGAGAGGGCTCACCGGTCCATTTACGGATTGTGGTCTAGGCCTTTTTACTATTGTGGGTCATGTCAATGCTGGTGACTGTATTAATCCATTTGGTTCGCTGGTTTGCATGGATAGACAGCATTAAGATTTCACAAGCATCACATGTGTCTTGTGAAAATGGATCGGCATTATAGGCGGATTCATAATTTTTAATCGGCGCAGATGACTCTTGAGTCAAACCCGGGACGTTGGAAGTACGACAGCCTCTTGGGATATGTTGGCACGACGATTTCCAGATGATACCTACGAATCGTTCGTAGTTCGGTAATGAAGCTAGCTTTATAATGGCTTTGTCAATTGTTTAACGAATTATTGCACTACTGCATATTGCACTTAATCGGTCTATGTAAGGTTAGGGGTATTGATTGGCAGATGGACTTCATGCATTGAGAGCTGAATCTGGAACTGACAAAGATCAAGACTGGGTTGTATCCACGTTTTCATCGACCACTGTTAAACGATTAACGGAGATGCATTTTTATTGATAAGGCCGAAGTTTTAATTTTAGTAAGAAAAAATCTGTTACTGTGTGATGAATACACTCTTCAAAACGTAGGTTGTAGGCTGTATACTTGGTAACAGTTTACTTTTTTTCGGTGACTACATAAGTAATTTCATTTCGGTGTATTGCGTTTCTCATTTCGGTGATGAGAAGTTTCATTTCGGTGAACTCTTCTTTCATTTCGGTGACACCAAAATTTCAAAGTACTATATCTCTTAAGTATATGAATTTAATTTAATGTCGTGTTAAAATTAATTATAACGATAGCGTAAATAACAATTCTACATGGTTGTATTTTCAAAAAAGTAACAAATAAAAAAGTTCACCGAAATGTTAAAAAATATGGACTTGTTGAAATTGACCCATCTCAAGAGGCACACCAAATCGGCAAATTACCTCGTGGACTAACTTCTTGGCGACCGTCTTTGCTTCTTGATTGGGCGTAGCGAAGACTTCAGGCCACTTAGTGAAGTAATCTTGGACCACAATGATGTACTTGTTTCCCTCATCGGATTCTGGAAAGGGGCCAGCTACATCTACTGCGATTCTTTCCCATGGAGCGCCGACGTTGTACAGCTTGAGTTTGCCCTTACTTCTGGTTTGTGGGCCCTTTACTGATGCGCAAGACGTACATTTCTTGCACCAGTCTTCGACGTCCTCCCGACAGTGTATCCAGTAGAACCTCTGTCTCAGCTTCTCTAGGGTCTTCTTCACGCCTAAATGTCCCCCGGATACCCCATCGTGTATGTACCTCAGTAAGGAAGCAACTTGTTTACGGGGTACAATTAGCTGTAGTGTTGTCTGATCCCCTTTTGGTGTTTCCCATTTCCTGAAGAGTACTCCATCCTTAATTTCCAAACTGTCCCATTGTGCCCAGTAACTTTTCGTGATGGGGCTTGATGATGCTACATGGCTCCAAGAAGGTTTTTGACCTACTTCTTTCCATTCAAATATTTTCCTCAGGTCACTATCCTCTTTTGCGCCTTTTTGATAGCGTCTTCACTCCATTCATTATCGAGTCCCTGGGTGGTAATCATCCGGACTTCTTCTTTAGTCTCCGTCTTAGAACAATGACTGCAGGCCACAGGACAAGGTCTCCTTGATAGGGCATCGGCATTCAAATGCGTTCTACCACTCCGATGTTCTGTTGTGAAGTTGTACTCCTGTAGTTGCTCTAGCCACCGCGCCACTTGTCCTTCAGGGTTCTTAAACTGCAAGAGCCATTTTAACGCAGCATGATCTGTCCGCAGGGTAAACTGTCTTCCAACGAGATACTTGTTGAAATGCTGTAGAGTCTTCACTACCGCCAACAGTTCCTTACGAGTCACACAGTAGTTCCTTTCAGGTTTTGAAAGTGACTTACTGAAATAGGCGATCACCACTTCCCGTTCACCTTGCTCTTGCGACAGAACTCCGCCTATGCCAGTATTGCTGGCATCGGTGTCCACGATAAACCTTCCTTCTCTGTTCGGGTAGCCAAGTATAGGACTGGTGCAGAGGTGTTCTTTTAATCTGACGAAGGCTTGATCACATTCCGAGTCCCAGGCGAATACTCGTTTATCTTCCGTAAGCCGATGAAGAGGTTTCGCTATATCAGAGAAGTTCTTTACAAAGCGCCGGTAGTATGCGCATAAACCCAAAAATGATCTTACTTCGGTCTTGTTCACTGGTATAGGCCATTCTTGAACAGCTTTTATCTTCTCTGGGTCAGTCCTTACACCTTTCGATGAAATAATGTGGCCTAAGTAGGCTACTTCCTCCTTGAAAAACGTGCATTTCTTTGGGCTGAGTCTCAAGTTTGCTTCTCGTATTCTGGTGAAAACCTTCCTCAGGTTACTGACATGCTCTGTGAAATTTCGACCCATGACAATGATGTCATCCAGATAGACCAGGCATGCATCACCCAGAAGTCCAACCAGTACCCTTTCCATCAACCGCTCGAATGTCGCCGGAGCGTTGCAAAGACCAAAGGGCATGACGTTGAACTGCCACAATCCATTCCTAGTTCCGGTCGTAAATGCCCTCTCTTCTTTATCTTCTGGATGGATATCAACTTGCCAGTACCCACTCTTAAGGTCCACTGTTGAGAACCACTGCATGCCACTCAACATGTCCAGTGTGTCGTCTATACGGGGCAGAGGGTAGCTGTCCTTCTTCGTTGCATTATTCAACAACCGGTAGTCCACACAAAACCTGGTGCTGCCGTCCTTCTTCTTAACCAGGACTACTGGCGAAGACCACGGGCTCGTTGAAGGTTCTATGATGCGGTTCTTCTGCATCTCGGCAACCATGTCTGCTACCTCCTTCTCTTTGGCAAATGGAAGGCGACTAGGCCGCTGCTTTATTGGTGGCGCGTCTCCCGTGTCTATTTTGTGTTTAACGAGACCTGTCCTTCCCAAATCATGGTTACCCTTCGAAAATATGTCGTTGAAATCTAGCAACAACCTTTTAGCTTGCTGAAATTCCCGCTCAGAGAGCTTGTCCTTACAATTTGCTAGGAGCGGCGTGACGTCATCTCGTTGACAGGATTCCGGTTCCCGGGCCCTTTTCAGCCTTCTGATGGATTGACCTGCATCGCACCGTCCGATGACACAGTTTCTTCGTAGCTGCACTTCATCTCCGCTAAGATTGATGACTCGCACTAGCGCTCCTTTTCCGGTCATTGCCAGAGTTCTTGCTGTGATCCAACTCGGATGGTCGCCGCAGTTTTCTATGACGACGCTTCGCCCTTGACACGCAGTGTAAGGGAATCTAACTTTGACCAGAGTTTCAGATCTCGGCGGTAGGGTCGTATTTTTCAGGCAGTAAACTGCGCATGATCTCGCTCCTCTAGGAATACTTCTTGTTCGGGGAAACTAAGTACTCCTTTAGCGACATCTACAACACACTTCTGGTCTCTTAAAAAGTCCAATCCGATGATGCAATCGTCCGTGATGTCTGCTATGAGTACACCGTATTCAAAGGTCTGTTCTCCAATGGTTATCTTCGCCATCGTCTCACCGAAGACGGTAACTGGCTGGCCTGTTGCTGTTTGAAGCTGAACGGATGGTCTCTGATTCCACACAATAGTCCTTTCAATAGCTCCGGACGCACTATTGTTCTTGAAGCACCGGTGTCAATAGTAAAATGACACGTTACGCTGTTCAGCTGTCCAACCACTGTAAGGTTGTTCCCATTACAAATCTGTGAAACAGTGACGGTAGGGGCTCGATGTTGACCAGCCAGCGCCCGCCCCACGGCCCTGGCTTCTTCTAGTTTAACGACAGCTCTTCTGCGTCCACCTGTGTAGAGGACGCTACTGTCGTTCTACGTGGCCATCTTCGCTTGGGGCAACTACTCCGTATATGGCCCTCTCTCGCGGCAGCCATAGCACATCGGACCCAAAGAAGGTTTTTCCTTCACCACAACCTCCCGAAGTCGTTGAGTTCTAGCGTCTTGACGCACGGCTTCCACCTCCAAAGCATGGGCTAGAGCTTCCTGTAAGGTCTGATGATGGCTCAATTTCACGGTGTGTCTGACGTCTGCGTCTCTAATTCCATCACAGAAAGCTTGCGGGATCATTGATTCCACCATTGTAGGGCATGACACGTAGGCACGTCCTGACTAGCCTTTCGATTTCCGTTGCCCATTGCTGCAGACTCTCACCAGGCTTCTGCTGTCGGTCGCGGAGTTGTGCTCTATACGCGTGTTCCAGGTGTTTGTCGCTGTACCTGCCCTCTAGTGCTCTTTGGAGAGCACCTAAGGTTCTGTTATCCGAAGGCAGGTTTTCCAACGTGAGCAGGGCATCTCCACGAAGAGCCAGAGTCAGAGCTATCAAGGACTCTTCCTCGTTCCACCCCTTTCCTTTAGCCACCGTCTCGAACTGGTACCAAAATGCTGCCCAAGACGTCGTTCCATCGAAGTGGGGTACTTCTATTTTCGGAGAATCCGACACTACCGTAGCACCCCGGGTCCCCACTCTTGCCATCTTGGTATGCAGCTGTCGCATCTCAGCATCTACCTGGCTCCAGTCGATCCTCGTGTTGGGTGAATCGATCTTCATGTTGGGTGAGTCGATCTTCGTGTTGGGTCAGTCGATCTTCGTGTTGGGTCTTGACGCTTAGCACATCATCCTTGAGAGCATCAAACTGCTTTTCTAATACTTCGTGCTTCTTTTCAATAGCCCCCAACAAACTCTTGCTTAGCTCTTCCTTGAGTTCGACCAGTTGCTCCTCCTGGCGGCGGGCTTGCTCCTCCTGGCGAAGGTCTTGCTTTTCCTGGCGAAGGGCTTGTTCTTCCCTCAGTTTAGCAAATTGTGCTTCCTGAAGTCGGGCTAGCTCCTCCAGATGGCGGGCTTGCTCCTCCTGGCGGCGGGCTTGCTCACGGGCTTGCTCCTCCTGGCGGCGGGCTTGCTCCTCCTGACGGCGGGCTTGCTCACGGGCTTGCTCCTCCTGGCGACGGGCTTGCTCCTCCTGACGGCTGGCTTGTGTCTGCAGCATTTTAAATAAATCTGCAAGCTCCACAGGCCCAATCGGCGTTTGAATCGATCCCTCCGTTGAAGTACCTTCACTCTCTTGCAGGGCCGCGGTTTGACTCCTTGTTACTCGACCCTCACTGTCTTCTCGTGGTGTAAGAGGCATCTTGAATCCCACTTCTGACACCAATTGTTGCGGGAACGGGGTACGTTTAATTCAAGATACGCCAAAAGTCACCAAAAGACAATTAATTTATTTGTCGACTAACAATTACACAATTAAACACTTAAAAACACAATTTAAAAGCACTTAATTACAACACTAAACACGGAATACTAAATTACACTAAAACACTGGATCACACTAATACACTGAATTGCACTGAACTATTCGCAGTTAACGCACTCGATCACTCTTAGTTCGCAGGAGACTGATTCGCTTCGCTTTTCCAAATCGGAACTGTCACGACGGGTCTTACATCCCGCTTTTATACGCAGCAAGGACGCACTAGTATCTTCGCGTAGTGTTGAGAATGTTCTCGAGCGGTCCGGGCGGCGAAAACTCAATTATTATTATTACTTTTCTAGAACACGCTAGAGCTCGCTACGACCGACCAGAGAGTGTGACGTAATATCGTGCAAGCGAATATAGACCTTATCCATACGACTATAAGACTAATTCCGCTTGCACGGTCTCTCGTGGTCGTAACAATATTTATTTATTTTCCACCAGTTTATCTAAGAGGGAATATATAATGTGTAGTATAAAATAAAGTCGTGCTGAATCCCTATGTATGCTTTTAAATCTAGAACTATGCAATGTGGGACAGGTGGGAGACATTTTGTCGACCGGTTGCTGTTACCACCATACAGTTGTGTAAAACCCGCCAAGTGACTCTGGCCTCTCTTGGTCAGGTCGCGTTCCGGGATCAGCACTGTACGAACCGGAGCCAGGGGGGACCATTGTTGCGGCAAGCGCCGGACCAGTGGAGTCTTAGCGGCGGTATTGTGCGGGCGGAGCGGGTCAGCCCGGCGGCCAGGGAGACCCGTAGAAACGGGGGCCCTTCCGTCCGGCGGACTGGCCAACTCCAACCCGCACAGCTCAATACCAATGCGAGACTCCACGCCTTGTCTCGTTGTTGCCGCAGCAGTGGTCTCCTTTTTCACGGCTTTCAGGGTGAGTGCGACAGGCTCAATATGGTCTATTGTGCCTGTCGACCTCATATTTGGATCTCACTACCGCTTACCATCAGGTGGAGTGAGGTCATCTTGTTAGCCTATGTATAAAAAAAATAAAAAAAAAAAAATGTATTTTTTCTATAGATAGAGAAAGGTTTTCATGTTTAAAATATTGCCATTGTGAAGTGAGGGCAGGTCACTAGTTTTTTAGGTATATTTTTGTTTACCACTATTTCTAGTATTCATAAAACGTGCTGAACCAACCGAGTTCAGAATCAAAACAATTTGTAAAACTTGTGGAAATGAAATTAATTTAAATAATTTATTCTGCAAGTACATTTCATTAAATTCTTTCGCATGGGACATTTATTGACTTATTTTTTTTAATTCTCTTGTTAAAAATGAGCACGCGTAGTATTACAAAAGTAGCTGTCGTACTACCTGCTAATTTTCATCATTCATCATTTTTTCTACGTACATGCTTCGTGAATCCTGTATCTACAGTTGCTCTTTCTCACAGGAAACAACATTAATTACTCCATAAAACCGCCTCAAATCCATCACAGTTGTGATAAATCAGCGACGCAACATGACCAGAGCTGACGGGTCCCATCACTCAGTCGAACGGTATCTGCTATGCCTTTAAAGCTAACCGTCTACGGTCTACCTATCCATATCGCATGCATGGACCGTTCGTATATACGTCCACTCCGCATGATGCGGTAAGGTGGACGCACTTGTCCGGATCCTAAACAAAAAATATTGCAATATTAGATTTAATGAATGCATAAGATACAATCAAAAAGCATCGATGGCCAAATGGTTTAGGTTGTTGCTTGCCATGCGTGAGGTCGCCAAATTCAAAGAGATTTTCTTTGGAATCTCCAACCCCTTAACGGTGAAGGGAAATATGGTGAGGAAACCTGCACACCTACGAAGAAATTCTTGGTCGTGTTGTCAACCAACCCGCACTTGGCCAGTGTGGTTGACTAAGGCCTGATCGCTCTAGTTTAGGGTAGGCTCGTGCCCAAGCATGTACAGACGAGAGACGTAAAATGGGCTTTTAGAAGTAAAACTCGTTATTTCAATTTTACAAACAGGCACTTAAATTTTATCAAATGGTATTAGATTATCTCGTATAATTTTTACTAAACGCGAAAATAGCATTGCAGTTGAATTAATTACTCTAAAAACTGTCGTATTCATAATTTTATGTATTTTACAGTACACAATAGTCAGAGAACTTCCAGTTTCCGTCGCAGCTGTGATAAATCAGCGGCCATAGTTCAGGGCTAACGCTGGCCATTCGTCTGCTGCGCTTTTTGCCGCCGTTACGATCCGCACCGCGATATATTCGATGTTTTTGCGATAACCGGCCCGCAGCTAAATGGTCCGTTACGCTTAGAAAAACTGGACAAGTGCATGTTTAACTCGAGCGCAGTGGGTTCCGTACCAATTATGTAAATAAAACACCTTTATTGTTAAATTTCAGAAATCTGCATAATAACTTTGTTTGAATATTTTTCAAGAGGAATAGTTAATTGACGACGAATCGCTTAGTGAATCGTTCGAAGGCAAAAGGTCTGATGACGAGCGGTGCTGTCGACGAATCGTACGCTGGCGGAAGGTTCTGTTGGCGAAGCGGCGATATACGAAATGTTCTGTCGGTTAGCAGTTCTGTGAAGAAACGAATGACGGAGTCCAGTTCCAGACTCATCATCGAAATCAGCCCATATACGTCCACACTGCCGGCGATACGGGCCTGGCCTGCACCAGGCGACAACTGGTGCGTTATTCGATCACGCCAGCCTATTGGCGGGTATGGTCGACTTACACCCAGAATTTCTTCATTGGTGCGGTTTACCACGATGTTTTCTTCGTCGACGATACGGCAAATGTGTTTTTCAACGGAAAATCGATATGTACCATCCCATCATTCGACGCTTTAACGGTGAAGGAAAACATCGTGAGTAAACCTGCACACCTAAGAAGAAATTCTAAGGTTGTGTAGTCGACCAACCCGCACTTGACGAGCGTGGTCGAATAACGCCATATCGCCCTAGTTTAGGGTAGGCCCGTGCCCCAGCAGTGTGGACGTATATGGGCTGATTTCGATGATGAGTCTGGAACTGGACTCCGTCATTCGTTTCTTCACAGAACTGCTAACCGACAGAACATTTCGTATATCGCCGCTTCGCCAACAGAACCTTCCGCCAGCGTACGATTCGTCGACAGCACCGCTCGTCATCAGACCTTTCGCCTTCGAACGATTCACTAAGCGATTCGTCGTGAATTTACTATTCCTCTTTGAAAAATATTCAAACAAAGTTATTATGTAGATTTCTGAAATTTAACAATAAAGGTATTTTATTTACATAATTGGTGCTTAACCCACTGCGCTCGAGTTAAACATGCACCGGTCCAGTTTTTCTAAGCGTAACGGACCATTTAGCTGCGGGCCGGTTATCGCAAAAACATCGAATATATCGCGGTGCGGATCGTATCGGCGCCAAAAAGCGCAGCAGACGAATGGCCAGCGTTAGCCCTGAACTATGGCCGCTGATTTATCACAGCGGCGACGGAAACTGGAAGTTCTCTGACTATTGTGTACTGTAAAATACATAAAATTAAGGGACCACACAAGCCAGTTTTTAGAGTAATTAATTCAACCGAGTAAATGCTATTTTCGCGTTTAGTAAAAATTATACGAGATAATCTAATACCATTTGATAAAATTTAAGTGCCTGTTTGTAAAATTGAAATAACGAGTTTTACTTCTAAAAGCCCATTTTACGTCTCTGGTTTGTACATACGTTGGGCACGAGCCTACCCTAAATTACAGCGAGCTGGCCTTAGTCAACCACACTGGCCAAGTGCGGGTTGGTTGACAACACGACCAAGAATTTCTTCTTCGTAGTGCAGGTTTCCTCACCATATTTCCCTTCACCGTTAAGGGGTTGGAGATTCCAAAAGAAAAATCTTTCAATTTAAGCGATCTCACGTATGGCAAGCAACAACCTAAACCATTTGGCAATAACGATGCTTTTTGATTGTATCTTATGCATTCATTAAATCTAATATTGCAATATTTTTTGTTTAGGATCCGGACAAGTGCGTCCACCTTACCGCATCATGCGGAGTGGACGTACATACGAACGGTCCATGGTCACGCGATATGGATAGGTAGACCGTAGACGGTTAGCTTTAAAGGTACAGCAGATACCGTTCGACTGAGTGATGGGACCCGTCAGCTCTGGTCATGTTGCGTTGCTGATTTCGACGTCACAAACTGTGATGGATTCGAGGCGGTTTTATGGGAGCACCACGTTGTTTCCCAGGAGAAAGAGCAACTGTAGATACAGGATTCACGAAGCGCATGTACGTAGAAAAATGATGAATGATGAAAATTAGCAGGTAGTACGACAGCTACTTTTGTAATACTACGCGTGCTCATTTTTTAACAAGAGAATTAAAAAATAAGTCAATAAATGTCCCATGCGAAAGAATTTAATGAAATGTACTTGCAGAATAAATTAGTTTAAATTAATTTCATTTCAATAAGTTTTACAAATTGTTTTGATTCTGAACTCGGTTGGTCTAGCACGTTTTATGAATATCAGAAATAGTGGTAAACAAAAAATATACCTAAAAACGTAGCGGACCCGCTCCCACTTCACAATGGCAATATTTTAAACATGAAAACCCTTTCTATCTATAGAAAAAAATACATTTTTTTTTTTTTTTTTATACATAGGCTAACAAGATGACCCTCACCTCCCACCTGATGGTAAGCGGTAGTGAGATCCAAATATGAGGTCGACAGGCAAAGAATGAATTACATTGAGCGCCCGTCGCACTCACCCTGAAAGTTGCGTGAAAAGGAGACCACTGCTGCGGCAACAACGAGACAAGGCGTGGAGTCTCGCATTGGCATTGAGTCAGGTGCGGGTTGGAGTTGGTCAGTCCGCCGCCGGACGGAAGGGCCCCCGTTTCTACGGGTCTCCCTGGCTGCCGGGCTGCAATCTGCTCTGCCCGCACAATACCGCCGCTAAGACTCCACTGGGTCCGGCGCTTGCCGCAACAATGGTCCATCCTGGCTCCGGTTCGTACAGTGCTGATCCCGGAACGCGACCTGACTCCAAGAGAGGCCAGAGTCACTTGTTGGGTTTTACACAAACTGTATGGTGGTAACAGCAACCGGTCAGACAAAATGTCTCCACCCGTCCCACATTGCATAGTTCTTAGACTTTAAAAGCATACATAGGGATTCAGTACCGACTTTATTTTATACCACACATTATATATTCCCTCTTAGATAAACTGGTGGAAAATAAATAAATACGTTACGACCACGAGACCGTGCAAGCGGAAATTAGTCTTATAGCCTGCAAGGATAAGGTCTATATTCGTCGGTATCGATATTACGTCACACTCTCTGGTTTGTCGCAGCGAGTTTCAGCGTGTTTTAGAAAAAGTAATAATAATAAATGTTCGAGTTTTCGCCGCCCGGACCGCTCGGAGAACATTCTCAACACTACGCGAAGATACCAGTGCGTCCTTGCTGCGTATAAAAGCGGGATGTAAGACCCGTCGCACAGTTCCGATTTTGGAAAAGCGAAGGGAATCAGTCCCCCGCGAACTCCGTTGAGTGATCGAGTGCGTTAACCGGGTGAAATAGTTCAGTGCACCAGTGTATTAGTGTGATCCAGCGTTTTAGTGTAATTTAGTATTCGGTGTTTAGCGTTGTAATTCAGTGCTTTTAAACGTTTTTAAGTGTTTAATTGTGTAATTGTTAGTCGACAACAATTAATTGTCTTTTGGTGACTTTTAAGGCGCATCTTTGAATTAAACGTACCCTTCGTTCCCGCAACAATTGCGCTGTCAGAAGTGGGATCCATGATGCCTCTTGCACCACGAGAAGACAGTGATATTTGAGTGGCAATGAGTCAAACCGCGGCCCTCCAGGCGAGAGTGAAGGTACTTCAACGGAGGGATCGATTCAAACGCTGACGGGGCTCAGGAGCCACAGACGACGTAAAATTGCTGCAGACACAAGCCAGCCGTCAGGAGGAGCAAGTTTCGTCGCCAGGAGGAGCAAGCCCGTGAGCAAGCCTGCTGCCGGGAGGAGCAAGTCACAAGCCAGGAGGAGCAAGCCCGTGAGCAAGCTCGCCGCCAGGAGGAGCAAGCTCCGCCATCTGGAGTGAGCTAGCCCGACTTCAGGAAGCACAATTTGCTAAACTGAGGGAACACCAAGCTTCCTTTGCCAGGAAAAGCAAGACCTTCGCCAGGAGGAGCAAGTCGCCGCCAGGAGGAGCAACTGGTCGAACTCAATGAAGAGCTAAGCAAGAGTTTGTTGGGGGCTACGAAAAGAAGCACGAAGTATTAGAAAAGAAGCCGATGCTCTCAAGGATGATGTGCTAAGCGTCAAGACCCAATCACTGGGATCGACTGACCCAACACGAAGATCGACTCACCCAACATGAAGATCGATTCACCCAAGACGAGGATCGACTTGAGCCAGGTAGATGCTGAAGATGCGACAGCTGCATACCAAGATGGCAAGAGTGGGGACCCGGGGTGCTACATGGTAGTGTCGGATTCTCCGAAAATAGAAGTACCCCACTTCGATGGAACGATGCCCTGGGCAGCATTTCGGTACCAGTCTGAGACGGTGGCTAAAGGAAAGGGGTGGAACGAGGAAGAGTCCTTGATAGCTCTGACTCTGGCTCTTCGTGGAGATGCCCTGCTCACGTTGGAAAACCTGCCTTCGGATAACAGAACCTCAGGTGCTCTCCGCGCGCACTAGAGGGCAGGTACAGCGACAAACACCTGGAACACGCGTATAGAGCACAACTCCGCGACCGACAGCAGAAGCCTGGTGAGAGTCTGCAGCAATGGGCAACGGAAATCGAAAGGCCAGTCAGATGCGTCCACGTGTCATGCCCTACAATGGTGGGAATCAATGATCCCGGGCAAGCTTTCTGTGATGGAATTAGAGACGCAGACGTCAGACACACCGTGAAATTGAGCCATCATCAGACCTTACAGGAAGCTTTCCAGCTCATGCTTTGGAGGTAGAAGCCGTGCGTCAAGACGCTAGAACCCAACGACTTCGGGAGGTTGTGGTGCGAAAAACCTTCTTTGGGTCCGATGTGCTGGGTGGCTGCGGCGAGAGGGGGCCACATACGGAGAAGCGTCTTCAAGCGAAGATGTACACGGTAGATCTATTGGTAGCGTCCTCTACACAGGTGGACGCAGAAGAGCTGTCGTTAAACTAGAAGAAGCCAGGGCCGTCGCGGCGGCGCGCAGGCTGGTCAACATCGAGCCCTCACCGTCACTGCTTCACAGATTTGGTAATGGGAACAACCTTACAGTGGTTGGACAGCTGAACAGCGTAACGTGTCATTTTACTATTGACACCGGTGCTTCGTTAAGAACAATAGTGGGCAACCGGAGCTGATGAAAAGGACCACAGTGTGGAATCAGAGACCATCCGTTCAGCTTCAAACAGCAACAGGCCAGCCAGTTACCGTCTTCGGTGAGACGATGGCGAAGATAACCATTGGAGAACAGACCTTTGAATACGGTGTACTCATAGTAGACATCACGGACGATTGCATCATCGGACTGGACTTTTTAAGCATATCAGAAGTATGTTGTAGATGTCGCCAGCGAGTACTTAGTTTCCCCGAACAAGAAGTATTCCTAGAGGGAGCGAGATCATGCGCAGTTTACTGCTCTGAAAAATACGACCCTACCGCCGGAGATCTCAAACTCTGGTCAAAGTTAGATTCCCTTACACTGCGTGTCAAGGGCGAAGCGTCGTCATAGAAAACTGCGGCGACCATCCGAGCTGGATCACAAAAGAACTCTGGGCACGACCGGAAAAGGAGCGCCAGTGCGAGTCATCAATCTCAGCGCAGGATGAAGGTGCAGCCACGAAGAAACCGTGTCATCGCGGATTGGTGCGATGCAGGTCAATCCATCAGAAGGCTGAAAAGTGCTCCGGGAACCGGGAATCCTGTCAACGAGATGACGTCACGCCGCTCCTAGCAAATTGTCAGCGACAAGCTCTCTGAGCGGGAATTTCAGCAAGCTAAAAGGTTGTTGCCAGATTTCAACGACATATTTTCGAAGGGTGCAACCATGATCAAAGGACAGGTCTCGTTAAACACAAAGCCGATGATGTAGACGCGCCACCAATAAGGTGCCAGCGGCTCAGTCGCCTTCCATTTGCCAAAGAGAAGCGAGGTAGCAGACATGGTTGCCGAGATGCAGAAGAACCGCATCATAGAACTTTCCACCAGCCTGTGGTCTTCGCCAGTAGTCCTGGTTAAGAAGAAGGACGGCAGCACCAGGTTTTGTGTGGACTACCGGTTGTTGAATAATGCAACGAAGAAGCGACAGCTACCCTTCGGGCTGCCCGGCGCAGACGACACACTGGACATGTTGAGTGGCATGCAGTGGTTCTCAAATAGTGGACCTTAAGAGTGGGTACTCGGGTGTTGATATCCATCCAGGAAGATAAAGAGAAGACGGCATTTACGACCGGAACTAGGAATGGATTGTGGCAGTTCAACGTCATGCCCTTTGGTCTTTGCAACGCTCCGGCGACATTCGGAGCGGTTGATGGAAAGGGTACTGGTTGGACTTCTGGGTGGAGGATGCCCTGGTCTATCTGGATGACATCATTGTCATGTGGTCGAAATTTCATGAGCATGTCAGTAACTCCGAGGAAGGTTTTCACCAGAATACGAGAAGCAAACTTGAGACTCAGCCCAAAGAAATGCACGTTTTTTCATGAGTGAAGTAGCCTACTTAGGCCACATTATTTCACCGAAAGGTGTAAGGACTGACCCAGAGAAGATAAAAGCTGTTCAAGAATGGCCTATACCAGTGAACAAGACCGAAGTGAAGATCATTTTTGGGTTTATGCGCATACTACCGGCGCTTTGTAAAGAACTTCTCTGATATAGCGAAACCTCTTCATCGGTTTACGGAAGATAAACGAGTATTCGCCTGGGACTCGGAATGCATCAAGCCTTCGCGCCAGATTAAAAGAACACCTCTGCACCAGTCCTATACTTGGCTACCCGAACAGAGAAGGAAGGTTTATCGTGGACACCGATGCCAGCAATACTGGCATAGGCGGAGTTCTGTCGCAAGAGTAAGGTGAACGGGAAGTGGTGATCGCCTATTTCAGTAAGTCACTTTCAAAACCTGAAAGGAACTACTGTGTGACTCGTAAGGAACTGTTGGCGGTAGTGGAAGACTTGCCAGCATTTCAACAAGTATCTCGTTGGAAGACAGTTTACCCTGCGGACAGATCATGCTGCGTTAAAATGGCTTCTTGCAGTTTAAGAACCCTGAAGGGACAAGTGGCGCGGTGGCTAGAGCAACTACAGGAGTACAATCCTCACAACAGAACATCGGAGTGGTAGAACGCATTTGAATGCCGATGCCCTATCAAGGAGACCTTTGTCCTGTGGCTCGCAGTCATTGTTCTAAGACGGAGACTAAAGAAGAAGTCCGGATGATTACCACCCAGGGACTCGATAATGAATGGAGTGAAGACGCTATCAAAAAGGTGCAAAAAGAGGATAGTGAATTTGAGGAAAATATTTGAATGGAAAGAAGTAGGTCAAAAAACCTTCTTGGAGCCATGTAGTATCATCAAGCCCCATCACGAAAAGTTACTGGGCACAATGGGACAGTTTGGAAATTAAGGATGAAGTACTCTTCAGGAAATGGGAAACACCAAAAGGGGATCAGACAACACTACAGCTAATTGTACCCCGCAACAAGCAAGTTGCTTCCTTACCGAGGTACATACACGATGGGGTATCCGGGGGACATTTAGGCGTGAAGAAGACCCCAGAGAAGCTGAGACAGAGGTTCTACTGGATACACTGTCGTGAGGACGTCGAAGACTGGTGCAAGAAATGTACGTCTTGCGCATCAGTAAAGCGGGCCCACAAACCAGAAGTAAGGGCAAACTCAAGCTGTACAACGTCGAGGCTCCATGGGAAAGAATCGCAGTAGATGTAGCTGGCCCCTCTCCAGAATCCGATGAGGGAAACAAGTACATCATTGTGGTCCAAGATTACTTCACTCAGTGGCCTGAAGTCTTCGCTACGCCCAATCAAGAAGCAAAAAGACGGTCGCCAAGAAGTTAGTCCAGCCGAGGTAATTTGCCGATTTGGTGTGCCTCTTGGAGATGGGTCAATTTCAACAAGTCCATATTTTTTAACATTTCGGTGAACTTTTTTATTTGTTACTTTTTTGAAAATACAAACCATGTAAGAATTGTTATTTACGCTATCGTTATAATGGTAATTTTAACACGACATTAAATTAAATTCATATACTTAAGAGATAAGTAGTACTTGAAATTTTGGTGTCACCGAAATGAAAGAAGAGTTCACCGAAATGAAACTTCTCATCACCGAAATGAGAAAACGCAATACACCGAAATGAAATTACTTCTGTAGTCACCGAAAAAAGTAAACTGTTACCAAGTATACAATACCTACAACCTACGTTTTGAAGAGTGTATTCATCATTACAGTAACAGATTTTTTCTTTACTAAAATTAAAACTTCGGCCTTATCAATAAAAATGCATCTCCGTTAATCGTTTAACAGTGGTCGATGAAAACGTGGATACAACCCAGTCTTGATCTTTGTCAGTTCCAGATTCCAGCTCTCAATGCAAAGTGAAGTCCAATACTGCCAATCAATACCCCTAACCTTACATAGACCGATTAAGTGCAATATGCAGTAGTGCAATAATTCGTTAAACAATTGATGGCAAAGCCATTATAAAGCTAGCTTCATTACCGAACTACAAGAACGATTCGGTAGGGTATCAATCTGAAAATCGTCTAATTTGCCAACATATCCCAAGAGGCTGTCGTACTTCCAACGTCCCGGGTTTGACTCAAGAGTCATCTGCGCCGATTTAAAAATTATGAATCCGCCTATAATGCCAGATCCATTTTCACAAGACACATGTGATGTGCTTGTGAAATCTTAATGCTGTCTATCCATGCAAACCAGCGAACCAAATGGATTAATACAGTCACCAGCATTGACATGACCCACAATAGTAAAAAAGGCCTAGACCACAATCCGTAAATGGACCGGTAGAGCCCTCTCCTCCAAAAGTTCCAAGTAAAGTTACTGCAAACAAAATTGCTCATCAACTGTTGTTGAATAAGAAATCGTACACTCGCTCTCTCCCAGAATCTAAACTTTGTACAATAGCCTTCCGAAAGAGAATCTTACTGAGCCAGCCTTTTGACGATAATGCTCATTTTGAAAGTGTTAGATAACTTGAAATCTGGTAAAGCATCGGAGTGTTGATATAACATTTCCACAGAACAATCTTAAAAACCCGATCCTATGACTGTTTGCTGGTTACAAGCCGAAGTTCAACGGATTGTCTACAATCCGGGGCCGAAATTATCACGTCTATGGATCTTGATACTTGCCATTCCAAAACCGGGAAAAAGTTCTAGATGACCCTAAAAACCTTCCGCCCATTATCCTTGCTCCAGTCACACATACAAATTATCTCAACGACTTTTGCTTAACCAGCCTATCAACCTATTAGATCAGCACTTTAATTCCAGAAAAGGTAGGATTCAGACCTAAAAATCATGTTGTAAACCAGACGTTAAACCTCACTCCAACACATGCCATTCTTATCATAAACGTCTAGTCCATAAGATTTGTATTTGTAATGGAAGCTACACTGATGTTATTCTGTTTTGTGAACCAAAATAAATAACACCAAGAGGATAGTTTTTGGAAATGTGGAATGATTACAGCGCTGTATGCGTGGATCTGACAGCAGCTTATGATACAGTGAACCTGAAGCGTCTCTTGTGGAAAGACTACTCGATGGTCAATGACTAAAAATTTATAAAAAATACTTGGTGAGCTTGCTCCGCAACCGTAGCTTTCAGGTCCATTTGTCTGAAGAAATAAGCAGATGGCGATCCCAAAAAAACGGTAATCCCCAGGGTCTCTACCCTGGGGATGACCGTTTTACTAATTGGAGATCACTACTTTTCAACATCTACACAAGAGACCGACCATGTTGCCGATGACCTGGCGCTCATATCCACAAAACACAATCCTCGCTGAAAACTTATAGAAATAAACCTTACTTCCAGCCTTAGAGGTTCAGACACTCTCCAGACTAAATAAATATAACATGGCAGGGACAACCACAGAAGTTAAAGTCGGCATAGCTTTTATATTTAGATTTAGAAAGTACCGAATCTTGCACACAGATCCACCTGTCTGTTCGTCTTAATCCCTCTGGGTTCTAACACGTTTGTTTAACCACCCGTCCTCCTTGGTTCTGCCTTCAGAAAGCCTTCCAGCAGTTGACACGATTTACCATGGTTAACCTGAAGGTCCCTGGACAGACTCCAGTAGCCAGGTGCTGGGCCAATGCAAAGATAATATGTTTTAGGTGGGGGTTTTCCTGGACAGGAGGATATCGCCGTGCCTATGTGGTCTTCTTCACCATTGTCCATGGCTCACCACTTCATGTCCCGCCTGTCCCGACTCCTGTACACAAATTGAGCTGATAGAAGGGTCAACAAACCGCGGTCCGGGTGGCGGGAATTATCCAAAAATAATTTTAAGTAATTTTTGCCACATCGACACTGAAAAAGAAGAAGAAGAAGAATAACTTTACACATTTTGAACTTCATCATTTGACTTTAGATGCTGTTGGACAAACATTTCAAGTTAATCTGTTATTACTTTTAATCCAGAGTCCATCTGCGAGTATGTTTTATTATTAAGAGGATACTCTTAAATATATAAAAAGAAGTAAATCACTGACTGGAGCATATCGATGCACAGTCTAAAACGGCTAAACGTAGGCACTTGAAATTGGAAAGGACGTAGCTCAAGTTCCGTAGAGGTGCATTAAGAAAGTAATTCCCGAAATTCTCACGGGAACGGGAATAATCCGGAAAAATCCTTTTGTATGCGAAAAAATCGCCCCACGCAAACGAAGTCGCGGGGCATAGCTAGTGAAAAATAAAGGTATTGATTACAAACCACACATAGATTTTAATAATTTAATCTGAAATTCATTTGGGAACATGTAAGAATAAATCAACAAATATATTGTAATTATCAACAATAAAAATAAAAAATATATTGCTTTCGAAATTACAATGTGTAAACAAAATAAATTAAGGTCTTTTATTCACTGAAATGAAGTAATTTGACACCGGAATGACAAAAGAAATCACCGAAATGAGAAGATAATAATCACCGAAATTACCAAATTCCTCACCGAAAATGAAAAAAAGTCACTGGAATGATATATTTTTCTCATTCCGGTGGTCAATTTAGGTCACCGAATTCACCGGAATGAGGTCACCGATATTATATACAGCCCATAAAAATAAGCACAACAAAGGAAAATATAAATAAAAGAATTAAAATTGATACGACCTACTTTAATTGAGCGACATTTAGTAATAGTACATAGATTTTATAGACGATACCGAAATTGATTGGATCACAACTTATATCCATTCACGTAGAATGACAAAAAACGGTACGCAGTCACCGAAACCGACTTACTTACGTTTTTGGCGGGAACTGCAAACAGCAACACACGTCCTCTTACGTCAAGCGCTTAGGCGGCACTGATGCGCAGATTTACTGCGCAGTGGCAAGAAGCTAGTGTTTTTCGATGCCTAGATATTCGCGTACAACGAAAATTCACCGCGATGACATATCTCATTTGGACACGTGAATTTGTACTTACCATTCATTAAATATAACAGATTTTGTATTGAACTTTCCGCAATAAGGTACTGTCATTATTAAGGATTTAAATAAAAAAAGGTAAATCCCTAAAAAATCAACAGTTTTTAAAATATGATTAAAAGTATACTGAAAAACAAATTGTGCCGCGTCACCGATATGATACAATTGGGGGTTTAAGATTTTTTTTACCTAATTAGCGATAATCATAATTTAAAAATATTTATAGTCACCTATAGGAGACAACACCTTTTATCTAAAAAAAAATATTACAAGTTAAAAGTGCCATCCTGCACTAGCAGTTTCAGCCGTGCCGTTTACGATTTGGTGTCGGGAAATTCACCCAATTAATAGCCGTTATAACTAGTTAGATAGCCAACAACAACACTGTGTTACAGCCTGTTCACACCTAGCGATTTTTGGGCGATTTCACGGCAAGGCGATATTGCCGCGATAACGCCGCGATCTCACCGCGATTTCGCCGCGTGCTGCGTTCATATTTCACAGCGCGCTCGCGGCGATATCACAGCGGGATCGCGGCGATATCGCCTTGCCGTGAAATCGCCCAAAAATCGCTACGTGTGAACAGGCACTTACTAATATATTAAAGCGACGCGATACTTTGTACCGTCCTAGTGTCTATAGAAGCGAAAGCCTTCTTGAGTGCCGCAAGGACATCCTTCCGTGTAGCACCATCAGGATTGTCGGTGATCGCCTTCAGCTCCGGACTGTTAGTCAGAGCCTTCTCTATCGACTCATACACGCTATCGTCTGCATGTTCGCTAGTTGCAGCATTCACAACACCAGACCAAATAGCTTGAAGGATAGCTATCCACATTTCTTCTTCGGCTGTACTGGGTAGTTTCGCTAGTGCTTCAAGTATGTTCTTTTCAGGCACTGTGTCGGGGTTGCCAGTTATTGATTGTAGTATTGGATTAGTTAACGTATTCAAAGTGGTTTGGATGCCTGGTATGAGTCCTGAGTTTTCTGCGCCGTTTTGAGGGATCGCGCCCGTGGAATATAGCGTCAGTGCTACGAAGAGCTGGAAGAAACAAGTAAGCAAGTTAGTATTTATACATACATATAATCACGCATTTTCCCAGAGGGATAGGCAGAGATCACTTCCTGCCATGTGTACCAACCATTTAATGTGTACCAACTGTTAAACTAACTTGTATAAAGTAGATTTCGTAATTATATTGTGGCAATATCCAAATTCAATGAAGGAAAATTAATTATAAAATGATAAACAAACAATTTGTAAGACAATATCATTTAAAACAACTTCTTTTACATACATTTAAACGCTCTGTACCTAACAGCTAATAGGTACCTACACTTCTTAATGACAATATGTTGCCTTGTTAGTTAGGTACAAATAAAAAAAATCGCTAGACATTCATTACCTATTTATTTGCTACTGTAACTGTTATGGCTTTAAGATCCATTGATAATTATGTACTAAATGCCTAGTGTAGTTATGCATTCCTGAAATGACGGCATATGTCAACGTGTCGAAAAAAGTAAAAAAACTGATTATGATTAAATTTAAAATTTAAAAAACCCCCGGCACAATTTAAAAGTTTTAAAAATTAAACTATAAATACTTGTTAGTCCTTACAGTTTAAATTAAGTTTTATTATTATCCAGGTATTCTCGTCGGAGTGGGGATAAGGGGCAAGAGGGCGAGGGAATCCCCCTCGTCCATTTCCAAATCGGTTCACCCGTTTTGGAGCTATGATGCCACAGACAGAATGACACACACACATACATACAACGAAATTACTCAGCCCCAGTTAGGAAGTTGGCGGTTGGACGCCCGTGCCTCGGAAAGCACGTTAAGCCGGTGGTCCTGCGCCCGATCTCTCATCGGTCATGTCGGATGGCCGTCTCACCGAATTATGAGAGTAAGGGAATTACATACATACACACACTCACATCAAACTTATAACACCGAGGGTCAAAAATAGGGGTGAGAGCCATCCGCAAGGACAAATATTTGTGTGACGAATATCTGTGTACATACGTTCCGTGTCCGGTGATGATGACGAGGCTACTCCAAGCCATCATCGTAGGGGTGAGAGCCATCCGCTCCCCCGCAAGTCCGGTGATGATGACGAGGCTACTCCAAGCCATCATCGTAGGGGTGAGAGCTATCCGATCCCCCGCAAGTCCGGTGATGATGACAAAGCTACTCCAAGCCATCATCGTAGGGGTGAGAGCCATCCGCTCCCCCGCAAGTCCGGTGATGATGACGAGGCTACTCCAAGCCATCATCGTAGGGGTGAGAGCCCCCCGCCCCCCGCAAGTCCGGTGATGATGACGAGGCTACTCCAAGCCATCATCGTAGGGGTGAGGGCCCCGCGCCCCCCGCAAGTCCGGTGATAAAAGCAAGGCTACTCTTAGCCATTATCGTCGTCAGTTACAAAAAAAAAGCACGAAAAAATTCTTACCAGAAAAAAATGCATGGTGGCGATAATTGAATGCGCAACAAAGTACAGACCGAGTATGACACAGTGCGACCAACGACTGAGCTAACACTGGCGATGACACTTACTACCCAACTGACTGAAGGGCTTTCAGGGTCGTGTAGGGCGTAAGCGGAATGTATATTATGTAAACAAAGTCGTAGGCCCCCAACACACTTGATACTTTTAGCATCGTCGATCGGCATTTTGCGACTTCGACATTAAACTTATAGGTAACTAGCTGTGCCCGCGACTTCGTTCGCGTGGACTGCAGGATTTTACATACAATAGTTTTTTTCCAATTACTCCTGTTCCCGTGGGAATTTAGCAAGATCGTGAAGTTTTAAATTTACTTAGGTACCTACATGCCAAATGTCTAACTTCCTGCTCCCGTGGGAATTTCGGTAAATCCTCTCTTAGTGCAGCTCTAAGGTACCTAAGCTACGTCCCTTCCAAATTTCAAGTGCCTACGTTTAGCCGTTTTGGCTGTGCGTTGATACGAATATGTCAGTCAGTTAGTCAGTTTTTCCGTTTATATATTTAGTTAAACCTAAGTTGTTGTTGACTTGCTATTTACAGTGGTTGTGTTGTGTGTGTTTAATGTACTTTAAGATCTTACACTTTGAAAATTTAAAAAAATCACATTCATGAACCCTCCTGGATGGGGACTTGAACCACCGGTCTTTAGAAATCAAGTAAACCTAATGTTCTAAGCCAACTGAAACTGAACTGTCTGCTTTAAATAGCACTATACCAGAGCCGCTCTAAGTTGGCCGATTTGGCACATGTCAGACTGACTGCACTAGTGAGGGTCAACGGTAAAATTGCCGAAGTATATAAGTAACAGTTATTTCCACTTTATAACCAAGCAAGGTCTAATTACAACAAATTTTTATTAGAAACATTTATTCACATACAGAAGTTTGAATTGAAGTTTCTTATTTAAAAATATATTTATTTTTAAAATACAATACTTATTAAATCCTTCATCCTATTTAAAAAAAATACCTGGTGAGTATTACCCATTACGTCACTATGAAAACGTGTCAAACGGCGTAACCTCGTAAAAGCGTAATACAGAGTGGAAATTTTACGTTTTCTTTTTATAATTCAATTATTTTAAGTAATAAAAGACAAATAATTAGATAATTAGGTGCATTTCACATTTTTAAAAGTTGTTCTTTATGATTCGCTAAATATGTTCCTCTTAACAAGGATAAATGCAAAATATAAAATAAAAAGTGTCAAATCGGCCAACTTAGAGCGGCTTTGGTATAAAACCAAAAACAAAACTTATTATTTTGTAAATAAGCTAAGGTCTCCTTTATTTTTGCAGCGAAACCCACAGCCACGCGTCATATTTATATTGGACTTGGCTCTCCTTTTTACCCGACTACGGCAAAGCAAAAGGAGGGTTATGATTTTGACAGGCTATGTATGTATGTATGTATGTATGTATGTATGTATGTATGTATGTTTGTATGTATGTATGTATGTTCATCTGTTTCCACATAACTTCTAAATTGCTTGTCAGAATTCGACAAATGACATATCATTAGAAGCGTCTTAATTGTCCGCTGGTTATAGGCTATATAGGGTTTCACAAAATCTAATGTGGCGCCCACTAGCGGACAAAACATACAGAGTAAAAAAATAAAGTTAAGATAAATACGCCGTGTTTGGTATCATTGGAAAGCGCTTTACTTGTACATTTTAAATATATATATATTACTAGCATTTGCATGTGACTTTACGTATATTCATGGACTGATTGCATATAGTTCACATCTTTTCGTTCATAGCTTCTTTACTACGTCCCCTTAAAATATAAAACATGTTGGTTCATCAATTTAACTTTTGATAATATTATGCGCCACAAATACACTTTAACACCAAAATAGTACAAATAATAAAAGACCATTTAAAAACTGGAAACCCAACTGAGCTTAACTGAAAAAGTATAAAACAAGACTTTTAGAACAATGAACTGAACAAAGTTGCTATGAAGTTCCGTAAATGGACACAGTAGACTCTACCAAAATGCTTATGTTGAAAATTGACAATAATGTCATACAATACTATTTTGAAGTATGCAATATTTACTATGTAGAGATAAGTTTTCATGTTTGGAAAGGCGTAGTCACACGTTCCATACACAAGTACCTACCTACCGTAGCACTTTGACAACGTGTGACTGCGGTTTTCCAAACATGAAAACCTATCTCTACATAGTAAATATTGCATACTTCAAAATAGTATTGTATGACATTATTGTCAATTTTCAACATAAGCATTTTGGTAGAGTCTACTGTGTCCATTTACTTGGAACTACATAAGCAACTTTGTTCAGTTCAGTGTTCTAAAAGTCTTGTTTTATACTTTTTCAGCGTCGTTTTTTGTCGTAGTTGGGTTTTTACATTCATGTTTTTGGTGGTATTTATTTTACACCGCAAATAATAAGTAAATACGTTACTGGTATTTTAATTTTGTATTTTTCACAGAAAATTATTTATTCATGACAGCCATATTTGAAATAATGTACACACTAACTACTTATTATGTGAAGGAGAAATATTATTATTTTATTTACAGTAGGAGTCAAAATTTGTTGTGTTTGTTGTAGCGACGACAAAAATACATTTTCACAATTTTAACTGCGACAAAACGTTTATCCAGCCTATATCAATCTTTTACGAATAATATAAGACAATAGTACAGCTAACATAAAACTTCACTCTCAAGGTCCACCATTTAGAATTTCACCAGGCATCCTAGGCGATCCACTTTCCCCTCAATTATTTACTAGTACTTTAGAAATGGTTTTTCAAAATTTAGCTGGCTCATGCTCATTAAGAGGTGTAAATATTGAAGGAAGGAAACTTACAAATCCTTACTAATATTATAAATCCGAAAGTAACTCTGTCTGTCTGTCTGTTACGCTTTCACGCATAGAGTACTGGACCGATTTAAATTAAATTTGGTACAGATATAGTCCAGAGCCTAGGAAAGGTTATAGGCTACTTTTAACCGACTGCGCTATAAGGAAGTAATGTTTTACCCGTTAAACGTCTCTTCGCCATCACCGCATCTGAATTACAAACAATGCTCGCGGAATTAAGCACAGCGAGCCTCGAAATCGGATTGGCGATGAATAGGTCAAAGACTAGAGTCATGACTAACAGCACTGAACATAGGGTAATGGTAGATGGGCAGTTAATACAGTACGTTGACGAATATGTCTACTTGGGCCAGATAGTCTTTTTCTTGTGCGACGATGCGACGGTCGCATCGGTAACGCCTGGAAGAGCTTCTGGTTCATGAAGATACATGAAGGGCGACCTCCAGCTTTCACTCAAACGAAAGCTCATCGACGTCTGTATACTGCCCTAACCTATGGTGCTCAGCAGTGGCGTAGCGTGTCTTGTAGGGGCCCCGTGTAAAAAAATGTTTGGAGGCCCTTATTTGGAGGTATAGATTGCTTTATAGAATTAGGTCGTTTGTAAAATAAAATAATTATTTTTTCTTCTATCACACTTTGGGGGCCCCCGTGTCCTGGGGGCCCAACAAAACCAGTATCAAGCCTTAATTTTCACTTGTTATTCATTCAACGTTGTCCAATTGGCTATTTTTCATCGTCAATAGGTAGCGGTTCTGGCGACAGATTGGTATAATATTGTTACGGAGAACCTGGTTTTGTACCCTTGTGTTCCCTTCAACGGCCAAGTCACACAACACTAACTATAATAATGAAGAAATCGCAGTAAGGAACCTTAGGCTTGGCACGATTTTTAGAGATGAGCAATCTGCTCCATCGAGACTTGGCTAGTTTTTTTACAGGATGTTTTTGATGGGATATAATTGATACGGCAGATACGGCGGTAGCTACGCCCCTGGTGCTCAGACCTGGTCTTTGACCGAAAATCAAAAATTCAGGCTTGAGGTTTGCCAGCGAGCTATGGAGCGAAGCATTCTGAGCATAAAAAGAACATACAGGGTAAGAAACGCAACTATCCGGGCAAACACAGGAATTATAGATGTTACAATAAAAAGTTAAAAACTAAAACCCAACTACGACAAAAAACGACGCTGAAAAAGTATAAAACAAGACTTTTAGAACACTGAACTGAACAAAGTTGCTTATGTAGTTCCAAGTAAATGGACACAGTAGACTCTACCAAAATGCTTATGTTGAAAATTGACAATAATGTCATACAATACTATTTTGAAGTATGCAATATTTACTATGTAGAGATAAGTTTTCATGTTTGGAAAACCGCAGTCACACGTTGTCAAAGTGCTACGGTAGGTAGGTACTTGTGTATGGAACGTGTGACTACGCCTTTCCAAACATGAAAACTTATCTCTACATAGTAAATATTGCATACTTCAAAATAGTATTGTATGACATTATTGTCAATTTTCAACATAAGCATTTTGGTAGAGTCTACTGTGTCCATTTACTTGAACTACATAAGCAACTTTGTTCAGTTCAGTGTTCTAAAGTCTTGTTTTATACTTTTTCAGCGTCGTTTTTTGTCGTAGTTGGGTTTTAGTTTTTAACTTTTTATTATTTGTACTATTTTGGTGTTAAAGTGTATTTGTGGCGCATAATATTATAAAAAATTAAATTGATGAACCAAAATGTTTTATATTTTAAGGGGACGTAGTAAAGAAGCTATGAACGAAAAGATGTGAACTATATGCAATCAGTCCATGAATATACGTAAAGTCACATGCAAATGCTAGTAATATATATATATTTAAAATGTACAAGTAAAGCGCTTTCCAATGATACCAAACACGGCGTATTTATCTTAACTTTATTTTTTTACTCTGTATGTTTTGTCCGCTAGTGGGCGCCACATTAGATTTTGTGAAACCCTATATAGCCTATAACCAGCGGACAATTAAGACGCTTCTAATGATATGTCATTTGTCGAATTCTGACAAGCAATTTAGAAGTTAGGTGGAAACAGATGAACATACATACATACATACATACAAACATACATACATACATACATACATACATACATACATACATACATAGCCTGTCAAAATCATAACCCTCCTTTTGCTTTGCCGTAGTCGGGTAAAAAAGGCTGCCAAATTAAAAAGGAGCTGGGCGGGTCACGTCTGCAGGATGATTCCTGAAAGATGGGCAAAACTGGTCACCCAATGGCAACCGGAAGATGGGCAATGACATGGCGCGATGATCTGGATGCCTATAATCGGAACTGGTCGGCCTTGGCCGGAGACCGACACCTTTGGAGTGAATTGGGGGAGGCTTTTGCCCAGCAGTGGGACAGTAAAGGCTAAGTAAAAACAAAAACTGCAACTGTCACACATTGACAGGCGTTAGGCACACAGAACAGTATCACTCTTAGTTGCTAGATAGTTGAAATTATATGGACAAATATTTGTGTGACGAATATCGGTGTTCGTTCCGTGTCTGGGTGTGTTATTAAATATCTTTATGTTTATTTGTGTATCCACTGTTGATTCTGATATCCGTACTTATCACAACTGCTTAAGCTACTTACCACGCACGGAATTAGATATGCGATGCTGTGTAAAATATATTTATTTTATTTATTTATTGTCGCTATAAAAACTAAAAAAATAATCGTAGCAAACTGTATGTTACCATATTTCTAGCAAATAAAATTATTTAATTTCATATTGGGACACAGTGGGAAAAGCCAAAATAAAACAATAACATAATGTTTAGTGTTGTGTTTAATTGTGCATTTGCGTAGCAGAAACACATTTAACAAGATATGTATTACGGTGAAAATAGAATCAGTAAATAACAGGAATTGAAAACAATTGTTTTATGAAGGTTAGCGACGCCATCTTTAAATAACTATACCTCAAACATAATTGACACACATTGCATGCTTTATTTTCACAAAAGCAAATATCATAAAAGCGATATTAATACATTTCTGTTCATATTAATACACTAATTCTTTTGCTTTGTTACTTTGATACCTACTGATAGCTCACCTAACAATTGGTACGAATACATATGTGTATCTATATGACATTTCTTTAGTTGGCAGTTCAAGACCTGGTCGAGACTGCGTGGTAAGCAGGTCCAAGATAGTCAGGTCGGTGCTGTACAGGTTAAGTAGATGCTGTCGCTTGCTGGTCTGTTGCTGCTGGCTGTGGTCTGGGCTGGGTCAGTGTCGAACAGGTTAAATTTAGAGTGGGAGTGGGAGACCTGCACTCACTGTAAAAAAGAAAAAATGTTATAAACAACCATTAAAAAAATTAAATCAATGTTTGGGACATCTATCTATATGTTATAGGCAATGTGTATAATCCGGTATTGTATAGAATACCTAGGTAATCTATACAATGCCTAAAACGTTCAGGCAATGTGTATAATACGATTAATTTCACACATTGCCTGGATATTGTATAAAATGCCCGACGTGCATCAGGTAATGTGTATAATGAACGACCACGGGTAGGACCTTAAACATTTTTATTTATTTATTATTCAGACAGAGTTAATCAACCTTAACCTCGGTATATTTTGAATAATATGTTATTGCTTTGCGTAGAGGGGTTATGTAGCATTGGTTTTGAGTCCGTCCATTAATACATAAATGGTCCATCCGTCCATCTGTCACCGGCTTTAACTCAAGAACAGTGATATCTAGCTGTAGTTGCAATTTGTTGATCATATACAAACACTAGCTGTGCCCGCGACTTTGTTCGCGTCAACTACAGATATTACATATAAAAGGTTTTTCCCAATTACTCCTATTACCGTGAGAATTTTTCAATATCGCGTTGCAAGTATGTTTTTTGTTTATTAATGTACTTGCATGCCAAATTTCAATCGTATTTCTTTTTTAATTTTTTCATACAAAAGTTTTTTTCTGCTAACTCCCGTTCCCGTAAGAATTTTTCAATATCCTGTTCCAACTAAGCTTTAAGTTCACTATGGTACCTGCATGCCACATTTAAAGCATCTAACTTAAGTTGTTTAGATTTTTCATACAAAAAGATTTTCCCGCTAATTCACGTTCCCGCAAGAATTTCGGAAATTAATTTCTTAGTGCACCTCTACGGTATCTTAGCTACGTTATTTTCAAATTTCAAGTGCCTACGGTAAGCCGTTTAGGCTGTGCGTCGATATGTCAGTCAGTCAGTCAATCAGTCAGTCAGTTTATTTTTTTATATACCGGTCAAACCCGATTTCAGGACAAACTCGTTTGGCCTTGGATAAACTATGTAGTACTTGCGAGCTCGGGACTTCCTGGCACCCTAGACTGAGTTAAAGAAAGAGTCCAATTTGTGTTAAATTTTTTTAAACCACCCATATACCTGTGACGGAAAAACTAGTTTAGCTTAGGCCAAACTAGTTTGTCCTAGAACTCCTATGTGACAAACGCTCAATACGCAAAAAACACGGCATACCAACCGATAAAATGCAATACGTTTAATCAGCGCTACCTGCTTGTGACAGTTAAAATTAGGATAAGCTCTCAAAAGATCAGTAGGTACCTATCTAACTAATAGAGGAAGATCCCAGAGCCGCCAGACATCACTTCTGATGTCTGGCAGCTCTGGGATCTTGGACCATAACCAAATTACGGAGAAGACAAATCGATTTAATACATTACCTAAGCTTCAACCGGCATTCTATACAATGCCTAGGTATTCTATACATTTCCTAGGTAAAGTGTGAAATACTTCAAACATTGAGTATCATTTCATACATTGCCTAAGCAACCTCGGCATTCTATACATTTCCTAGGCATTGTATAGAATGCCTGCATTATACACATTGCCTATAACATATACACCGTGAAATTTGAGTGGTTGTTATCCCGTGGCAGAATGATTTGCCTTTAGTAATACTATCGAATCATGCAAATTATTCCTTGAAAAAATTTTTTTTTTTAATTTTCTAAATAATTATTTTCCAACTCGAAAACGAGAGAAGTTATCGTTCTTTTATAAGATGTGACGTATCAGGTACTGCTTGCCGCATGATATCGATGCTTAAAGCTGAAGAAGCTCTACGCCCTAAGTAATAAAGCGGTTCGAACGTGCATTCGAGTTTCGGTTAAACCTTTCGTTAAACCGGCGTTTATTGATTTTAATAAAAAAGAACTGCACAAATCTATTGTGCTACTAAGATAGAATCATTTTGCTGCGGGAAAACAACCACTAAAATTTAACGGTGTATAGTCTCGAATATTATAGGAGACCTTTCTCAACGCAATAATAGTCAAAACAACGATTTTTGGATTTTTTGTCTGTCTGTGCACGCTAATTTCAGTTATAGCCCAGTCAAATGCACAATATTTCGCGAAAAATCGTTTGTTGTGAACTTTGACCTTCACTATCATCATCATCATCATCATCAGCCCATACACGTCCCCACTGCTGGGGCACGAGCCTACCCTAAACTAGGGCGATAAGGCCTTGTTCGACCACGTTGGCCAAGTGCGGGTTAGTCGACTACACAACCTTAGAATTTCTTCGTAGGTGTGTAGTGCTTCATTATTTAGGGTGACAAAACAAAGGTTTGTACCAATTCCCAGCTTATTATCTTTCATTCCGAGATGAAACACTACTATGACTGGGCTATTACGGCTAATGCGATCTACTTGTATTGACAAGTAGATAGCATTAGCCGCAATGTAGTACTGACTACATTGAGGTAAGCTCCACTTAAACTTTAGTGCTAGTTTAGTATCTATCGGTTCCAAAGTAAAAAAAATATTCAAATTTATAGAACCATATCGAACTCGCTGGGTTTTTAGTCCCGGTATATTCAAAAATGCTGCCTTACACATTTACACGGGACCGTTCGAGCAGTCGTGACTGCTCCGATCAGTTAGAACTGATAGAATCTCAAGCAGTCGCCAGGCATAAGCAGTTGGCAAACTGCAAGAGCGTTCCGTGTATGTCGATCACTGGCTAACTGCTCGAGCGGTCCGGTGTTTGGCGGGCCTAAGACGTTGTAACGTCAAAAAAGCTAGTTTTTTTTTGTATCTGACTTTCGATGATGGCGTGAAACGGCATTTAAGCAGGCCTTCAGGGTGAGTGCGACAGGTTTGGCATAGTCTATTGTGCCTGTCGACCTCATTTAGGATCTCACTACCGCTTACCATCAGGTGGAGTGAGGTCATCTTGTTAGGCTTAAACAACAAAAAAAGAAATTCAAAAAAGCTAGTAAATAAAGAAACGTTCTTACATCCTCCTACAAGCCCGCCTACAAGGGGGACTGAAGCGGCAGCCTTAGAGGTTGCACTGAGTACTGCTTTAGGGATTTCCGTGAGTCCTCCTAGGGCTCCGGCGGCAGGCAGGGAGGCGCCGGCTTGGCTCTCGGCTTGAGCAGTGATGGAGGAAACCACGTCAGCCGGCGCGGCGGCGGCCAGCGCCAGGGCGATCGCGAAGATAAGGAACTGGTGAAGATAAGAAAACAATTAATAAATTTTTTTATCCGACTATCTGTCCGGTGGTTGGTGAACGGTATACGGGTAAGCGACCCCGGCTCCTCGAGCTACTATCGACTCAGTCCAAATCATCCGAGACGATAGTATCCTTCCTCCCCTTTTCCTTCCCCCGTCATATATCCTTGCTACTCGTGGGAACGCAATGACCTTGTTCAAACAATGTACAAGGCATAATGGCGGCGACGTGGTTCACAACCCGTCACGTCACGTTTCCCACAGAGGTGAAAAGTGGATCGCTGGAAGTGATCTCTGCCTACCCCTCTGGGAAAAAGGCGTGATTGTATGTATGTATGTAATTTTTTTATCTCGAATGACTTTTTTGACTGGCTCGGTGGAACAGTGGTTAGTGACTCAGGTTCAAAACCTACGGTTCCAAGAGTCGTGGATTATTCCCACTCGGGACAAATATTTGTGTGACGAACATCGGTGTTTGTTCCGTTTCTGGGTGTATTATTAAATATATTTAAGTTTATTTGTGTATCCACTGTTGATCCTGATTTCCGTAACACAAGTGCTTAAGCTACTTACCACGGGATCAGATCAATGTATGTGATGTTGTGTAATATTTATTTTATTTACCGACTTCAAAAAAGAAGGAGGTTCTCAATTCGTCTGTATTTTTTTTACAAGCTTTTATTTATGTTTGTTACCTCAGAACTTCCGCCTGGGTGAACCGATTTGGATGTTTTTTGTTTCATTTGAAAGCTGGTGCTTCCCGTTTGGTCCCATAGCAATTTGGTCCAGTTCTGACCATGGTATCCATGAATGATGGAAGGTCAACTCTTCAATAGTAAGGAGTAAAAGGATAATTCTTTCAAAACTGAATGCATATTCAGACTACTAGTTATAATATCATATGTAACACTAAAAAGTATGAAAAAAAATTAACAAAAAAATTAAAACCGCCTTTAAAAACCCGACACAATAAAAATTGCAAAATAATATAATACGAACATTTAAATGATCTGGGTAGGAATTTGATATGTTTTTGAAGGCCACATTTTTAGAACATTGATGACACACTGTGCTTTTCTGCACGAAATACAAACGGCCGTAGATATTTATCGAGAAAGGATTTATATTAAGGTTATATTAAATCACGCTGCGACGAAAAGGAGTAAAGAAACAATAGAAAAATAGTAAGAGAACTGTGGAAAATGCGGACAAAGTCGCTGGTACAGCTAGTACATATCGCCTCTTTTACACCACTTGTAATCTTAGTACGAGATGTATTTGACATCTTTTTTCAACTTTAAAAACTCCTAAATTATGCATGCCCATGTTAGGCCTAATATTGTGAAACATATTTTTTTTTATGTGATTCCTAGCCCCGTAGACAAAGTAACAAATTCGAAAAGACCACGTGATTTATCGCGTCTAATGTCAATCCCATACATTTTGTTCTTTTCGAACTTCGTTATCGTTTCGATATTGTCACTTTGTCTAAGCCCCCTGTATCTGTACCTACCTATATTATGCAAATAAATTATTTGACTTGATTTGATTCAGCTTAATTGGGGGTCGTGTATGGAGATGTTCCAAATATGTTACTCAGTGGCGTAGCGTGCCTTGTCGGGGCCCATAGAAAAATTGTTTGGAGGCCCTTATATGGGGGTAAAGATTGCTTTATAGAACTTTGTCATTTGTAAAATAAAATAAATTAGAATATTTTTTTTCCCTTACACACCTTGGGGGCCCCGTTGCCCGGGGGCCCCGTATAATTACAGTATTGTAAACAGTGCAATTATTCATGTTGGCTGATGTTCACAAATGTGTATTAATTTTTTAGTTTTTTTTTATTTTTAAATTTTTGTCATTTTATTTCAAAGAAATGTTTACTTAATTTTTTTATTTATTTGAAGTTATGCTGTGTTTCTTCACTCTTTTTAATTGAATGTGCTTTTTTACATCTCCTATGGTCTCCCAAGATACAGGCGATGCCTAGTTTGGGGGCCTCTGACTCTTGCAATGCACTTTCACTCATGTTCTAGTTTTAAGATTGATTGTAACTGTGTATATTTTTGTGCAATAAAGAATTATTATTATTATTATAATTGATACGGCGGTAGCTACGCCCCTGATGGTACTCACCAGAGCAAGTTTCATGATGATGAGTCGTTGAGCGTCGAGTCTTCAGTGCTCTACATCGCAGCTCGAGGTTCTTATAAAGCGCGCGCCGGCGGCCACTCTCTACGTCATAAAACATATGTTCCTAAAAACAAACCAACAATCGGTAATTGTTTGTTCGCTTATAAATAGCGTAGATTAAGGTTTACCTAGGTGCTGTTTAAATAAATATGCAGCTTAATTACATATAAGCATGCAAATTTTTTAGAAAACTGAAAATTTCCGGGTGATTAACCATCATCGTCAGCCCATGTACGTCCCCACTGTTGGGGCACGGGCCTACCCTAAACTAAGGCGATTAGGCCGCAAGTCAACCACGCTGAAAATGTAAAACAAACAAATAAGGCCTTAGTCAACAACGCTGCCCAAGTGCGGGTAGGTTGACAGATTTATCATGTTGTTTTGTTTTAACGAGCTCCCGATATTTCGGCACTGTTGCAAGCGCCATGATCACGGGTGGTAGTTCACCCGTCCACAACCAAAAAAATCACCAACTAAACATGGTAAATGTCCCGGACAATTTCAGTTTTCTAATGTGTGCATCAATGAGGCGTGACGACTGGGTCAAAATCTTATTATTCTAATTAGTCCGTAAGTTACTTTATACAAAAATATGGGACACGTATTTTTTTGTTTTTCAATTGATTGAAAAATGACAAAATTATAGCTTATCAAACTTCTGGAGTGGGGGCTTGCGACGTCACGGTTACGCAAAAATTGTACCTAAACGTGACGTCATATGAAACTTCTAAGCACTATATCTTCATAATTTGTTGTTTGTGAAAGAAAATAAAAAATACGAGTACAATATTTTTAAATAATCTAAATAATTCTAATGTGTGTAACCATGACAGTTTAAAATCTAAATAACGGACTAATTATATTTTTTAGTCGTCTCGCCTATTTCTTGCCTTTTTAAGGTAGGCAGTATACATTTCTTGACGCTGCAGCTACATAAATGGTTACGAACAAGGCTTATATTGTGTGTGAGTGGGACATTTTCTGAGGCTCCTGGTTTGCGAAAGAGGCTACCTTGGCTACTACCTTGAGTCCAAAGGCCCGCTGTCAGTCCCATAGGATCCACTATTTCGATCCACCAGTGGATCGAATAGCACGCCGAAGTTCACTATGATCCACCAATGGTCTCGGTGGATCCTATGATACTTCTATCTATACTAATCTATACTAATATTATCTATATCTATACTAATATTTTAAAGCTGAAGAGTTTGTTTGTTTGTTTGTTTGAACGCGCTAATCTCAGGAACTACTGGTTCGATTTGAAAAAATCTTTTTGCGTTATATAGACGATTTATCGAGGAAGGTTTTAGGCTTTATAACATCACGCTGCGACCAATAGGAGCAAAGATAGGTACAATGGAAAAAGTTAAAACAGGGGGGAAACGCGAACGGAGTCGCTGGCACATCTAGTCATCTAATATGCTCCACCAGTGGATCGAATATAGATCCACCGAGACCATTGGTTGATCATAGTGAACTTCGGCGTGCTATTCGATCCACTGGTGGATCGAAATAGTGGGTCCTATGGGACTGAGGGAAGCGTTCACCCCCATCAGAATTACTCCCAAATATTTTTTTTTTATTTATGCATTCCTTAATAAATAATTTTAATTTTCACTGGCACGGTGGAACAGTGGTTAGTAACCCAGGTTTACTACCTACGGTTTCATGAGTCGTGGGTTCGATTCCCACCCGGGACAAATATTTGTGTGACGAACAACGGTGTTTGTTCCGTGACTGGGTGTGTTATTGTTGTAGTAATTTGAAATTGACGCGTTCTCTGAGACAGATAGGTGACAGTTCGTTTTTTATATTGTTTTATCTCTTTGCCATCACTGCTGTAATGTGCTAATGTGTTTTCTATTCTGTTTAAATAAAACCAAGTAATTATTCTAAAGTCGTTTAATTACAACAGTTATTAATTAGGTAGGTTGATTCTGATATCTGTAACACAAGTGCTTAAAAGCTACTTACCACGGGATCAGATCAATGTACGTGATGTTGTGTAATATTTATTTTATATTATTTTTAATAGCTTTTTACCGATGAAAATATTCGTAAAATCCTCAAAATTTCCAGCTCACGTTGTCGTCCCTATCGTGGGTTGACGTCATCGAGCTACATCTGTGCTAACAGGCTGCGGTAGTGAATCCGCCAAGTCGATATTTCACTCGCGAGCAACCAACTCAAGCCCTTACTCTGAGTATAGACTCTGTTTTCAAGGAAAGTAAGAAAGGAGACTAGCTGTGCCCGCGTGGACTACAGGATTTTACAAACAAAAGTTTTTCACCATATAACTCCCGTTCATCATCTTTTTTAAAAAAAGTCTTTTTTTAAAACCGCCCGGCTGGAAGGGAATATTGTGCTGTTGTGTTGTGTGCGGCTGGATTGTAATTGTTTTTCCGTGGAGTGACTTGGTAAGGCAAAGTAGAACTACTCTCTCGCAACAAGTGAAATCAATATAAGAACCTGACGTGGGGGAGTTTAGTGAAGATTTCTGACTGTGGAAAACTGTGCATGTGTATAAAGGGTTCCTAAGGGAACATTGTGTGCTTAATTCTGTGTTCTCTATTTAGCCCGTCGACCACATAATACCTACGTCACCTACGTGGGGTACATCCACTTACCATCAAGTGGAGTGAAGTCATCCTATAATCGGTTTATATACAGCAAATAAAATTGACTGGCTCAGTGGAACAGAGTTAGTGACCCTGGCTGGCGGTTCCAAGAGTCGTGGGTTAGATGCCCACTCGGTACAAATATTTGTGTGATGAACATTGTTGTTTGTTCCGTGTCTGGGTGTGATTATGTATTTAAAAAATATCTTAGTTGGGTCACATGACCATGTGTGGGAATGACCCAGATATTTATTTATTTAAACAAATAAATAAGAAGACTTGGCCCATGTTTTACCAAGAGCCTTGAACAAACTTGTGCACATTTCGGCTTTACATCCGCTCATTCCATTACTTTCCTTCCTTTTGTTCAACCCGCAGTCTTCTGATATAATATTTGCTTTTGTTTTGTCAATAAACGGTCGAAGTAACACAGGTGTTGTTTATTTCATTGAACATTCATGAATTTTTTTTTTGTCCGGAACTATCAAAAACGGAAAAACGGAAAAATATTCAAGCGGGAAATTGACGACACAAGCAACTGTATTAAGCCATCACACGTTGATGTGTTAAGTGGTGCGACAGCTTGCTTAGATTATACAGGGTGTCCCAAAAAGTAGTGTCAAGCGGAAGTCCTGAGATAGAACACCTCGTGGGGCATCCGAAACACCCCCATGTATGTTCCGCGATTTTTTATAGTTTTCGAGTTATAATTATTTTTCTAAAATTTTCAGAACAACTGACTTAACCGACTTTAAATATTGTAGAGAAAAAAGTATTTGACTTTTTTGAGTAATTCTTTTTGCAAATAAATTTTCATGAGTTTTTCTTTAATGCCTAAAATACTTGTCTCCATAACTTATATGGAAAATATCAAAATTATGGTACAAACTTAAAAGTTACCTTCTGTAAATAATGTCTTACAATTTCAACGTTAAATTTAAAATATGAGGAGGTAGTTGCATGGCTCCCAAATAACTTTAAAAACTGCGCTAGACTCTCAGCTTTGATAATCATTAATAAAACTGGTACTTAATGGGCTACTTTTGCTGAAATCGAACTACAAAGACATAGAGGTGGAAAAATCATAAAATTAGCCATTCGAATACGAAGTATTATTTCGACATTTTATTATTCCGAAAGTTAGTCAGTTTGTTAACAAACCTAAATTTAATACAGGAGCACTCAGATGCAAACATTTGGATGTTTTTTTTGTTAAATTTAAGTTTCATTGCGCTAACACTGTTTTCACATGCAATACCTTTGTTACGACGAACTTGACGAACTTTGCTTTCTTTACGGACTTTAATAAACTTTTACTTATAAACTTTTTACAATAAATAATCAAAAACGATAACTCTTTTTTTTTAATAAAGTTCCCATTTTTAAACTTAATAATTTTTTTAAGTATCACAAATTAAACTATCAAGTGGTTATTTCTTTGCAATTCTGGTATAATTTTGATTGTTAACAATTTTATTAACTTTCGGAATAATAAAATGTCCAAATAATACTTCGTATTCAAATGGCTAATTTTATGATGTTACCACCTCTCTGTCTTTGAAGTCCGATTTTAGCAAAAGTAGCCCATTAAGTACATACCAGTTTTATTAATGATTATCAAAGCTGAGAGTCTAGCGCAGTTTTTAAAGTTATTTGGGAGCCATAGATGCTTGAATTTCATCTAAGTTAAGTGGTCTAGATTTTTTATACAAAAGCATTTTCCCGCTTATTCCCGTTTCGGTGGGAATTTCGGGAATTTCGTTCTTAGTGCACCTCTACTTTACCTAAGCTACGTCCCTTCGAAATTTCAAGTGCCTACGTTTAGCTGTTTAGGTTGCGCGTTGATATGTCAGTCAGTCAGTTTCTCCTTTTATATATTCACCTAGCTGTGCCCACGACTTCGTTCGCGTGAGATGCAGGATTGACATACAATTTTTTTTTCCTAACTGACATAAAATGATGGCTTGGAGTAGCCTCGTCATCATCATCGGTCTTGCGGGGAACTGATTTATCTCACCCCCAAATGAATGGCTCTCACCCCTAAAGTTACAGGAATATAAATAAATAGAGGTAAAAACATAATTTTGCCTTCAATCCACATAGTGGCGACATCTACCAGGGTAAAATAGAACACCCCCGTCACATCATCACGTATATTAGACCCAGTCGTGTATGCTTTACGTTCATTAGGGTACCTGGATGCCAAATTTCAATCATCTATCTCAGACAGTCAGTCAGTCAATCAGTCAGTCAGTCAGTCAGCCAGCCAACCAGCCACCAGTCAGTCAGTCAGTCAAGCATCAGTCAGTCAGTCTTAAGCCATCTACCAAGGAATCGTGTAAATGAAACACCCCCGTCACAACATCAATGTATTAGACCCAGCCGTGGGGGCACCACAGCGACACCACGCAGTGCCGCAGCGCGCGCGCAGCCGAAGGTTTAGGAGGTCCTTCAAGAGGAAATATCCAGCCAGGTACCACTGTATGATAAAGCGATCCTCGATTCCTCTACGGTACCTTACCTAAGCTTCGTCCGTTCCAAATGTTAAGTGCCTACGTTAAGCCATTTAGGCTGTGCGTTGATATGTCAGTCAGTCAGTAGGTAGGTAGGTAGGTAGGTAGGTAGGTAAGTAGGTAGGAAGGTAGGTAGGAAGGTAGGTAGGTAAGTAGGTAGGTAAGTAGGAGGGTAGGTAGGTAGTTAGGTAGGTAGGTAGGTAGGTAGGTAGGAAGGTAGGAAGGTAGGTAGGTAGGTAGGTAGGTAGGAAGGTAGGTAGGTAGGTAGGTAGAAAGGTAAGTAGGTAGGTAGGTAGGAAGGTAGGAAGGTAGGTAGGTAAGTAGGTAGGTAGGTAGGTAGGTAGGTAGGTAGGTAGGTAGGAAGGTAGGTAGGAAGGTAGGTAGGAAGGTAGGTAGGAAGGTAGGTAGGAAGGTAGGTAGGTAGGTAGGAAGGTAGGTAGGTAAGTAGGTAGGTAGGTCGGTCAGCACTCAGTCAGTCAGACATAATTTTGTTATCAACGACATGGTAGCGACATCTACCAGGGAATTGCATAAAATAAAACACCCTCGTCCAATCATCAGTGTATTAGACCCAGCCCTGGGGGCAGCACAGCGGCGCCACGCAGTGCCGCAGCGCGCGCACGCAGCCGGCCCACGCGCGCCGCGCCCCCGCCCCCGCCGCCCCCGCCGTCGGGGCGCCCGCCCGCCGCCCCCCCACGTGAGTCGTCGCGTGCAGAGCTTGCAGACGCTTGGCTTGGGCATAGAGCTGGAAGGTTTAAAAGGTTCTTAGAGAGGTAGTATCCGTCGGGTAATTTTAGTGGTTGTTTTCCCGCAGTAAAATGATTCTATCTTAGTAGTACAAAAGATGTGTGCAGTTCTTTTTTGGTAAAATCAATAAATGCCGGTTTTACGAAAGGTTTAACCGTAACTCGAAAACACGTTCGAACCGCTTTATGACTTAGGGTGTAGAGCTTCTTTAGCTTTGAGCATCGATTTCATGCGGCAAGCAGTACCTGAATACGTCACATCTTCAAAAACAACGACAGCTTCTTTCGTTTTCGAGTTTATTCGAGAAAATTATTATTCTGAAAAATCAAAAAAAAATATTTTTTCTTTTCGAGGAATAGTTTGCATGATTCGATAGTAATACTAAAGGCAAGTCGTTCTGCCACGGGAAAACAACCACTAAAATTTCACGGTGTATTGTGAGCTGATGCTAAGCGGATGAACCCCTTTGAAGAACTGATTACAAAGTAGGCTAAACGTGCTGTGAGCTGTGCAGGTCTAAGTTAATGATGTAATGTGAATCGTCGTGCGGAGTGCTTGCAGACGCTTCTCTTGGGCGTAGAGCTGGAAGATTTGGGAGGTAATATGCGCCACATCTGTCGGGTTCAGTCGCATTTGGTCCAATTCCTGTTTTTGCGGGAGTTTGCGGGAAAAAACTTATCAAATGTTCGTGCAGACTTATTGAAAATTGGACGTAACTTCTGTCATTGAACCAGATGTGACTGAACCGTCTGTTGGTTTTTCAAATTTGAAATACATCATGTACGATTATTCGACGCTTTAACGGTGAAGGAAAAGATCGTGCTAAAACCTGCAGAACTACAAAGAGATTCTTAGAATGTGTTGTCAACCAATCCGTACTTGGCCAGCGTGTTTGACTAAGGCCTTATCGCTCTAGTTTAGGGCAGGCCCGTGCTCCAACAATGGGGACGTAAATGGCTGATGATGATGATGAGCGATGGAAGTGGGTCCTCACATGCACTGGGTTGTCCAGGTCGAACCCACAGAGCGGGACACAGGCGCTGGAGCTCCCGATACTGGTCGCTCCTCCCGCCGTGCTGAAACACACGTTTAAGCCAATATACCAACAAGTCTCAGGGTTATTTTTTGACGTGACAACATCTTTAAAATCGTTTTAGTCGGGTGACATGTTCAGAAACTTGTGTCACACCAAAACCTCACGAGCGCGATCGCAGGTATAACGAGAGAGAGACGGACCGATCTCCCGTCTCATCTCGAGCGCTGCCAGTCATTCCGTGAAACTTGTCACGCGGAATCCTCACGAGCGGAGGCTGGCATAGCGTTCGAGTGAGTGGACCGATCTTCCGTCTCTCTCACTCTAGCGGCATACAAACGAATGGAGATTTTCTCGTGCGGTTAAGTTTAAGTTACGTTATCACGTAAACATCTCGATCGTAAACCTACTTTACGAACAACCAATTTTTAGCTTATGTAGCCTTCCTCCTATAACATCATTGTATCGACCTCCCCTTTTCCTTCCCCCGTCATATATCCTTGCTACTCGTCGGAACGTAATGACCTTGTTAAAACAATGCACAAGACAGAATGGTGGCGACGTGGTCCACAACCCGTCACGTCACGTTTCCCAAAAAGGTGAAAAGTGGATCGCTGGAAGTGATCTCTGCCTACCCCTCTGGGAAAAAGGCGTGATTTTATGTATGCATGTATGTATGTATGTATCGAACTCATCTGTGGACCATTTTGTTTGGCTAATTAACATAAGATGGCTTGGAGTGGCCTCGTCATCATCACCGGACTTGCGGGGGAGCGGATGGCTCTCACCCCTCAAACTCGAGAGTTTAATCCGGGAATACGTTGAAACTAGAGAGAGTCCTAGTAAGCCTTGCTACGCGACAGCCCAGAATTGTAGTAGGGACCCTAACCATTTTGGACATTATAACATTTAAGAACCACGAATAAACTCCTCAAGGTCAATAAACATCTCTTTAGGAGTGATCTTAAAAGGGAAGATTCCGCCGAGCTAGATCGTGCTCGGGGACCATGGTCCAAGGATCAATTTCCTAACTGACATACGATGAGGGCTTCGAGTAGCCTCGTCATCATCACCGGACTTGCGGGAGAGCGGATGGCTCGCACCCTAAACCCCTAAATGGGATGGCTCTCACAGTCACAGTCTCACAGCGAATTACTTTGAAGTGAGATGTAGGTATCATACTAATTGCATACTCTTGTGGAGATGGTGTGTAAGCGCCATCTGTTGGTTGCTGTGCGAAGTTCTTTATCGGATGTCGCTACACACCCTTAGCTCTTGGACCAACAGAAAGCACACAGAGGATGCTTATAGGAATAAGAAACACAAACGCCCTTGTCATCCTCGAGTGTCAGGGGGTGGCCGAATACTGGTCCAAAAATCTTAAATCTCCAAAGACGCTCAGAGAGCGATAAAATAGCGGCGTGCCTTCCTTGAAGAGAAGAATCGGAAGTGGTGTTCCAGGACCGTAGGACATGGCAGGAAATGATATCTGCTTACCCCTTTGGGGAAAAGGCGTGATTTTACGAATGTATGTATTGTGATGGTATGTGAATCTTGTCAATCACGACCTTACGTGATCGATAAAGATAACTCAGCACAATAGAGTATTGCTACCCTGAACACGTATATAAGATAACATTAGTATATAAGGATGATTAGTTTAAGCAAATATATGAATTCCACGATGAACAGTCTTTAATTCAAGTCCCACCATTTTATAATATTACAGTATATTGCCTTCCTTATTGAGATGGGATGGCTCGTGTGTCTTCCACTTCATGCCAAATAGGCGTATTTTAATGTGGAAACCAGGGTGTTGCCCTGGAGTAGACCAATGAGGTTTCAGAACTCAAACTACAGAGCCAAAGAGCATATGTACGGGCATATGCTGAGGCTGGGACCTAATTGACCACAAATTAATGAACCATGTTGTGTTTTATGTTCTTTACGTTTGTGGATAATAAACGTTTGTTGTTAATAAACTCACCTATCGTCTCTCAGCATTGGCACTGCGCTGGTGCCACACATAGCAGCCACGCGCGCGGAACGCCGCGATGGCGCCGCGCCGCCGCCCGCCGCGCGCTCCACCAATCGCGGAGCACTCGCCTCGCGCACGCGCTTCAGCTGCGATATAGTACACGGTAGATGGCGCTGGTCGGACAAGTTAGTTCGCAACGACCGCCGATAGATGGCAGCGTGAAATTATCACTTACATCTTTCCCGGATCATCCGGGGGCTGTTCGGTAGGGGTTTTTAAAAGTGTCCGGGTTTTACAGGACATGTTTGCTGCGCGGCTGGGTAGGTAGTGTGTCGCGACATATAGAGATTTTTGCTGTCAGCAATTGTTTTTGGTGGTGTCTGTGGAAGAAACCTTAGTACGTCCAGGATTTAGCCGTTTTTATACGGCGTCACCAGTTTTGGTGATAGCAGCCCTACTCGAAATAGACTCTTAAATGTTAATGATGATGATGATGCCCTCAACCCAGACTGGACCTCGATTGCGAGGCGGCTTTACCCACCTGAACACAAAAGCCAACCAGACCCTGACCTCACCTGCGTGATCGGCAACACCGTCTCTGCACCCGGACTCGGGTCGGTAGCCACGAGCTTATCCGACACGGACACAGAAGAGCGCGACGAGTCGTGGAGGCGACGCATGTCGCGCGAGCGCGTCACAGGAGGACACACGTCACGCGCGTACGCGTCCGGACGGGCGTCCGGGTGGACGTCCGGATGGAAGTCCCGCTTGACGGAGTCCGGCGCCGCGTCCGGCCGCGCCGGCGGCAGACTACGCCCCCTAGCGGCGAACAGACGACCCAACTCGTCCAATTTTGTCATTATTATCTTGTACGTTTTACATTCGTCTGGCTGGAAGGAAAATAAAGGATTTGCAAAGGTGTGTTGAGATACTAATGAAAGGAACACCATTTGCTGTCGTCAAGAAACCCTGAATCATTTCTTTTTCCGTTCCTGTGGGAATTTAAGGAATTCCTTTCTTAGAGCACCTCTACGGTATCTAAGCTATGTCCCTTCCAAATTTCAAGTGCCTACGTTTAGGCTGTGCGTTGTGACATGACAGTCAATCATTCAGACAGTCAATCAATCAGTCAATTTCTCTCCTTTTTCATAGATGCACAAGCACAGTCATCGCGATGTTGTATGAAGTATGCATGTTTCTACCTACACGTCTGTATGCTTACACTTGTTCAGGTAATCCTTCTTAAACTTAATTATAGATCAGATTTGTTTTACCTTTTGAGCAGATTCATTTCTATTTCGCCCAATTTCGATTTATTGAACTTTCCATAGACCTGTAAAGTACGGTTCACGTACCCTGCGCTTCCCCTTCCTCCGCTCCGTGCTGGTGGAGGACGGCTCGCTGGTGTCCGGCGAGGAGTCCCGTCGCTCGCCGAGCCGCTGGCACAGCTGAGCGACGCGAGCGATCGCCGCCTGCTGCTCGCGTAGCGCTCGCTCGCACGCCGCACGGAATGCGCGCAACGACGCGGCGGATGAGGCCGCGCGCGCCGCGCTCTCCGCGCCGCTGACTCGGCTGGAGGGGTGAGGAAGTAACATTCCTTTTTCAGGTTTTCAGGCTGTAGTTTCAGGTCTATTATTTGTGCGAACACTAGATATACATACATACATAAAATCACGCCTTTTTCCCAGAGGGGTAGGCAGAGATCACTTCCAGCGATCCACTTTTCACCTCTGTGGGAAACGTGACGTGACGGGTTGTGGACCACGTCGCCGCCATTCTGCCTTGTGCATTGTTTTAACAAGGTCATTGCGTTCCCACGAGTAGCAAGGATATATGACGGGGGAAGGAAAAGGGGAGGAAGGATACTATCGCCTCGGATGATTTGGACTGAGTCGATAGTAGCTCGAGGAGCCGGGGTCGCTTACCCGTACCGTTCACCAACCACCGGACAGATAGTTGTAACTGGTATCCCCTGACTTTTACTTCACTAGATATTATCTTTATTTAAATCACGACATAGTATAAAGCACTCTGCTCCGACTTTAAGTACTTAGGCTCACTTTTCCAAAACGACGGCAATATTGATCGAGACGTTAAGTATAGTGCTGGATGGATGAAGTGGCGACAGGTCTCGGTAACAACTTGTGACCCACAAATGCCCCTTAACCTTAAGGGGAAAATTTACAAAACGGTCATCAGACCTGTCGCGATGTATGGATCAGAGTGCTGGGCAATGAAAAAGACTGAAGAGAGGAAGATGCGTGCAAATGAGATGCGTATGTTGAGATGGATGTGTGGAGTAACAAGGTTGGACAGGATTAGGAATGAATATATAAGGGGAGTCTGAGAGTTGCACCAATTTTAGAAAAGGTGAGAAGTGCAAGGTTAGCTTGGCACGGGCATGGTATGAGGAGGGAAGAAAGCCGGATGTGACTAGAAGAGCGATGAGTATGAATGTCAATGGACGTAATAGTAGAGGTAGGCCGAAGAAGACATGGATGGATTGCGAGAGAGATGATATGGGAGTGAAAGGAGTACACGCAGAGATGACGAATGACAGGCCCGAGTGGAAGAAATATACATGTTGCGCCGACCCCACTTAGCGTGGGACAAGGGCAGGAGAATGATGATGATGTAATAGTATAAATAAAGCAAAGTCCCTTCCCGCGTCTGTCTGTCCCTATGTATGCTTAAATCTTGAAAACTACACAACGGATTTAGATGCGGTTTTGACGTGATAACGTCTTTAAAATCGTTTTAGTCGGGTGACATGTTCAGAAACTTGTGTCACACCAAAACCTCGCGAGCGCGATCGCAGGTATAACGAGAGAGAGACGGACCGATCTCCCGTCTCATCTCGAGCGCTGCCAGTCATTCCGTGAAACTTGTCACGCGGAATCCTCACGAGCGGAGGCTGGCATAGCGTTCGAGTGAGTGGACCGATCTTCCGTCTCTCTCACTCTAGCAGCATACAAACGAATGGAGATTTTCTCTTAATAAGACGTTATCACGTAAACATCTCGATCGTAAACCTACTTTACAAACAACCAATTTTTTATAGATAGAGGGATTTAAGAGGAAGGTTTTTATGTATAATATACCCAAGGTGGATTGGTGGCTGGGAGTGAGTGATGAAGCGTTTACAAAGCCAGGGAGAGCGGATCACTAGTATCCTCATAAATGCGGAAGTAACTCTGACTGTTACGCAATCACGCATAGAATACTGAATCGACTTAAATTACATTTGGTACAGATATAGTTCAAAGCCTGAGAAAGGACAAAGGCTACTTTTCAACCGACTACGCTATAAAAAAAAGTAATATTTTACCCGCTAAACGTCTCTACGCGGACGGAGTCGCAATATTTTAAAAAATATTTTTATAATTAAATTTGACAGGCTCGGTGGAACAGTGGTTAGTGACCCTGACTGGCAGTTTCAAGAGTCGTGGTTTCAATCACCACTCTTAACAAATATATGTGTGAAGATTATCGGCTCTGGTTCAGCGTAGGCCCGTTTCCCAGCAGTGGGGACTTAATGGGCTGATGATTAAGCTGGAGCAATTTTATATGAGCTGGAGAGTTAAGAGCAGGAAAGCGGACCCCGACACCCCGTCCCCGCATGGATGCAACCGAGAAAACGCAGAGATGATGATGATGATTAAGCTGGAGCAATTATTTCATCACCCACAACATTAATTCCTCCAGATGGCTGTACAATACCCAAAACTTACTTTACCTAATAAAACAAACATTAAAACGCGAAATTTACCAAAAACAACGTCTCAAACTGCACTTGAGTACATACAAACACAGTCCCGAAATGTTTGCTTTATTCGGCATTGTTAGCGAAAACACTACTTACCTACCGTGCGCTATTTGTGAAGCACAAGTCCTTCTATACTAATATTATAAAGAGGAAAGATTTGTATTTTCGTATGTAACGAATAAACTGAAAAACTTCACCGACCAACGGGAATCGCTTATGGTTGAATGGACCGATTTTGAAGAAACCTGCTTTATGATAGGCAACAAATTAAAACTAATTATTGTCCGAGAGCTGGTAAGAATTTTGGGTAAGTATTTGAGGCAAGCTGAATACTTGCAGAATTAGATATTATACGTGACATTTCCGTCATAATTGGAAATGTGTGGAAATGCCCCAGATATTATTAAGCAAATGCACAACTATTGCCAATCGAAACCTAGTTATGTCGGAGGGACCTCGGCACCTTTGGGGCTCTGGGCTTAAGCCCAAAAAGCCCTCATAACGATCCTTCCCAGTAAATCAGTGCTAGCGACGTCCTCAGTATATGAGCTTCACCCTTTTGATAATAGATGTCGCTACCGGTGAGAGCCGTGCTGCCAACAATCAGCTGCTCCTATTATATCTAGAGGTGTTCGAAACCTTGAGCCTCTGCAATTACGTAGAGACATAGCCGGTCTATTGCATAATAGATAGCGCTGTGTAGTCATAACCAATGCGAAAGACGTTTCTAGTCAGTCAGCCTCTCCTACTATACAACAGATGGCGCTGTCCCCATACCGATGCGAGCGATGTCGCTAGTCAGTCAGCTTCACCTACTATACAACAGATGGCGCTGTCCCCATACCGATGCGAGCGATGTCGCTAGTCAGTCAGCTTCACCTACTATACAACAGATGGCGCTGTCCCCATACCGGTGCGAGCGATGTCGCTAGTCAGTCAGCTTCACCTACTACACAACAGATGGCGCTGTCCCCATACCGGTGCGAGCGATGTCGCTAGTCAGTCAGCTTCACCTACTACACAACAGATGGCGCTGTCCCCATACCGATGCGAGCGATGTCGCTAGTCAGTCAGCTTCACCTACTACACAACAGATGGCGCTGTCCCCATACCGGTGCGAGCGGTGCGGGCGCCGCGCGAAGCTCCCGTCGGACAGGCCGGAGTCGTGCGACTGCCGCTTGTCGCGCGCGCGCAGCCTGGACGCGCGCGCGCTGGACACGCTGGACACGGTGGACGCGGGCTTGCGCGACAGGCTGCCGCCGTCCACCACCAGCTGGCCGTTCCTGGAGACAGGAAGCGTTTACAGCGCCACCACAATATAAACCTTATTCACTAAAGATTACCGAGATATTCGTGAAAGCCGTTTTTTGTGAACTTCCATCATCATCAGCCCATACGTCCCCACTGCTGGTGCACGGGGCTACCCTGAACTAGGGCGATAAGGCCTTAGTTTACCAAGCTGGCCAAGTGTGGGTTGGTCGACGTCACAACCTTAGAATTTCTTCGTATAATGTGCAGGTTTCCTCACGATGTTTTCCATTACCGTTAAAGCATACGAATTTCAAATTTGAAATACACAATGGTACGTAGCGGGGTTTGAACGGCAACCTCTCGCATGGCAAGCCTATCTTAACCACTCGGCAATCGACGTGATCCTCTTTTAGTCTGGATTACCATCGTTTATCATTGACTCGCGGCGTGATCGCCCTAATTTAGGGTAGGCCCGTGCCCCAGCAGTGGGGACGTATATATGCTGATGATGGTGACCATCGTACCTGGTGAGCTGTATGTCGCGGGGCGCGCGCGTGGGTCGCGCCGTTCGCATGAACCGGTCCAGGTCGATGATGTCGCCGGCCGGCGGCGCGTGCGCAGACCACGAGCCCGAGGACGAGTGCGACATGCTGACACACACACAGACATGTTATTTAGCTTCATTGATCGAGTGAGGATCAAAACTCACGCGGCTTACTCCCAAAAAAACCGAGAAAAAAGAGAAAAGAGTTTTGGCCCTTACTGCCACAGGGGCGGCGCTGGAGGCCCGGGCCCAAAAATTCAGTTGGTTCCACTTTTCTGCCCCTGTCATTAAGGCATGGAATACCCATTCTAGCTCTTGTTTTCCCTGTCTCCAATAATCCCGGGTCTGGAATGGATCCAAATTCCTATCAAACTCATTTTCTGTGGAGCTCACAACCGCTTACCACCAGGTGCAAAAGGTCACCTTGCAAGTTCCTTTAAAAAAAAACACTCCCAGGGTTAAAACGAGTGGAGGCCTGCCTAATTAATCAATTTCAAGCTTGTCCATAAGCAGGCTTTTTTAATTTAATTGCCAATTCAATCCTATTTTTAACCGACTTCAAAAAAAGGAGGAGGTTCTCAATTCGTCTGTATGTATAATATTTTTTTTTTTTTTTTTTTTTTTATGTATGTTCACCGATATTTCCGTCAATTATAAACGGATTTCAAAAATTTTTTTTTGGTTGGATAGAGTTCACTTCCGAGGTGGTCCCATTTTCACCAGTCTCGGATCTGATGATGGGATCCTGGAGAAATCGAGGGCAACCTTCAAATTTTATAGGGACATGTACCGCGTTTTGCATATTATCTGAAGTCATATTGGCATTTGCTTCTGGCAATCATAATTTTATGATGCTGAGCTGATGATGGAAGGTCAACTCCTTAGTAGTTATGAGTAAAAGAATAATTATTTCAATACTGTATACATATTGAGACTAACTAGTTATAATATCAGTAGCATTACAGGTGAGCTAAACTATTGTAAAATTGTTGTTGAAATAGGTAAAAATATGGGCCCATTAATGAGTAATATTATGGGGCAACCGATTCATAATTATTGTTTTCCTAATACACCATATAATGAAATTATTAAAAAAGTGAGTAAATTTAATTTTAATAGGGACACAACACTCATAATATTTATTGTAAATAGGGGAAATGTAAATAAAAATGAATTGATTAAAAGTTTTAGTTATATGAATAATTTAGAAGTAAATAAAATAATTTTATTTACACTTCCTTATAGTAACAGTTTGCCACAATCAGAAAATTTTATTAGGTATAAATTGAATATGACATTGCATACCATGACATTTAATAATAATAATAAGTTTAATTTAATTGATTGCAATAATAGTGTATTTGACATGTGCAAAGGATTATTATTGACAAGAGATAGTTTTTATCTTCCTAAATTTTATAAAAGACAGATAGCTTTGTCGCTATCATATTGTATTAGTATAAGTAATTCAGCCAAGAATTTGGCTACACAGTCTGCTTTTATTGAGCAGAATAATGACATGTTGCCTAACAATTCCCTGAAAAATGTTTCAGGTAATTTAAATTATACCATAAGACAATAGAGGATAACTCTAGCAAATTAATTGTAAGGACAAAAGGAAAGCATAATAATTTAAAAATTATCCATCAAAATATTCAAGGCCTTCCTGGGAAGGAGCTTGAACTTGAATTATATTTAAATGAAATGAATATACATGTTGTATGCCTTACAGAGCATTGGTTAAGACAATATGAGTTACTGATTAGTATTGACAATTATAAAGTAGTTAGTTCGTTCACAAGAGAAGATGCCATTAGAGGTGGATCACTTATTTTATTAGATACATCATTAGCGTCAAAAAACCGTAAAGATGTGACATCCTCTCTATTGGAGTTGCTGAACTATTGAGCTTTCTTGTACAGAGCTCGAGCAGTACATCATTGTCTGTGTCTATAGGCCTCCATCTGGTAACTATGTACTATTTGAGTCTACTATGGAGGAAGTTTTTGAAAAAGGTATGTAAATGCAGCAAGAAAGTAGTTGTTTGTGGAGATTTTAATATTAATATTTTGGATATTGACTCTCAACTATCTACTAGGTTTTTGAACTTATTTAAGTCATTTGGACTTAGTAATTTATTTATTGAACCAACTCGAGTAACTCCTGCAACAGCTACTTGCCTTGATAACATATTTTGTAATTGTGAAGTAAATGATAAATCTATTATTAATTTTATTAACTCTGACCACAGTGGTCAGATGGCAATATTTGAACACCATCATTACAATCCTTCATTAAATTTTACATACAGGCCCATTACTACAAGGCGCATAGAAAACTTTAAGAAAACATTGATTATAAATTTTCCCATTTTCAATATAATCTTAACCAAAACATTGATGTATCATATAAAAACATGTTTGACATAATTTTTAATGAATTTAATGGGATTTTACTAAAAAAACAATAAAAGCTAAAGATCCCAAGTCCAAATTTAGTGATTGGGCAACTAAAGGCATTTACAAAAGTAGAAATAGATTATATGAATTATAATGACATTAAATCACAATCAAATGATATTAATGTTATAAATTATGTTAGAAATTACTCAAAACTATTTAAGAAAGTGTGTGCAATTGCGAAGTCTAATTATTTTAAAGAAAAAATTAGTAAATCAAATAATAAAATAAAAAACTACATGGAAAATTATTAACAAAGAGACTTGTAAAAATAAACACATGACAACAAGTTCTTCTTATAGTTGATGATAAGCATATTGATTCTGATAAGGAAGTTGCAAATGCTTTTGAAACATATTTCTCTAATATTCCTAGTAATTACTACAAGCAAACTAAACTCATGCTCACACCAAGCTCAATCCCTCCTTATAGCAACTGTAGAAAAATGTTTAGTATCTTTTAAATTTACCCAAGTAAATCACAAAATAATTCTGAGAGCCTTTAAAGAATTAAATTTTAAAAAGACTGAAGATTTATGGGGTATTTCTGTGGAACTATTAAAAACAATTATAAACTACAATAGCCCCGGCATTTAGCTTTTCATCGTATTTAACATGTGTATAGAGGTAGGTCATTTCCCAAATTTGATGAAATTTAGTAAAGTAATTCCTTTATTCAAGGCAGTGTAATAAAAAGTGATCCATCCAATTTTCGCCCTGTTTCTATACTACCCGCACTTAGTAAAATTTTCGAAAAAATTATATACACTCAATTAATGTCTCATTTCAATGAAAATAAGCTATTACATAAAAAACAATTTGGCTTCACCAAAGGAAGATCCACCACTGATGCGGGAGTGGCACTTGTCAAGCATATCTTTGACGCATGGGGGAATAAGCAAGATGCAATAGGCATCTTCTGTGACCTGTCAAAAGCCTTTGATTGTGTAAATCATGAGATATTGCTAATGAAATTGAATTATTATGGAATCTCAGATGAGGCGAATAATTTGTTGAAATCATATCTTAAAGATAGGGTGCAAACAGTTAATGTCAATGGAGTTGATTCTTGTGGCGCTCCCATTCTCATGGGAGTGCCTCAGGGCTCAATTCTGGGACCTTTACTGTTCTTGATTTATATAAATGATCTTCCTTACTTAACTGCGAATCTATGTGAGACGGTACTGTTTGCTGATGATACATCTTTGATTTTTAAGGTTGACAGAGGTAAAAATAACTACGACGAGGTAAATAGTGCCCTCTCGCAAGTTCTGCGCTGGTTTAATACAAATAATTTATTGTTACAATGCAAAAAACGAAATGTATAAGATTTACAATGCCTAATGTAAGAAAAAGTTGATACTAACATTATTGTAAATAAGGAAATTGTAGAATTGACTGAATCTACAAAATTTTTAGGAATCACTATAGATGCTAAGTTACAGTGGGGACCTCATATCTCTGTTCTGGCAGATAGACTTAGTTCAGCTGCGTATGCAGTCAGAAAAATCAGGATGTTGACTGACATTGAAACGGCAAGATTAGTTTATTTCAGCTATTTCCATAGTGTTATGTCATACGGTCTTCTGCTGTGGGGATCTGCTACAGACATTCAAACCATTTTTGTACTACAAAAAAGGGCCATCAGATCCATATATGGTATAAGACCGCGCGACTCTCTTAGAGATATTTTTAAAGATATAGATATTTTAACCGTAGGTTCTCAGTTCATTTTAGATTGTATCGTGTATGTTCATAAAACATGCACTTATTAAATAAAAAGTCGGATTCTCACAATTTTAACACCAGAAATAAATATAAGCTTTCCGTTCCAAGACTCAGGCTTCAAAAAGTTGGAAAATCATTCATAGGTTTAAGTATAATATTGTTCAATAAAATCCCGCAAAATATTATTGAATTGCCGTTGTATAAATTTAAAGTCTATATTAAATCTTGTCTTTTGAAAAAGGGGTACTATAAAGTAGAAGACTATTTGAATGATAAGAATCCATGGACATGATGTGCTGCTCGCTTGGACATCCAAGAATTATGTAACTTGTACATATTATTATTTATTTGTAATTAATTAACCTGTGATTTGACATGCGAAAGAATTTCATGAAATCTACTTGCAGAATAAATTATTTCATTTCATTTCATTTCATTATTAGGTTGACCAGTCTAGGATCTGATGATGGGATCCAGGAGTAATCGAGGGCAACCCTCAAATTTTATAGGCACATGTACCGCGTTTTACATATTTTCTGAAGTTATATTGGCATTTGCTTCTGGCAATCATAATGTTATGATGCTGAGCTGATGATGGAAGGTCAACTCCTTAATAGATGGGAGTAAAGGGATAATTCTTTCAAATCTGTGTACATATTGATACTACTAGTTATAATATCAGCAGAATTATAGGTGAGCTGAACTAATAGGGTGTAAAAAAATGTAACACTAAAAAGGATGAAAAAAATTGTAAACAAAAAAACCGCCTTCAAAACCCGACTCACTAAAAATTACAAAATAATATAATACGAACATTAATCTGGGTATGAATTTGATATGTTGTTGAAGGCGGTGCCAATTAAATTTTTGAGGAAAACTGCATGAAATATAAACGGCACCGCCTTCAACAACATATCAAATTCATACCCAGATTAATGTTCGTATTATATTATTTTGTAATTTTTAGTGAGTCGGGTTTTTGAAGGCGGTTTTTTTTTTGTTTACAATTTTTGTCCTTTTACTGTCGCCATTAGATTGTTTACGGAATGTGAGATTCGAAAAAAGTGTAAGACCGATTTTGGCCATGGCAGATCTCAATTGAGATCAGCAAACAACAAAATACTGCAGAAATGTGCGTGCAAACACAAGTGGACTCTGCTCCCTCACTCTTATTTTTCGATGAGACTGCAACATACCATGGTATCATACATCATATCATGGTTTCCTTACACTGGGCTGAGTAATTATTTAAGAGACAATCTCACGCAAATTTGACCCTACCCGGTATTCAAACCGGGAAGTACTCGGTATTGACGCGGCACTTGCCAACAGAAGACCAACGAGGCAGTGATACATAAAACAATAACTAACTGTCATCTTTGGATGGGCATCATGATTCCAAATTTTATTCATCCAATTCATAAGTTCTGAGGGAACAAACTAAAAAAAATACAGTCAACTTTAGAGAGAACCTAATCCAATTTTGAAGTCGGTTAGGAACCCATCAGTTGGTATCTTACTCGATAGTGTTGAAGTTTATTTTGGCGCCACAATTCTGCTATTCCTACTTTCATACTATTTTGTCACACACCAAAACACATGACGAATCAAATGACACCACCCCTGTCAAACTGTTCAGCTAACATTGTCGCCTTAATTCTAGCAGAAGTTATACCAAAGGCAAAGACGTACCCTAAACAATCGCTGCCTGCTAGAAGACTGTCCAACACTCATCAAACGTTGGCAGTTCTTCGCCGGCCAGGCCCGCGCGAAGACCTCTCGCTTCCCATCGCGGCGAAGCGACGTTGCAGCCCCATCTGTCACTGTCAGTCACTGACAGCTGTCAACGTGACAGTTCGTTACCAATGAGAACGGTTACGTTTGAATAGTAAACTTAAAACGAGATTCGTAGTCTTTACTTATTAATTCAATAAACGTTTTACCTACTTTCTATAAATAAGTACACAAATGAAATGCCAGAAAAAAGCAATATAAAATACTTCCTTACTCCTTACTATCCTTACTAATCCTTACTAATATACTAATCCTTACTAATATTATAAATGCGAAAGTAACTCTGTCTGTCTGTTACGCTTTCACGCATAGAGTACTGAATCGATTTAAATGAAATTTGGTACAGATAGAGTCCAGAGCCTGAGAAAGGACATAGGCTACTTTTATCCGACTGCGCTATAAAGGCTATAAAGGAGTAATGTTTTACCCGTTAAACATATCTACGCGGACGAAGTCGAGGGCGGGAGTCTGTTTCTTATCCGAAAATCGTTTGTCCGAAAATCAAAATCCCTAACACGTTTGCTATAATCATCAAAATCCATAATGTTCGAATGTACGAAATTTCATAATCCCTAATTGTCTTTAATTCTAATCATTTTTTGTCATAATATCGATTTCTATAATAATCAAATCTCCTAAAATTACTTGCTATAAAGTTAAATGCCCGAAGTGTTACATAGTATAATGTTCGTTACTACGAATGGAGCTTTATCATAATATTATTAGTCCGAATTACGAATGATTATTTATAATTTTGTTTTATTCAAAAAATGGTTTCGTCAAATCATCATTTTATAAATGACTGACTTTTTGACCAAATGATCAACAGTTAAATTTTCATTTTACAAATAATTATTTTGCAAAATGAATATTTAACAACTGAGTTATCATACCAAACTACTATTGGTCTAAAAAGTTTGATAAAATGTTTTATTTGGCAAATGTTTCTTTTATTAATCGATCTGATAATAGATATGGTACGGGTCAAATTAAAACACAATATTTGGAAAATCATTATTTTGATAAATTTGGTTAGGTAAGGTTAGAATTTTGGTTAGGTTAGGTTAGAACTGGTGACCATAAAACGCGCGAGCCGAGCGAGCGAAGCGAGCGTGCCGCGGCAGCGGCCGGCGAAGCGCCAGAAAATATTTACTACTGTTTAATTTCTATGCAACAGTGGATACACAAATAAAAATAAATATATTTATACATACCGATGTTCGTCACACATAATAAGTCAGTTTTTGTAAGATGGCACTGTTGTTAAATGTCTCGTTTTCCAAATGAATATTTAGGATTTGTAACAAATTATAGAATAGCATTGTGCATTTCACATATTATGGATTGTAATATTTATAGCAAAACATTTTAGGACCTTTAGTACTTTCGGACTTATGACGTTTATGGAAAAGCCTTTTATGTCTTTTTAACCGACTTCAAAAAAAGGAGGAGGTTCTCAATTCGTCTGTATGTATAATTTTTTTTTTTTTTTATGTATGTTCACCGATATTTTCGTCAATTATAGACAGATTTCAAAAATTTTTTTTTGGTTGGATAGAGTTCACTTCCGAGGTGGTCCCATTTTCACCAGTCTTGGATCTGATGATGGGATCCTGGAGAAATCGAGGGCAACCTTCAAATTTTATAGGGACATGTACCGCGTTTTGCATATTATCTGAAGTCATATTGGCATTTGCTTCTGGCTATCATAATTTTATGATGCTGAGCTGATGATGGAAGGTCAACTCCTTAATAGTTATGAGTAAAAGAATAATTCTTTTAATACTGTATACATATTAAGACTACTACTTATAATATCAGTAGCATTACAGGTGAGCTAAACTATTAGGTTGACCAGTCTAGGATCTGATGATGGGATCCAGGAGAAATCGAGGGCAACCCTCAAATTTTATAGGCACATGTACCGCGTTTTACATATTTTCTGAAGTTATATTGGCATTTGCTTCTGGCAATCATAATGTTATGATGCTGAGCTGATGATGGAAGGTCAACTCCTTAATAGTTGGGAGTAAAGGGATTATTCTTTCAAATCTGTGTACATATTGATACTACTGGTTATAATATCGCTAGAATTATAGGTGAGCTTAACTAATAGGGTGTAAAAAAAATTAACACTAAAAAGGATGAAAAAAAATTGTAAACAAAAAACTGCCTTCAAAAAAAACACGACTCACTAAAAACTACAAAATAATATAATACGAACATTAATCTGGGTATGAATTTGATATGTTGTTGAAGGCGGTGCCGTTTATATTTCACGCAGTTTTCCTCAAAAATTTAATTGGCACCGCCTTCAACAACATATCAAATTCATACCCAGATTAATGTTCGTATTATATTATTTTGTAATTTTTAGTGAGTCGTGTTTTTGAAGGCGGTTTTTTTTTTGTTTACAATTTTTAAACTTTATAGATTGTGATATTTATGGCAAAAGATTTTAGGGTAAACAATATTTAGGGATTTCGATTTTAGGGCAAGTGATATTATGATAAATGTAGTTAGGGATAATGATCATTCGGGCAAATGATGATTCGGACATAAAACATTATGAGATGTAAAATTATGGATAAAAATTTTATGAGATGAAATAGAGAACCGTCGAGGGCGGAAAGCTAGTATGTAAATAAACATATCAATGAGTAGGCAAGCTGGTGAGGCCTATGTCCAGCAGTAAACTGCGATATTCTAATGTAGATGATTGAGCGTATCTTCTCATTTCACCATCACTATGTCAAACTCAAGTAGGTAGGTAAAGTTAATAAAAAAATACCAAATATTATTCTCATCCCAAAATATTTTTAAAACGTCTCCAAATTCAAGGTTTCCGCGAAATTGTTAACATTATCCATGTTTGCACAGGTTTCATGAAATACAATGATAAATTGCGTCATTACTATAATAAATTTTGGACTATTAATACCTAACTGCTGTCCATAATAATAACAAACGTTAATGAATGCAAACTTAAGTATTTAATGTATTTCTTATTTATGTTAGAAGGTGAATCAGACTGTATGTATAGTCCAAATATTAGGTGTCTTTAATGTTTTCAATAAGGCGTCAAACCGATTTTAGCAATGGCAGCCGATCTCAATTGAGATCAGTCAAGTGCGGAGGACATTTATTATAGGGCACAAGTGTGCGCGCAAACACAAGTGCACTCTCTATTCCCTTACTCTCATAATTCGATGAGACGGCAATCCGACATGACCGATATGAGATCGGGGAGGACCCCCTGCTTAACGTGCTTTCCGAGGCAACGGCGTTCAACCGCCAACTTCCTAACTCCGGGCTGAGTAATTTCATAACAAAACAACTCTCACAAATTTTGCCCGAACCCGACTCGAACCGGGGTCCTCTCGGTCCTTACGCTGCGCTTGCTACCAATAGAACAACTAGGCAGTTTTACAGCACTGATTTCTTAGGTATCTATAGCACTAATGAACACATACTGCTGGTTTCCACACACACAAAAGGATTTCTAGTTCTAGGGCAGGGCATCCAAAAGAAAAACCGAGCAAATAGGTCCTAAACTGACAATTATATTAGATATTCTGAATGAAGAGTCACTATTATTAAGAGTTAGAAGATTAAAATGCGTCGATGGCCAAGTGGGGATCGTTGGTTGCCTGCGAGACCAATGTGTTATAAAATTTGAAATTATTCGACGCTTCAACGGAGAAGGAAAAATATCGGGAGGAAACCTGCACACCTATGAAGAAATTCTAAGTTTATGTTGTCGACCAACCCGCACTTCGCCAGCGTCAGGCCAATTGACTAATGCCTGATCGCTTGAGTTTAGGCTAAGACTGTGCCTGGCAGGGGGAAGTCAATGGGCTGATGATGATTATTAAGATAAACTAATTTAAATACTCATCTAAGAGAGATTTTAATTCCTCAATTGTAGATCATTGGCTGCACTATCAAAACGGATTTATTAAAGTTGGTGGCTAAGTACGATAATATATAAACACTAGCTTTCCACCCGCGACTTCGTCCGCGTAGAGACGTTTAATGGGTAAAACATTACTTCTTTATTGCGCAGTCGGTTAAAAAGTAGCCTATATCCTTTCCTAGGCTCTGGACTATATCTGTACCAAATTTCGTTTAAATCGGTTCAGTAGGTACTCTATGCGTGAAATCGTAACAGACAGACAGAGTTACTTTCGAATTTATAATATTAGTAAGGATATAAACTTGTCTTTCAAAGTGTGTTCAAAAAAGCTGAAATAAAAATACCTAAATCAGTTTTTTGATGAAAAAAAGATTATATCAGTAAAGTCATGCAGAAGAATTCCAATTATTGTCTGTAACACATAATGATCCTCTTTTAGTTACGAGCAGAATAAAAACCTTTGTAAACATTTTTTGACAACGCCGGTGAAAGCTGGCTGCCGACGAAAAAAAGCTCCACGTCAGAGTCGAAACAGAACAATTGAAATTTTCGGCCATGACACCAGCAAAATTAACAGCGAAACACAAAACTCATAGCAACAGGATGTAGCGAGCCCGCGGGCACGGCGCGACGACAAATATGAAGAATACACACACAGGACTCTGGTTGCTGCTTTGTTTACTGATACAGGTGGGTCTCACTATTAGACAGGGACTTGGCTGCAGTCGAAATCTTGGTTTAGAGAATCCGGTACCCAAATGTAGTAGGTACACAGTAAAATTACTATATGTTATTGTCTGAGAAGCACGAGTGATGCAGGTACCTCATAAGACATGTTCCTTGATTCACCAATAAATAACACTGACATGACGTTTGTAACTTTATGTCGCCTATCAGAGCTTACGAATCTTGGATCTTTTGTGGGTATTCAAACTCAAAATATTTATTGCTTTTTCATAATGTACAAAAGGTGTATTTGTCTGAGCGCGTACGAGGATATGTTTATAAGCTAGCTAGTATTCTTTAAGTCGACCCCGATAAACTGAGTGTAATGGATGGCTAAGTGGTTAAGATCGTCGCTTGCCATGGCGCCTACTAAATTGGAAATTCATATCGACGCTTTAATGAAGGAAATCTAAGGTTGTGTAGTCGACCAACCCGCACTTGGGCAGCAGTGGAAAACCCACTGGTCGAGCTTTTTAGTTGGGCTTTCTCCCACAACTTGGATTCAAATCTGTTTACACGACTGACACACTATTTCTAAGACCGAGGGCCCGAGGTGGAACAGTGGTTAGTGACCCTGGCTGGCGTGCAATCCCCATCGGGACAAATATTTGTGTGATGAACATCGGTGTTTGTTCCGTGTCTGGGTGTGATTATGTTTTAAAGTATGTGTTTGTGAAAATGTCAAATACCTATGTACATCAGTATCTGACGCCCATAGTACAAGTTCTGCTTAGTTTGTGGTCAGGTAGGGTTGCTAACTTATTTAACAAGAAATAAAGTATATTCAGTTCTGCAAACAATAATAAACAGTATATTAGAATAATTAACAGTATTTTACTAATTTACAATATTTTTTATCTGATTCCATATTGATTTGAAAACAGTATTTTGTATACTTCATTTTGTTCAACAGTAAAAAGACCAATTGAGTGAAAAAAACTACTGTTTCAAACAGTATAGTTAGCATTGCCAACCCTAGGGTCAGTTGACCGCGTGTGGAAATGTCCCAAATATTTATTTACTAGCTGTGCCAGCGACTTCGTTCGCGTTTCCCCCGTTTTTTACACATTTTCCATTGTATCTTTGCTCCTATTGGTCGCAGCGTGATGTTATATAGCCTAAAGCCTTCCTCGATAAATGGTCTATACAACGCAAAAATATTTTTTCAAATCGAACCAGTAGTTCCTTCGATTAGCGCGTTCAAACAAGCAAACAAACTCTTCAGCTTTATAATATTAGTATAGATTTACTTTATTCCTTCTACATCCCCTTCCTTTCCTTCTTCAGGTGGTCGGCGCCCTCGCTTGCGGCAGGAATAGCGGAGGAGCCGGGAACGCCAGCGGAGGCGCGAGCGGCGGCGGCCGCAGGGGCGCCTGCCGCCCCCCGCGCTGCCCCGGCGGCTGCAAGCCCAAGTACTGGTAGCTGAGCGTGCACACTGAGCGGAACATGGTTGGTGATGTCTCTGCTTACGTCCTAGAATGTAGAACAGTGGTCTAGTAGGCCAGGTCTGGACTGCGTAAGGTTTGATCTCGGACCGCTACATTTATAATGCCTACAAATGTGAATGGGGGCTATTGCGTGGGAGAAATTTATTAGATGGCAATACGTAGGCGTGAGGTCCAACTGTAGCACGAATGGTGACCGATTGATAACTAATCATGCTGGCCATGCTGCAGTTGGACCTCACGCCTACGTATTGCCATCTTGTGGATTTCTCATAGGCGTTAACCCTCAATTTTCCCACAGTAGGTAACCGGAAAGCACCTAAAACTACTTGCCGAAACCTGATCTCAAAAACATCTAGTTTTTTTTAAGCTATTGCATAGCTTTTATCGCGGACTTTGAGCGCGGCGACCGAACCAAGAAATTCCGTAACGAAAAAAACCTCACAATCGTCTAACGTCGTTTCAGTTCGGTAGACTGCGGCACGGTGTTTGTGTGCGTGCGGTTAGACGTATTGTACGACTCTACGAAACTCGCACGTATCGAGACGAGCTGCTCCGAAATCGGACGATGCTATGCAATAGCTATACCGCGGCAGTCCCCGAGTGCCACACGTCTTTTTTATATAAAGCGGTCAAGATGATCTGTGTCTAGGCAAAAGTAGTGTAGATGGGACGCCATAAGGCCAGGCTAGGTGGAGTGAAGCTCTGACTTCTGGACGTTGCATGCGAGTAGCCGAGGATAGGCGGAAGTGGCGAGCATATGGGGAGGCCTACGTTCAACAGTGAACCCAGTTATAGGCTGACGAATTTCAGGGTGACCTCATTCCACCTGATAATGAGGCGTGAGGTCTACATATGAGTTCTATATTTAAATAAATTCACAAAATTTAAACCTATCGTATAGCCAACAAACTTAATTTTGATTTTGACCTAGTCGCAAGCCTACTAGCTCAAGCGCCTACCAAACGATCACCGCAGTGATGGCGTTCTGTGTATAGCTTGTACTAAAACTTAGGCAACGATATTATGATAAACAAGAGGCAGATATGATTATTTAATATTACAAACAGACGCTTCAATTTAATTTATTTGTATAGATGTAGTCTGGTAACACATTTTCATTAATTTTCCACATCACATAAAATCGAATACTTAATTAAATGTTATCTAAGAGCTGAATGTAAAACTATCTTTTGTAATTGTAAGAAGGAGCGGGATCTCTTATCACAAGTAGCATTACTTAAAAGGACCTCCTTTTACCCTGCCATTGTTATGTAAATTATTTAAAAGATATTGAATAATGATTTATTATTATTATTATTTTTATTTTCTGTTTCTTCCCTGTCAGCTGTTCGTGGCTCGTTGGGCGGCTTGGCTGGTGTGGTGCGCGCTGGCGGCGGCGGTAGCAGCGTGCAGCAAGAAGACGATCTGCCGGCCACCGCCCGGCGGGAAGCCCGGCTGCGGGGGCCGGGGGAAGTGGTCAGTGGTATTTTTTTTGTTTTTCTGGAGGAGTCTTTTTTTGTTTGTTTTTCTTTTGCGGTCCAGAATGTCAAATTCCCAAAATATCAAGATCCCGGGAAGTAAAGTTTCTAAAATGTCAAGTTCCCAAAATGTATACACCGTGAAATTTGAGTGGTTGTTTTCCCGCAGCAAAATGATTCTACATAGTGCATAGAAGAACTAGTGACAATGAACCAAGGTCAAGGGACTATACCAGGCAACTTTTTGTCTTACCCCTGCGCGATGTAGGCTATAGTGAAGGCACGATGTAGGATGATAATTTGTATTAGAGGAAGATCCCAGAGCCGCCAGACATCACTTATTTTCTAATGGACAAAATATATACAATTGAGTAGTGGTGGGGTGTACTATCATCACATGACTAGTTGCTACCTTGACCAGACGGCCATTTTTCAGATATCAACCAATCCAGGTACATAGAAACACTGCTCACCACACTCAAATTCTGATGGCTGATTTTAACATATATTTCACACAATATCATTAAAAATCAGGTTTTATTACTCCCAGACACATGCGGTCGGCGGTTTTACCTTACAGACGCTTTAAAGCTATGAAAAAAATTTTACTTTTACTTAATTTTACTTATTTTGTGATGCTTGATTTTTATATATGTTATTCAAACAACTATTTTAAAACGTTTTGCAAACGGACAGACCGATCCAAGGGGCCAAACATTCACCAGACCCAACATTTTAGATTTTTTTTTTAAAATTGAATTTAGTTAAGTTTTTCTAATAAAATAGTATGTAAGGTACAATTCTATAATTATTGCGGTCAGATGAGCACTTTTTAGTTGTTTGAATAACATATATAATAATCAAGCATCAGAAAATAAGTAAAAGTAAAATTTTTTTCATAGCTTTAAAGCGTCTGTAAGGTAAAACCGCCGACCGCATGTGTCTGGGAGTAATGAATCCTGATTTTTAATGATATTGTGTGAAATATATGTTAAAATCAGCCATCAGAATTTAAGTGAGGTGAGCAGTGTTTCTATGTACCTTGATTGGTTGATATCTGAAAAATGGCCGTCTGGTCAAGGTAGCAACTAGTCATATGATGATAGTACACCCCAACACTACTCAATCGTATATATTTTGTCCATTAGAAAATAAGTGATGTCTGGCAGCTCTGGGATCTTGGACCATATGAAAATATACCAACCAACATACTGGTAATAGTATGAATTGAATATTCTCGGAAAACGCCATCTGTTGGTTGCAGTTGGAACTTGCAGGACAGATGTCGCCACAGACTCGTTTTTAACCGACTTCAAAAAAAGGAGGAGGTTCTCAATTCGTCTGTATGTATAATATTTTTTTTTTTTTTTTTTTTTTTTTTTTTATGTATGTTCACCGATATTTTCGTCAATTATACACGGATTTCAAAAATTTTTTTTTGGTTGGATAGAGTTCACTTCCGAGGTGGTCCCATTTTCACCAGTCTCGGATCTGATGATGGGATCCAGGAGAAATCGAGGGCAACCCTCAAATTTTATAGGGACATGTACCGCGTTTTGCATATTATCTGAAGTCATATTAGCATTTGCTTCTGGCTATCAAGTAATTTTATGATGCTGAGCTGGATGATGGAAGGTCAACTCCTTAATAGTTATGGAGTAAAAGAATAATTATTTCAATACTGTATACATATTAAGACTACTAGTTATAATATCAGTAGCATTACAGGTGAGCTGAACTATTAGGTTGGACCAGTCTAGGATCTGATGATGGGATCCAGGAGAAATCGAGGGCAACCTCAAATTTTAAAGGCACATGTACCGCGTTTTACATATTTTCTGAAGTTATATTGGCATTTGCTTCTGGCAATCATAATTTTATGATGCTGAGCTGATGATGGAAGGTCAACTCCTTAATAGTTGGGAGTAAAGGGATAATTCTTTCAAATCTGTGTACATATTAATACTACTAGTTATAATACCACTAGAATTATAGGTGAGCTGAACTAATAGGGGTCCAATCTAGGATCTGATTATGGGATCCAGGAGAAATCGAGGGCAACCCTTAAATTTTATAGGCACATGTACCACGTTTCACATATTTTCTGAAGTTATATTGGCATTGCTTCTTGTAATCATAATGTTATAATGTTGAGCTGATGATGGAAGGTCAACTCCTTAATTGTTTGGAGTAAAAGGATAATTCTTTCAATACTGTATACATATTAAGACTACTAGTTATAATATCAGTAGAATTATAGGTGAGCTGAACTAATAGGTGCTAAAAAATGTAACACTAAAAGGATGAAAAAATTGTAAACAAAAAACCGCCTTCAAAAACCCGACTCACTAAAAATTACAAAATAATATAATACGAACATTAACCTGGGTATGAATTTGATATGTTGTTGAAGGCGGTGCCAATTAAATTTTTGTGGAAAACTGCATGAAATATAAACGGCACCGCCTTCAACAACATATCAAATTCATACCCAGGTTAATGTTCGTATTATATTATTTTGTAATTTTTAGTGAGTCGGGTTTTTGAAGGCGGTTTTTTTTTTGTTTACAATTTTTGTCATAAACATCGTACATTTTCAAACATATAAGCTTGATTCTACTTCTAACTGGGATATGTCTAACTCAGCCAACCACCTTAACATTTACAAAGTGAATGTGGGTCTAGGAAGTCGTTAGTACTTCATTCCTTAGAACTTCTTTACAGAAACGCAGGTTTCTGCACAACTTCTGCAAAAAAGTGCACTATATTTGATCCTAAATACACATTTTCCATACTTGACCTTATTCAGACACTTTATGACCCTAAGATGTCCCTTCTCATAAATTACTTGACTTTTTTTTTATAGGTATGATTTAGGAGCTAAGTAAGTAGGACTACTGGAAATAAACTAAAACAGTTTTTATAGACTTCCCAGTCCTATTATCAATGATGTTAATCAAGGGACAATACCAAGTAGCCATATATTTGCTGCTTATCCTTATCAAACCTAGTCCTATTATTTTACTTTGAAATCAAATAATTATATTATTTGCCCTTGTTTCATATATCACTACCGAAATTTCTCGTATGGTAGGGATACTCGGATTTTTTTTCCACTTAAACAATCAATTAATATGAAACAGAAGATTTCACTTATCCATACTGGTAAGGATAAGTGGAAAAAAATCCTAGTATCCCAAAGACTTATGACAATTGGGATAAATAGAACATATTATTTCGTCGGCTTAGAGTGTAAACCTGTCAAATCCATTTTTTTACTTTAATACGTTATTTATACCATTCGAAAGTGTGAAAATAAATATACAATCTAATCGTCTCTCCTGAAAATGTACCTGATATGGAGTTAGCAGGTTTACACTCTAAGCCGACGATTTGAAGGTATAGCAACTTTAAAATTGGTCTCTATTTCAGATATGACATCACCAGCTGATATGTAGGCAAGAGGCAGTGACAACTGAAATTCTGTAAACCCTCATCACTCCTTACTACACAACTGAACGAGGCAACTTTAGAACATTATTTACATTTCAAATGATAATTGTTTTAGAAACTATCAAATCCAAGAACATGTAAATTGTGTTTTGAATAGATTTAGGTGCCCTATGACATGTAACATAATTTAAGGCTAAATAAATGAAAGAAAGCATAAATTTTGTGATTTTTTTTATTTTTTCTTAAAAATAACGACCCTTACACTGCATCAGTAGTTCCTGAAACAAAAGAAAACAAATATTAGGGCTAAGCTCAATGAAAAACAACCTAGACTACAAAAAATAGGCAATAAATAGTTTATATGTTTAACAAAAACTATTTATCGAGTTAAATCCGAGATACACTCACAGGCACAATTAACCGCCCACCTTGTATTTGCTTAAATTTTCGGAAATGTCCAAACATAAACCACATTTTATGAATGATCCGTTATAAACTTAATTTAAGGCAAAAAATAAAACGAAGGTTTGATTTAAAAAAGTCGTTTAATAGGGCATTATTACAAAAATCGATATTTTCGAAGTATCGACGAAAAATGTAAATTTCGAATTTTGAGAAAAAAGAAGGTCAAAGTAAAACAATATTAAAATTTAATAATGGGCGTTGCTCCTCCTACCCCTTATGACTTCTAGGAGCCGGTATGATAGTCCATCCATGACATCTTGATATCTGATTGGGGAATAATGTGCCACCTCTACCGCAGCCGTTTTGAGTTCTCCAATAGACGTTGGGGCTGGTAATTTCGCTCAAATACGTCTTTTGAAGTTGTCCCATATGTGTTCAATTGGGTTGAGGTCGGGACTGCGTGCTGGCCATGGCAAAACTTGAATTTCTGGTCTCATTAAGGTACTCAGTAACCAATTTTGCGGTATAGCAACGTGCATGTCATGCATTAATCTAAAGTTGTCACCAATAAATGGTGCGAACGGTATGACATGTCCTTGGAGAACTTCTTCCACGTATTTTTAAGCATTTACACTGCCTCTGTCAAACAATACAAGGTCGGTACGAGCCTCGTAAGTGATGCCTCCCCAAACCATAATAGAGCCTTCTTTGTAACCCACTGTTTCCGATAAAGCGCAAGGAGCAAACCTTTAATTTGGGTGTCTGTAGACAGGCTGGCATCCATCTGGACCTTTTAAGGCTATCTGCTCTTATCTGAGAACAGTATGACCGTCCATTCTTGTACAGTCCACTCAGCATATTCTCGCGCAAAAGCAAGTTTAGCTCTACGGTGTTGTGGGAGCAGTTCTGGGGCGCGAGCTGGACGAAACGCCCTCAGATATCCTTCTGCCAGTCTTCTTCTTATCGTACGTCCACTAACACTGAGGTTTCGTACTTCAAAAAGACGAATTTGGGCTTCAGTAGCGGTGGAAAAGTGATTTCTTAACACGTTGTCGACAGCGAAGCGGTCTTCTCGAGCCGAAATGCATCGCTGTCGACCTTGAACTGGCCTGAGGGTGTATGAACCTGTCTCCCGAAATCGTCTGATGGCATCCTGTATGGCAGTTCGTGGTACACCGAGTGCAAGAGGGATGCGACGTTGGCTGTACTCAGCGTCAGTAAAGGCAACTGCCCTGGTTACACCAGTTGCATCGGGTGGCATTTTTTGCAGTCACAAACAACAGACTAACACTACAAACCCAAATTAAACAATTAAAACACACTACGGCAGAAAAAAACAGGAAATGAACACACAGTAACACAACTGCAATAATGTCAAACAACGACTATGTTCCAAAAACCCGTCAATGTCACAAATTAACGAAACCAAATGAGGGTATAGGTGTTTAATTTATTGCAAGACTACCCACTTAACAAAAAACAAAACACTTGATAAGCCATAGTAAACCAAAACTATCAGGGAGGCGAATTTTAAAGGTGGGCGGTTAATTGTGCCTGTGAGTGTAGATTATGAAAACCACACTTTATTGAACATCACACTGCACAGGGCTGTGACTTGGACAACATTGTTAGAATTGACAAAAAACTCATTATCATAAATATTGGTGATAGTTGGGGGATCTGACAGGAAATAGGGCCTTGATGTAAGGGGCCCTACAATCGCGGAGGCCTGGACACATGCCTAAAGTGCCCACTGGGAAAGAGGGGCCTGACCCAGCAGTGACAGGGAGTTGTTGTACACACATCAACACAGGTACCTACCTAATCTAGTTTTGCTGGTATGTAACTACTTAATTACCCACATTAATCATACATAACAGATACAAGTAGAATTACAAAAGAAATAACTAAGGGAGGATAAAGGGCAGTGGCATTATCCACACATACCCAATTGTAAACTATGCTTGATGATAGACAAAACCCCTTTATCTACAAGTTATTGGAGAGTAGTTTTAGTAGTTTGGAGAATAAATTAACCATAATATAAAAATAATGCAAACATATTCTGTTCTAATGAGTAGAAATGAGCAAGAGAGCTGAGGGTAATTCACTACATTAAAAGATGTAACTTATGCTATAATCATTTAATGGAATCCTTCATAATCAGGTCTGTTGTGTGTATTTGAAATAAATAGAATAAGGTTAGAAGCAGATCACACCACATTACTGAGAAAAAGAAGGCAATATGTCTTGCCAAACAAATTTGTGACAATGCAACTTGTTAAGATATTAGTGGGATATAGGGACGTCACTTTTTGTATGGCGCATTTTGAGCTTGCCCGATTGATGTGCTATTGAAACAGTAATAATATCTCAGTGAGTTTTGAAGTTATGAAAATAAGTATTTTAACAATTTTATAAATGTTGTGTTGCCCAACAACATTAAAGTTGCTAAATCAAATCTTCACCATCCCTTATCAGTTTAAATACTAACAACATTAAAACTTAATACACTCGGGGACAAATAAACCGGGCCACGAACCATTTTTCATACAAACATGTCCAGTTCTGAGCCCTATAAATGTAAAAGTTTTAGTGCTATGGTAAAAATTTAAATGTAAATAGATGTCAGAAATTATCAATTATAAAAAAAATATGTTAACTATCTCCAGAAATATGCTCATTTCTTTAAAACGTAGCAAACAAGTAAAACAACTTACATTTTCCTGATTTTAAGGAAATTGGTGTATCTGGAGTTAGTTAACATATTTTCTTCAAAAATTTATCATTTCTGACATCTATTTACATTTAAATTATTACCATAGCACTAAAACTTTTACATTTATAGGGCTCAGAACTGGACATGTTTGTATGAAAAATGGTTTGTGGCCCGGTTTATTTGTCCCCGAGTGTAGTTTAGGGTGGGTGTGACAGGCTCAATATGGTCTATTGTGCCTGTCGACCTCAGGAGGAGTGAGGTCATCTTGTTAGCCAGTCATTACAAAAAAAAGCAATACCTATGAACATCAACTTACTTAATCAGAATCCCGTCCTTCTTGGTGAGCCTGACGATGCAGTCGTCGGACTCGCCCATGCGGCGGATGGCGCCGCACACCACGTAGATCTTGGCGGCGTCGGTGGCGCGGCCCGTGGCCGGGTCCACGTCAGCGATCACCAGCTGCACGGAGGCATGGTCCTTAGCGTGGATCAGCCGGTTGGAGGCAGAGCTGGAATCAAACACCGGGAGGATTAGATTTGTTTGACCCTATTGATTGGCATACAATGCCCTCCCATATCATTATTGCTGGCTTTCAGGGTAAGGGTGACAGGCTCATCTGTATACATGTCTGAATGTCTTATTAGTAAATAAATTTAAAGAAAGAATGAAAATGTTTATTTAGTGACAACAAAAATAACTAATACTACTTAATAATTAGTCAGTTGATCATATAAACCAAACAATGTGGATTGTATTGCCCGTCAAGACCAAATCAGAAAATGAAATGAAATGTTGCCCTGTGTCACATGTAGAAAAACTGATTTTGTTTTTCTCCTAACTGACTAACAATGATGGCTTAGAGTAGCCTCCTCATCACTAGACTTGCGGGGGGACAGATGGCTCTTACCACTAAAATGAAAACTGTATTCTGTGTGCTTTCACCGGTCAACATTACATTGGGCTGCAGGTAGAAACACTGCACAACAAGTGGAGATATAGTCGTTTTGGTGAACTTAACTGATTCAGTAATTAAATTCTAGGAGCTCGCAACATGTCTTACCCAATGCAAACAGGTGAACTGTCATAATTGTCAACACTATTCATTGACAAATGTTAATACTATGTAAGGTTGTTTGTACATGACCTTGGTGCTACAGCTGCAGATATTCAGTAGAATCCACAGGTAGGGGCCCATATTTTGTTACCGTTTATATGTGCGAAGACTCTTTGAAGTTTAGATCATACGAAGACCATGAGTGTATCATGTTATTTTAATTCATTGCTTATCAGATCTAAATTATTGAAGGAGTTAGTGGGGTTCATTCTTTTACACTTTATGTACTTGTAAAAAATAAAGAGTGGATTTATTTGTTCCATTGTGGTTTTTAGCATTGAAGGGTTTCTATTCAAAGAAATATTTGAGGAAACAGATATTTGCATTACCATGATGCCAACACACGCGGTACATATCAAGGAAGTTACATTGACAACATCGCGAAATTATGCACTAAAACTTATTCTAGACTACAAAACTTAGGTAATAACGCGTCGGTCCAAGACCGAGGTGAAATTTCAAAGACTCTTTCATGTATAACAAGTCGTAAAATAGAATTACTAATACAGTAATAACCTAAACGTGGATCACTCACCATTTCCTCGGGCAGTAAAGGTCAACGAATTCACCAGCGTCGTTCTGCATATTGGTTATCTGAAATATAGAATATCACGTCAGCACTGGGCAATTCTCACGGCAAAACACCAAGTAACACGTTTTAAAATTAATTAATTGCAGAAACTAACCTAAAATTCCACACGGAACGTAGAAATGACAGAAGCGGAAAGAAAGATGGCCGTGACAATGTGGCCAGCAGAAAAAAAAACTTGATAATTTTATTCCAAAATGTAATGTAAAATTGGTTTATAAAGTAAAAAAATTTTATGCAATTTTAAAATGTAACTTTTAATAGACAATTAAATATTTCGATTTTGTGTATGATTACTCTTTTAAGTTTTGAGCTAAACTTTCGGGTGAGTTTGCATTTTTTATCTCCATGCCGACTGCACGCCATCTTGTGGCGAAAGGCTATTAACTAAGCAAACCGTACGTGGGCGACGATGACAATTATTTTTGTAGAACCTTAAACCTTTTGTGTTATTACATAACTTAGTTGACATAACTTACAACTCATGAAGGTATGTTGAATATTTCACATCCAATAATACATTAACATTTACAACTAAAACCATACAATTTGGACGTGTCTTGTACTAGCGCCGCGGCGGCGAATAGCCGAACTTTTTTATTCCTAAAATGAAAAGCATTTAAGTCCAATCCCAAACACATCCACAAACAATCAATCAAAAACATCCTGTAAAAAACTAGCCAAGTCTCGATGGAGAAAATTGCTCATCTCAAAAGTAATGAAATCTAGACAAAATCGTGCGAAGCCTAAGGTTCCTTACTGCGATTTCTTTATTGTTATACCTAGTAAGTGTTGTGTGACTTGGCCGTTGACTCGAGGGGGGTACTCAAGGGTGCAAAACCAGTATCAAGCCTTAATTTTCACTTGTTATTCATTAAACGTTATTCGTCCAATTGGCATCGTCAATAGGTAGCGGTTCTGGCGGCAGATTGGTATAATATTGTTACGAAGAATCTGGTTATGTACCCTTGTGTTCCCTTCAACGGCCAAGTTAGAGATGAGCAATCTGTTCCATCGAGACTTGGCTAGTTTTTTTACAAAATGTTTTGATGGGTTAAACAATACTTGTATTGGACTTACATGCTTTATGCTTATCATTATGGGATCTCATATTTTCTTTTTGTAGATAGTCCTATTTTATTAACCGACTTCAAAAAAGGAGGAGGTTCTCAATTCCTCTGTATGTATAATGTTTTTTTTATATGTATGTACACCGATATTTTCGTCAATTATATGTAGACGGATTTCATTTTTTTCTCTTTTAAATCTCGTATATACCGACAACGAATTTTCTTAAGTCCTCACTCTGCTGGTTTACTTAACTGCAAATGTAACTTTTTTATCTGGAAGTATATGTATAGGTTTACAAAGTTACTTATGCAGTTAATGTATCTAGAACTCTAGACCGAAATTAAAGCTAGGTCTGCTAGAAGTGAAGTCAGTGAGTGACAAAATTAAGAAATGTGACCCGTTATAATTCTCAAACTACTGGTTGAAATTGAATGAAATTTGAAATATAACGTGTGCAGTAACAAGGGGTCGAAAATGCCTGAATTGCTTTGAGAAAAGGATGGTACCTACGCTTTTTTGCTCGACTTAAAATGAAAAGTAAATAATATGTCGGTCTCGCTGTATATTTCAAGCAAGTAAATTTAATCTATATACTATAATACTATAATATTATAAAGCTGAAGTGTTTGTTTGTTTGTTTGAACGCGCTAATCCCAGGAACTACTGATTCGATTTGAAAAAATCTTTTTGCGTTGTATAGACCATTTATCGAGGAAGGCTTTAGGCTATATAACATCACGCTGCGACCAATAGGAGCAAAGATACAATGGAAAATGTGTAAAAAACGGGGGAAATGCGAACGAAGTCGCTGGCACAGCTAGTTTCATATATTCTGATGAAAAAATACTACCAAGTTATCAAAATAATATATTATAGAATTACCTCCCAGCATATATCAATACAAGTTCAAATTTTTTCCCCTTTTTCTAAGCGTTTATTTGTGTATTTTATCCCCCTCATTTGAAAGACCGTCTAAAAATCCTTACTATATATATATATATTATATAATATTATATATTATATATTATATATTATATATATTATATATATATATTATATATTATATATTATATATTATATATTTATATATATATATATTATATATTATATATTTATATATTATATATTAATATTATAAATGCGAAAGTAACTCTGTCTGTCTGTCTGTCTGTCTGTCTGTCTGTTACTCTTTCACGCCTAAACGGCTGAACGGATTTTGATGAAATTTGGTATGGTGACAGATGATAACCTAGAAATGGTTATAGGCTATAAATAATCACGCCATCGTTCTTAGGGGGTAGGCAGTAGGCAGATTACTAAATTGAGTTAGTGATTTTTTGTCGTTTTTGTTAGGACTTTTGCTCTTTGACGTCTAAACGGCTGAACGGATTTTGATGAAATTTAGTTAGGAGATAGATAGTAACCTAGAAAAGGATATAAGCTATTAATATTCATGCTATCCTACTTAAGGTGTAGGCAGTAAGCAAAAAACTAATTACGATAGTGATTTTTAATCGTTTGTTTTAATAGTTTACCTCATTCACGCCTTAACGTCTGAACGGATTTTTATAAGACTTGGTTAATTTAAAAATAGGATTCTAGACACGGACACAGGCTACTTTTTACGGCGGGAAAATTCCTCATAAAGCTTCTTAGCACGGGATCAGATCAATGATAAATAAGTATATTACACAACATCCCATTGTTGTGTAATTGTGAAATAAACTTATTTATTACACGATAAAAGACAGATGGTTATGATGATATATACCAAAATAATTTTGTTTTAAATGTTTCTTCCGGTTGACTAACTTCTTGAATGGCTGAAAAGATTTTGACGGGACTTTTATTGACAGGTAGCTGATGTTAAGGAGTAACTAAGACTACTTTTAAGTTAAAAAAAATCAAAATCTGTAGTCCACGCGAACGAAGTCGCGGGCACAGCTATAAATTGTATAGAGATAGAGATATACCCGAAGCGAAGCGAGGGCGGGTAGCTAGTAATCTAATATAGCAGTCGTAAATTCGTGTACCTACCTACCTGCGTAAAGTTGTTTGATAGTTTTACAAAGAAACATAAAGTTCTTTTAACTTTGAAAATTGGCAATAAATATTATCGCACGCCTACTTGAAACACTTGTTCCAATATTAAAACCATAAGAAGGTAAGTCTCGATAATTAATAACACTGCTACATGCAATATGCAGTTGTTGACATTAATTTAAGGGGAAGTCGTAATTTTGAGTTATCTAGACACGCGGTAGCGTGTCAAGCCAAGTTCAAGAAACAGAACTGGCGAGCCGCACCGTGTGTAATATTACACGAACCATTTGGAACCACTTTTGAACCCCTCATAAATCAAAAACTATTTCACATAAACGTATCAAATTTGGCTCATATATTGTGACTTGCGAGATAAATATGTGTTCTAAATTTCATAAGCTTATCTCAAACAGTTATTTAGATATTAATGTCCAAAAATCCTCATTTTTATCATTGACTGACTGACAGATCAAAATTCTAACCCAGTTCCAAATTACCTAGAGAGTTAAAATTTGGTATGCAGATAGGTAATTACATGAATACAAAGGAAAAAATAAAAAACTGGCAATTTTTTAATAATTAGGTTTTTTTTTTTTTTATTTTTATAAGAGGCTAACAAGATGACCTCACTCCACCTGATGGTAAGCGGTAGTGAGATCCACATATGAGGTCGACAGGCACAATAGACCATGTTGAGCCTGTCGCACTCACCCTGAAAGCCGTGAAAAAGGCGACCACTGCTGCGGTTAGGTTCTATTATGAACGCTTAACATAAATACCTAATTAGTGCCTAATCACGCCTATATACCGGGGAAGGCAGAGCACTAAGTATATATTTAGGTATACATACTTACTTATTTACAATTAAGAGTAGGTACTTATAGTCGGTTTTCATATTTATTACTTAGGGTTATACCCCGTAAACGTAGGAAAATACAGTAACTGATTCAATTGTTTTATATTTATAACTAGTTGACCCGACAGACTTCGTCCTGTCAAAAATAGGAAAAGAAAAAGGCTGTTTTTTCCCGGCAATTATTCGATTTTTTCTCGCCGTAAGAACCATCCTTGGACTTCAACGAACATTTTAAAAAAAGAGTTGGCCAAATTGGTTCAGGCGTTGTTGAGGCACTGAACATTTTATAATTCGACACAACCATCGTTGTTGTCTGCCCTCACGTGTCTGGGGGTTCGGGTCGCGCACCTCAACATGAGCGCGCCGCCACTCGCCGCCACTGTCGTGCTATGCGGACCGACCGACTGACACAACGACGGAACGTAGCCGCCGCCGCCGCCATCTCTGCCCTCGGCATTGTAAATGCATCTTGTGTATTAATATTAACATAAAAGTGTTATGATATGTATATATTCGGAATCCTCATTTCATCAGCTTTAATTTGATATGCATTTTGTTTTATGTTTATTGGTCTATGTCGGTAGGAACATCGAGTAATTGAAAAATAAGATATTTCGTAAATTTAACTTGAACACCACTAAAATCGTTATTGTGGCTAAACCTTAAAGGATAGACATATGCTATCGCAGACTTTTTTATAGAACTTTTTGAGAAGAATAATTCCCCCATACATTGTTATTCTGTATTTTGAGTTATTTCAGCAGCGCACGCGATGCAAGCCTCCAAAAAGCTCGTTTTTCTTCCGTCCGTCTGATAACTGTTACGATTACTCTAATAATTTCTTAAGTAGGTACACCTAAATCATACACCTATAGAATCCCTGGAATGTTTTCTTTCCATTATTGAAAACTGCATAGCTATTGATATAGTACTTTTTGAGATCCTAGGTAACAAACACATTTTGGGCGCCCTTCGCAACTTCATTTTATACTATGTATAGAAGTCTAGTTTTAGTTTTGAATTTGTCCTTTTCGAGGGCCTACGGCGTTATGATGATATATACTTTTCTACAAAAAGTAATGATATCCAATCAAAAACATAAATGTGAAATGAGAGCCAAGTTCAATATTATGATAATTGCCTTGGTTGTTGACTTCAACGACAAAAGAAGTGAGATCTAAATGGGTGCCAAGTTCAATGGTCAACCCTGAAATTTATTTATAAGTAACACTATAACATACCTATCATATCTTCTTATAACATAAGATAATGTATGGTGGTAGCCTATGAAGGTCTGTCTTGGCTAGTTTCTATAAACCTACCAACGTATTATTATGTTCGCTCGCTAGTTTCTACCAACAATCCAAATTTTCGGAATTATAAAATAAATACCGACAAATACCAAACTAACCAAGACAACTAACTAACTAACTAAAGAAAACTAGCCAAGACAGACCTTCATAGGCTACCACCATACATTATCTTATGTTATAAGAAGATATGATAGGTATGTTATAGTGTTACTTATAAATAAATTTCAGGGTTGACCATTGAACTTGGCACCCATTTAGATCTCACTTCTTTTGTCGTTGAAGTCAACAACCAAGGCAATTATCATAATATTGAACTTGGCTCTCATTTCACATTTATGTTTTTGATTGTTAATTAATCATTTCTTAGCTTTCTATCTAAATATATAAAAGGAGACTAACTAAATGACAACGGCTGAACGTAGGCACTTGCAATTTGGAAGGGACGTAGCTTAGGTACCGTAGAGGTGAACTAAGAAAGGAATTACCGAAATTCTCACGGGAACGGGAATTAGCGGGAAAATCCTTTTGTATGAACTATGTAAACCGCTTATGCAGGTACCTTAGTAAACTTAATGCTTAGTTGCAACAGGATATTGCAAAATTCTTACGGGAACGCGAGTTAGCGGTAAAAACCTGTTGTATGAAAAAATCTAAACCGCGTAAGATATATGATTAAAATTTGGCATGCAAGTACCCTAATGAACGTAAACCTTACTTGCAACGCGATGTTACAACATTCCTACGGCAACGGGAGATATTGGGAATAAAACTTTTGTATGTTAAATCCTGTAGCGCTACCATGATTTTTAAAGTGACAGACTCGATATCGCCTATGTAAATATGTCTATTAAAAGCTTGTACAGCGCCCCTAGCGGTTACGCTAAGAACTAAAATCTGTAGTATGAAAAAGACAATTCGATGTTTTTAACGTACCTACGTAAGTTTTCGATTACTAACTCATGGTACCGCTACTGTAGTCCATGCGAACCAAGTCAAGTACAAATGCAAAAGTTCTGGGATTGTCATTGTCATGTGTCACACCAAAAATAAAACAAATTATATCTTAGAAGGTTCTATTCCCGATCATTTCGGTGGCCCTAGTATATTGGGCCTAGCACAGACACTAGTGGCATGGGCGCAGGCGGCTGCGCGGCCCTGGCGCTTCGCTTCAGGACTTCGGAGTCGGCTCCGGCAGCCGCGCCTAGGGTCTTAGCAGCCCCTTGAGCCTTGGAGCTGCCGTCCTCCTCGATCTTAGAGACTGCTGCTGCTACGTTGTCTTTTAGGCCTGGAATGTTGAAATAGAGAATTAGAGAGTGGGCTGATGTGGCACATGCTGAGACCTGTGCCTCGCTTCTCCTTGTAGTCCTTGTCTATGATTGAGTTGAGTTTTTGTGTGTTGTGTATTTATGTGTCATTGTAACTTTTCGTGTCTATGTATTAAGTCCAGGTCAATAAATATTTTTATTTATTTCTTTCTTTTCTTTTATTAGAAATCTTAAAATGACCAGGATATTGCGCCATGTTCACGGGTGAACTGTAGCGCTACCATGAGTTTAAAAGTGACAGATTCGATATCGCCTATGTAAAAAATGTCTATGAAAAAATGTACAGCGGTCCTAGCGGTAACGCTAACAATTAAAATAAAACTGTCCGGGAAATTTACCATGTTGTTTTGTTTTAACGAGCTCCCGATATTTCGGAACTGTTGCAAGCGCCATGATCACTGGTGAACAGTCCCGTGTAAGTTCAATATCCCGGGCAGTTTCAGTTTTCTAATGTGTGTAACCGTGACAAAAAAAAAAACAATTCGATAGGATATTAACGTACGTAAGTATTCGATAGCTAACTCACGGCTAGCGCTACAGGTAAAAATAAAGACTATACACCGTGAAATTCTAGTGGTTGTTTTCCCGCAGTGAAATAATTTTTTCTAAGTAGTACAATAGATTTGTGCAGTTCTTTTTTGTTCAAATCAATAAATTCCGGATTTACGAAAGGTTTAACCAAAACTCGAAAGCACGTTCGATCCGCTTTATGACTTAGGGTGTTGAGCTTCTTCAGCTTTAAGCATCGATTTCATGCGGCAAGCAGTACCTGATTACGTCACATCTTATAAAAGAACGATAGCTTCTCTCGTTTTCGAGTTGGAAAATCATTATTTTGAAAATTTGAAAAAAACAATTGTTTTTTTCGCGGAATAATTTGCATGATTCGATAGTACTACTAAAGGCAAATCGTTCTGCCACGGGAAAACAACCACTAAAATTTCACGGTGTATATGAAAAAAAAACAATTCGATAGGATATTAACGTACGTAAGTTTTCGATAGCTAACTCACGGTAGCGCTACAGGTAAAAATAAAAGCTATATAGCTAATCTGGCACTCAATACCTTTAGCGATAGCCGTGGACTTCGCCAACCCCTCCTCGGCCTTCGTGGCGGCCTGCGCGAGGGACCCCAGCAGGGTGCTCTCGGCCTGAGCGACGGCGTCGGCTGACTTTGGGGCTGGGGGCGCCACGGACCCCGCCAGAGCCACTCCGAATAAGCACGCACAGATCTGGAATCACGATAGAGTGTAGAGTCTGGCGGAATATCAGCGCGCCGTCCTTGGGACTACTACGGCACATGCTGAGGCAGAACCTATTGATCATTATACATCCAACCAAAAACATCATGTTAAATAAAACCCAACTACGACAAAAAACGACGCTGAAAAAGTATAAAACAAGACTTTTAGAACATACAATACTATTTTTTTGAAGTATGCAATATTTACTATGTAGAGATAAGTTTTCATGTTTGGAAAACCGCAGTCACACGTTGTCAAAGTGCTACGGTAGGTAGGTACTTGTGTATGGAACGTGTGACTACGCCTTTCCAAACATGAAAACTTATCTCTACATAGTAAATATTGCATACTTCAAAAAAATAGTATTGTATGTTCTGAAACTCTTGTTTTATACTTTTTCACCGTCGTTTTCTGTCGAAGTAGGGTTTTAGTCTTTAACTGTTTATTATTTGTACTATTTTGGTGTTAGTAAGTAGTAAAGAAGCTATGAACGAAAAGATGTGAACTATATGCAATCAGTCCATGAATATACGTAAAGTCACATGCAAATGCTAGTAATATATATATATTTAAAATGTACAAGTAAAGCGCTTTCCAATGATACCAAACACGGCGGATTTATCTTAACTTTATTTTTTTACTCTGTATGTTTTGTCCGCTAGTGGGCGCCACATTAGATTTTGTGAAACCCTATATAGCCTATAACCAGCGGACAATTAAGACGCTTCTAATGATATGTCATTTGTCGAATTCTGACAAGCAATTTAGAAGTTATGTGGAAACAGATGAACATACATACATACATACATACATACAAACATACATACAAACATACATACATACATACATACATACATACATAGCCTGTCAAAATCATAACCCTCCTTTTGCTTTGCCGTAGTCGGGTAAAAACTAGCCAAGTCTCGATGGAGCTGCTTGCTCATCTCTAAAAAGTAATGAAACCTAGACAAAATCGTGCCAAGTCTAAGGTTCCTTACTGCGATTTCTTCATTATTATAGTTATAGTTAGTGTTGTGTGACTTGGCCGTTGTATTGACAATGAAAACTTGCCAATTGGACAAAACGTTGTTTGAATAACAAGTGAATATTAAGGCTTGATACTGCGTTATAGGTGAGTGAGTGTAATAAGTGCGAAATTTTGCTTTCGCTTAACTTCGGAACTATAAGTCCCACAGACTTGAAATTTTCTCACGAATTCTAGTTTGATGATTATTTTTTTGAAAATTTCAAAAAAGTATGTTTATTTTTTTTCACGAAATAACTAGCACGATTCGATTGTACCACTAAAGGTAAATTGTTCCGTTACGGGAAAACAACCACTAATAAAATTTACGATGTATACGCGTTGCATGAAGTCGACAGGCCTAATAAACCCTATTAGGCTTGTCGCCTCCTTAGATCTTATATATAAAAACCGGCCAAGTGCGAGTCGGGCTCGCGCACAAAGGGTTCCGTAGCAGCAAATATAATAAAAATCAACCTATCTCAAAAACTATAAGAGATACTTTGATCAAACCAAAAATCGTTGAAAGAGTTAATTAGCATGCATCACCTCTATTTTTTTTTTTAGAATTTTTATACCCCGTAGTTATAAAAAATAGAGGGGGGGGACATACTTTTACGACTTTGAGAACTGATATCTCAAAAACCGTTCACTTTAAGAAAAATGTTTTTTAGAAAACTTTATATCATTTTTTAAAAGACCTTTTCCATTGATACCCCACATCGAGGTATGTACATCGAAAAAAAAATTTCATCCCTCAGTTACATGTATGGGGGGGCCCCACCCCCAATTCTTTTTTTTACTATTTAGTGTCATATTTTTGTAGCGGTTCATACAACACATATTCCCATCAAATTTCATCACTGTAGTACTTATAGTTTCCGAGTAAATCGGCTGTGACAGACGGACAGACGGACAGACGGACAGACGGACAGACGGACATGACGAAACTATAAGGGTTCCGTTTTTGCCATTTTGGCTACGGAACCCTAAAAAATGAATTGCTGTTCGTAAGTCTGACTATAATAAAAAGTTAAAAACTAAAACCCAACTACGACAAAAAACGACGCTGAAAAAGTATAAAACAAGACTTTTAGAACATACAATACTATTTTGAAGTATGCAATATTTACTATGTAGAGATAAGTTTTCATGTTTGGAAAACCGCAGTCACACGTTGTCAAAGTGCTACGGTAGGTAGGTACTTGTGTATGGAACGTGTGACTACGCCTTTCCAAACATGAAAACTTATCTCTACATAGTAAATATTGCATACTTCAAAATAGTATTGTATGTTCTAAAAGTCTTGTTTTATACTTTTTCAGCGTCGTTTTTTGTCGTAGTTGGGTTTTAGTTTTTTAACTTTTTATTATTTGTACTATTTTGGTGTTAGTAAGTAGTAAAGAAGCTATGAACGAAAAGATGTGAACTATATGCAATCAGTCCATGAATATACGTAAAGTCACATGCAAATGCTAGTAATATATATATATTTAAAATGTACAAGTAAAGCGCTTTCCAATGATACCAAACACGGCGTATTTATCTTAACTTTATTTTTTTACTCTGTATGTTTTGTCCGCTAGTGGGCGCCACATTAGATTTTGTGAAACCCTATATAGCCTATAACCAGCGGACAATTAAGACGCTTCTAATGATATGTCATTTGTCGAATTCTGACAAGCAATTTAGAAGTTATGTGGAAACAGATGAACATACATACATACATACATACATACAAACATACATACATACATACATACATACATACATACATACATAGCCTGTCAAAATCATAACCCTCCTTTTGCTTTGCCGTAGTCGGGTAAAAACTCGAGAACGCCCGGACCGATTCAGGTAATTTTGAAATGTTCGTCGTAGTCCAGGGAAGGTTTCAATGAGGAAATATAAAAAAGAATCAGTATTGGCGGTATGAAATTCGCCGGGACCACTAGTATTTAAATAAAAACTTCTTACCAAAGCAAGTTTCATGATGAACACCGAAGCTCGTTCTGACCCTGATGACTCCACTGGCCCTTATATAGGAAGGGATTGATTTTCGTAAACAAATATCTCCATTATAGTTGCAACAATAAAAGGGCAGCTGTGATATTGACATTCACTGTGCTTGCAACTGAACAAATAGGTATGAAAAGGTAACAACAATAAGTTGAATTACATGTCAACATAAATAATACTATAACACTTATTGTTAGGTCTTAAAGGCAAATACTGGTCAATAGCGAGTCGGAAAACACAAGGTATGCGACGGAACCTTTAGTTTTCGAACTTCGTCCACGTGTAATTGTGTTGGCAACAACGAATTCTTAAAATATGTACCTTGTTAAATTATGTATTTATTAGTGAAATTCCCGTCTAAATCGGTACTACCGTTTCGGAGATTATCGGGAACAAATAGACAGACAGACATATTGTTTTTGGTACCCAAAAGAGATTCATACACATTTAGTAAAAATACTTTTATATAACAAACAGACACTTTCATTTTATTTTGTCTGTGTCAAATATAGTAAAGGTGAGCATTTGGTTGGGGAGGCCTTTGACCAGGAGTGGACAGAAATGGGATGAATATGTGCCGAATAAACGATTATTATTCTACTAGCGGCCGCCCGCGACTTTGTCCGCGTATTAATGGGTTTTTAACCGACTTCAAAAAAAGGAGGAGGTTCTCAATTCGTCTGTATGTATAATTTTTTTTATTTTTTTTTATGTATGTTCACCGATATTTTCGTCAATTATGGACGGATTTCAAAAATTTTTTTTTGGTTGGATAGAGTTCACTTCCGAGGTGGTCCCATTTTCACCAGTCTCGGATCTGATGATGGGATCCAGGAGAAATCGAGGGCAACCTTCAAATTTTATAGGGACATGTAGCGCGTTTTGTATATTATCTGAAGTCATATTGGCATTTGCTTCTGGCTATCATAATTTTATGATGCTGAGCTGATGATGGAAGGTCAACTCCTTAATAGTTATGAGTAAAAGAATAATTATTTCAATACTGTATACATATTAAGACTACTAGTTATAATATCAGTAGCATTACAGGTGAGCTAAACTATTAGGTTGACCAGTCTAGGATCTGATGAAAGAAAGAAAGAAAGAAAGAAAGAAAAAACATTTATTGACCACATAAAAATAACAAATACAATGAGACATAAATACACAAGACACAAAAACTCAAACTAAGAAATAACACATGGACAAGGACTATAAAGTGGTCAACGAGGTACGGGCCTCAGCATATGCCACATTAGCCCGAAAGCCACTGCAGCGCTGGTATTCGGCTGATGATGGGATCCAGGAGAAATCGAGGGCAACCCTCAAATTTTATAGGCACATGTACCGCGTTTTACATATTTTCTGAAGTTATATTGGCATTTGCTTCTGGCAATCATAATGTTATGATGCTGAGCTGATGATGGAAGGTCAACTCCTTAATAATTGGGAGTAAAGGGATAATTCTTTCAAATCTGTGTAATATTGATACTACTAGTTATAATATCAGTAGAATTATAGGTGAGCTGAACTAATAGGGTGTAAAAAAATGTTACACTAAAAAGGATAAAAAAAAATTGTAAACAAAAAAAAAACCGCCTTCAAAAACCCGACTCACTAAAAATTACAAAATAATATAATACGAACATTAATCTGGGTATGAATTTGATATGTTGTTGAAGGCGGTGCCACTTAAATTTTTGAGGAAAACTGCATGAAATATAAACGTTATATTCATACCCAGATTAATGTTCGTATTATATTATTTTGTAATTTTTAGTGAGTCGGGTTTTTGAAGGCGGTTTTTTTTTTGTTTACAATTTTTTTTTAGTAGCAATGATGTATTAAAGCCAGCTACCTCCATACCGCACGTTTTATAAAAATCTAACCCCCCAATGACCGCCATGGGGATTGAATTGTTTAAAAAAATGCTCTGGTGTTTCTCCGGAGTGCCAGCTACCTCCATACCAAGTTTTTATAAAAATCGACAAACACGGAAAAATTCTCCCATACTAATTTTCACACCCCCCCCCCCCCCCTCCCCCCCCAATGACCACTTGGGGGTTGAATTAAAAAAAAAAAGTAGCCTATATGTTATTCCAGAGTGCCAGCTACCATCATACCAAATTTCATGAAAATCGGTTCAGTCGTTTGAGCGTGAAAGAGTAACAAACATCCATACATCCATACATCAATACTTACAAACTTTCACGTTTATAATATTAGTAAGGATTCAGTTCTATCCATTCCATCTAAACATTAGAGTGGCTATCGAATCCTGACTTTTCAGTTTTCATTCAATAATAACCTATAAGTACTATAGAATTCTAGACCTAAGTGTTTGTTTTTTTTCTTTTCAGTTTTTTGCTTGATTTTACTGAACAAGACTTGATTTACTACAGCACATCACATCCAATCACTCATATTACTGGAATTTAAGTTGTAATTATCTTAGGTAAATGTCTACTTAATTAAGTTAACCATGGGAAATGGGAATATTACATGAGAATGGTTGTATGCAACTTTAAATTGATAAGGATCCTAAACGGTCTGTCGATTAAAAAAATGTTGAGAGAAATCTAAAACTGATTTTGAAATACTACTCGATATAGTTAGTCAATTTTCAGTTTTTTATTTGAATTCCATCCAATATGGCGTCCATTAGCAGTGCCGTAACTAGCCTTTTATGCGCCCGGTGCGAGCTTTCAAAACTGCGCCCTCGAAAAATGCTCTAATCAGGCTCTGACAATAAAGTGGACAAATGTGCATAAAAATAAATCTATCTATTTTTTGTTTACGAAAGTACTCATATATATATTAGTAGATTTCTTTAAGATGACACATTACATCTTTGGTTCGGTTGGTCAACAGTGTTTCTATATGAGCTCTGATAAAATAAATCAAAACTAATTCCAAAGCTTGGTTCTCTGCATATAAGTGTTACTTAATAAACAACAAAACGTTTCTAGCAGTGGTTAACAGTTATTTGGTTGTCTAAAGTCTTAAATTGTGGTGGAATCGAGTGAAATTGCAAAGTGCAAATCATCGGCTGTCAACAAGCGGCGGCCATTCGCACCGTGATTCATCGCACGACTGCACGGGAGTCCAGCGTTTGCGCACACTGCGTAAGGGCTACACCCGCGTGCACTGTGTCGCGCAAGCTGCGCAGGCCGCGCAGTGACGTCGCTTCGCCATTGTGTCATTGAGAAGGCGTTCACAGAACGGCCACTCGCTACGAAGTCAACCATAGCCTCTGAGACGCTGCAGCTGAGTTTTATTTGTTTATATATATCCAATCAAAAACATAAATGTGAAATGAGAGCCACGTTCAATATTATGATAATTGCCTTGGTTGTTGACTTCAACGACAAAAGAAGTGAGATCTAAATGGGTGCCAAGTTCAATGGTCAACCCTGAAATTTATTTATAAGTAACACTATAACATACCTATCATATCTTCTTATAACATAAGATAATGTATGGTGGTAGCCTATGAAGGTCTGTCTTGGCTAGTTTCTATAAACCTACCAACGTATTATTATGTTCGCTCGCTAGTTTCTACCAACAATCCAAATTTTCGGAATTATAAAATAAATACCGACAAATACCAAACTAACCAAGACAACTAACTAGACTACTAACTAACTAAATAAAGAAAACTAGCCAAGACAGACCTTCATAGGCTACCACCATACATTATCTTATGTTATAAGAAGATATGATAGGTATGTTATAGTGTTACTTATAAATAAATTTCAGGGTTGACCATTGAACTTGGCACCCATTTAGATCTCACTTCTTTTGTCGTTGAAGTCAACAACCAAGGCAATTATCATAATATTGAACGTGGCTCTCATTTCACATTTATGTTTTTGATTGGATATCATTACTTTTTGTAGAAAAGTATATATCATCGTAACACCGTAGGTCCTTTAAAAAAGGACAAATTCAAAACTATAACTAGACTTTATAAATATAAAACAATTGAATCAGTTACTGTATTTTCCTACGTTTACGGGGTATAACCCTAAGTAATAAATATGAGAACCGACTATAAGTACCTACTCTTAATTGTAAATAAGTAAGTATGTATACCTAAATATATACTTAGTGCTCTGCCTTCCCGGTATATATAGGCGTGATTAGGCACTAATTAGGTATTTATGTTAAGCGTTCATAATAGAACCTAACCGCAGCAGTGGTCTCCTTTTTCACGGCTTTCAGCGTGAGTGCGACAGGCTCAACATGGTCTATTGTGCCTGTCGACCTCATATGTGGATCTCACTACCGCTTACCATCAGGTGGAGTGAGGTCATCTTGTTAGCCTCTTATAAAAATAAAAAATAAAAATAATAAAAAAAAACTTAATTATTAAAAAAATTGCCAGTTTTTTATTTTTTCCTTTGTATTCATGTAATTACCTATCTGCATACCAAATTTTAACTCTCTAGGTCATTTGGAACTGGGTTAGAATTTTGATCTGTCAGTCAGTCAATGATAAAAATGAGGATTTTTGGACATTAATATCTAAATAACTGTTTGAGATAAGCTTATGAAATTTAGAACACATATTTATCTCGCAAGTCACAATATATGAGCCAAATTTGATACGTTTATGTAAAATAGTTTTTGATTTATGAGGGGTTCAAAAGTGGTTCCAAATGGTTCGTGTAATATTACACACGGTGCGGTCCGCCAGTTCTGTTTCTTGAACTTGGCTTGACACGCTACCGCGTGTCTAGATTTAATCGCACGGATCTCACTTCTTGTTTGTATAAATAAGTAAACAAATAACTTGTTTTACAATATTTGAGTTTTACAATATTTGAGTTCGATGATGTCATCCAAAAATTGTGCGGGATGTCCACACATAATTAAGGACAAAGATAGAGAATATTTGCAATGCAAATCGTGCCACTTATATTATGACTTGCTTTGCGCGAATGTCCCCTCTAAGCGGTTTCAACTTATGACCAAGGAAAGCCGCCAAGACTGGCAGTGCCAAGGCTGTCGTAATAAGCGTCCTAAGGTAGATAATCAGAATACACCAGTGAGGTCAACTCAAACATCCCAGAATGACGACGACAATAACGACAACAATGTAACAAAGAGAAGTAAGCGGCCACAAACTGTGTCGACATCCACACTTGAATCTGACGACAAGCTGTTGATTCCTGGTCAAAGCAGTGATTTGAATTCTTTAATTGTGAAAGCGCTACGTGACGAGTTACCTAAAATATTAAGAAATACATTGAGTCTGGAGTTGGAGCCAATAAAAAACCAGATATCAGATCTTTTGTCTTCTGTTGACTTTATCAACTCGAGATATGATGAAATTAACAACATGCTAAAGGCTCGTGAGGATGACATCAAATATCTAAAATCTCAAAACAGCGAGTTGAAAAATACTGTCAAAGATTTGTCTGGTCGTTTAAACTCCCTTGAGCAGCACAGTAGAGACTCTAATATTGAAATACATGGACTACCTGAACTCAGGTCAGAGAATATAGCACAAATTGTGACTCAGATAGGACATGTCGTCTCTGAACCTATTATGGATGGGGATATACTTTCTTGCTTCAGAGTTGCGAAACTCAATAGCGAGAGCAACCGTCCTCGCTCAGTGATTGTCAAAATGCGCAGTACCCGTAGCCGCGATGCTCTTTTGGCCGCAGTGTGGAAATATAATAAAAGTAATCGCCAGGATAAGCTCAACACAAGCGCAATAGGAATAGGAGGAGAGAAAAAGACCATATATTTGGGGGAACACTTGTCACCAGTGAATAAATCGCTTCATGCTGCTGCGCGCATAAAAGCAAAAAGTATTTCCTATAAGTTTGTTTGGGTACGAAATGGCAAAATTTATATGCGCAAAACAGAGTCCTCTCCTGCCAAATTGGTTACCAGCCATGAGCTCTTAAGCACACTCCAATAATATACGAATTACATCTATAATGTTTTGGATTTTACGAGTCGTCATGTTATACTTATATTACCAAAATCTACGAGGAATGCGTACGAAAACTAATGATATATACAACAATATCGCCCAAAATAATTATGATATAATAATTTTTACAGAAACCTGGTTGAAAAGCAGCATCCATGATAATGAATTCATAGATTCAAGGTATCAGGTGTATCGACGTGATCGTACGCATTCTATATTTTATTCTAAGTCTGATGGCGGTGGATTGTTGATAGCTGTTAAAAAGACGATCAAAAGTATACGTATGTTCAATAAAGAAAGTGTTTGTGATGACTTATGGGTGGTTTTAGAATTAATAGATGGAAAGAAAAAATGTCATAAAGTAGGATTATGTGCTGTATATACCGTGTGTAGCTCTTCACATCATAAATTAAATGAACTAAATACTTTTTTAGAAAATGCGTCTGAAGTTGCAATTGAGTTAAATAATATACTTATTGTAGGTGATTTTAACATGGGTCACGTTGGTTGGTCTAAGTCTGATGACAAAGGGTGGCTATCAGCAGTGAATTATCAAAATTCCCTTGGTAATGCACTAAATGACTTCATCTCTTTAACACAATTGCACCAAATGAATTCTGTAACTAACAGTGATAATAGGATCCTCGATCTTATATTGACTAACTTACCATGTGATGTATCTAAATGTAATTGTGTAATAAGTAAAGTAGACCCATACCATCCACCACTGATTGTAACATTGAATCTTGAATCCAAGTCTTGTCTTGATGACGTACCTCGTTCAGATTACAACTTCTTTAAAGCCGATTACGATAACATTATAACGAAATTGTGTGAAATAGATTGGTCTAAATGTTTTGAAAAGTGTCAAACTGTTGAACATATGGTCAAAATATTTTATAGCAATATACATAATATTATTAGGGAATGGATTCCTAAACGCAAGCCACGTAAAAAAGCTTATCCAGTTTGGTTCACATCTGACTTAATTCATATCATAAAAGAGAAGGAGAAGTTAAGAGGGAAAATACGTAGATTTAATAACCCAAGCGGGACAAATATGAACTTACAATTATAAAAAACGATGTGACTATTTGCTTGGTATATGTTATAAAAACTATATTAATACTATAGAATGTAAAATTAAAACACACCCAAAAGCTTTTTGGGCTTACATGAAGAGTAAAGGATCTTCGTCTACCAATGGCATTCCTTCATCTATGCACCAGGATGGTGCTCATCTTGCAACTAGTGGTGGTGATATAGTGAACTTGTTTGCATCTCATTTTCGGTTCGATATACTCTAATGGATCGGGTAGTTCAACGGGTCTTCTAGATTTAGGGTTGGACAACGATATCAGCATTAACGACAAGCTGAGTAATATTAGATTCAATGAACATAAAGTATTTAAACATCTAAAGAACCTGAATCCGAATAAAGGTGCTGGACCTGACAACCTTCCCCCACTTTTTGTTAAACGGTGTGCAGGGCCTCTATCTTATCCACTTACACTCATATTTAATGCATCTTTAAGTAGTGGCATCTTTCCTTCTGAGTGGAAACGAGCTCGCATTGTTCCTGTCTTTAAGAAGGGTGATATTAACAATGTAAAAAATTACAGGCCGATTTCCATTTTGTCTACATTCTCTAAAGTATTTGAAGCCCTTTTGTGCCCAGTCATAACCCTTCGCACGAAAGCTCATATTAGGTCCGAACAACATGGATTCCAGGCAAAGAAGTATGTGGCAACTAATCTGATTTCTTATATAACCCCGATTTTAGAAAAAGTGGACATGAATACCCAAATTGACGCCATCTACACTGATTTTTCCAGCGCGTTTGATCGCGTTGATCACAAACAGCTTCTCAAAAAGCTTTATCTTCAATATGGCATATGCGATGAGCTTCTTATCTGGTTTGCTTCATATCTCGCCAATCGCGAGCAAGTAGTTGTGGTTAACGGTTATGAATCGCGCACGTACATTGCATCTTCTGGAGTACCTCAGGGCTCACATTTGGGTCCCGTTTTGTTTATTTTGTTCATAAATGACATAGTGTCGTGTATTCGTCATTGTAGCTGCTCGATGTTTGCTGATGACATGAAAATTTCACATGAAATCAGCTCACCAAGTGATGCTTACTTTGTTCAACAGGATCTGAATCGAATCGCTATATGGTGCAAGGACAATCACATGAAGCTAAACGCAGCTAAGTGTCAGCATATTTCTTTTACCAGGAGGAGAAACCCATTTATGACGAGCTATTATGTCGACGAAGATATGGTACAGCAGTGCTTCGCAGGTTCGCGATCTTGGAGTGATTCTGGATTCAAGACTTACTTTTGTACCACATTACGACCATATCATCAGTAAGGCGTTTAAGATGTCAGGTTTTATTAGGCGCAACACTAAGGACTTCAAGAGCGTGGCATGTAGATTATTACTGTTCAATGGTTTGGTCCGAAGTACTCTTGAATTTGCCTCGGTAATTTGGAATCCAGTTTATATGGTTCACTCTACTCGTATTGAAACGGTTCAGCGTTCGTTCACAAGACATTTGGCATTTGTCAGCCATGGTATATGTTACAGATCGTCATATGATGAGCGCCTTAAATTTTTTAAACTGAATACACTGGCTGACAGGAGGCGCATGAATGATTTGCTATTTCTGCAAAAAATTGTCCAGGGTTTATCAATGTGCCAGGATGATATTTTACATAGAATTCGTATTTGTGTTCCACGAATACACGGTCGGAGAACTAACAAAAAATTTTTCGAAACTCGTCCTCACAGAACTAATCTGGGTAAGCACGCGCCAATCAATAGATTAACTTCCATTTATAACGAGTGGCATAAACTGTATGAACTTGACATTTTTCACGACCACCCCAAGGCTTTTAAGAAAAAACTTTTGCATAAATAACGTTTTACTGTTTATAAATATGAAAATGAAATCTGTGTACCTGCTTTGTTTTAATTTAATTTTTTTTTTTAATTTGCAATAAATTTTTAGAATACCTACCTAACTAAAATGTTAACTTTAACCATGTTGTGCATATCTGTAATAGATGTAAGCACTAGAATATTTATAATGCATGCTTAATTTAAGAATGTTTGTGTTTACATTGTTGATGTGCCTTAAAAATAAATAAATAAATAAATAAATAAAATAAATAAGATAAAAATTTTTTATTGAAAAATATTTGCTCAAATACAGATATGACACAAAGTACTCGTAAGAATTTTGCAATATCGCGTTGCAAGTAAGCTTTACGTTCATTAGGGTACCTGCATGCCAAATTTCAATCATCTATCTTATGCAGTTTCGATTTTCTCATACAAAAGTTTTTTCCCGCTAATTCCCTTTCCAGTAAAAAAAAATGCAATATCCTGTTGCAACTAAGCTTTAAGTTTACCAAGGTACCTGCATGCCAAATTTCAAGCGTCTTACTTAAGGGGTTTGAATTTTTCATACAAAAGGATTTTCCCGATTATTCCCGTTCCCGTGAGAATTTCGGGAATTCCTTTCTTAGTGCACCTCTACGGTATCTAAGCTACGCCTCTTCCAAATTTCAAGTGCCTAACTTCAGCCGTTTAGGCTGTGCGTCGATACGCCCTCAAGCTTGCACTCACAGGGTACCTTTGAGGTGTCTGGCAGAATAATTGGCCCATTGGATTGGTCTGGCAGCTTACATTTAGTCTGGAAATAGTACCACGTAGTTATATACGTCAAATTTAGGCTTGCTAAAATGACGTAGTTTGCCTCTGTTTTGGGACACTTTAGTTCGCGCTACCTGTGAAACGGCCCCGCTTTCGAGCAAGTGAGTACGCGTACTCTCCTAAGTACATACTAGACTATAAGTCATGGAAATTCTTTCTTAGCTAAAATGACGTAGGTCTGGCGGCCCTGGGATCTTGGTCCAGTCGTCTAAAATTTGTTTTTTAACCTCAGAGGCAAGAATATCTACAAGCTCGTTTTGAATATAAGGCGTAAATTACCTTTTTAACCACCTTTACAAGTGTTGTTGTTTCAAGATCGCTTGAAAAATGCCATATAGATATAGATAGTACAGAGGGCGCATCTACACCATATTCGCCAGAAAACAAAATGTACCTACTAACTACCATGCATGAAACAAAACTAGATACTGGTCTGGTCATTTCTGCGCCCCTCCAGGGTCTGCGCCCTGTGCCTGGGCACCGCTGGCACCGCCCTAGTTACGGCACTGTCCATTAGTCGGCATATTGGATTTTTATTTGTGCTACAAATGAACATAAATACACACAAAATAAAATAGGCTACATTAACAAATTCACTTCTTAGCATCGCACAGTCGAAGTCAAAAGAAACATAAAGCTCAAATTCAAAACATTTAATGCGCATCGTAACATTGCCATAAATAAAATACACTCCAAAACTTCAGAGGATACAAGCACGTAGACAAGCTGTAAAACAGTACAGCTTATTATAGTAGTCCGGCAGGGAGGGAGCCTGGTAGTCCGGCAGGGAGCGAGGCTGGTAGACCGGCAGGGAGCGAGGCTGGTAGACCTGGTACGGGCGGCACAGCTGGTATCGCTCCTCCTGCCTTCTGAAGGTTTTCTGCTACGGCGCCGGCGGAAGCACCCAGGGTCTTCGCCAGAGCTTCAGCCTTGGACGTGCCGTCTGCTCCGACCTTGGAGACGGCAACTGCCACGTTGTCTTTGGCTCCTGAAATCGAATTTTTAAGCTATTTTTTTTTAATGGCTAACAAGATGACCTCATATTTAGATAAACGGAAATAATTCAACTGCCTCACCGCGGTCCGGGGATTCGAACACCCGTCCTTCCGGGAATCGCGCCCAGACGTGCATCACCATCACACCAGACCAGCACCTATTAATTGAAGCCGTCGAATTTTTCCCGTATATGACCTGTTAGCCACAGGTGGCGCCATCTACTATCAGTGATACACACTGACAGCCGTAGACATTTCATTACAGAAATGTAAACTACGCGGTGAGGCAGTTGAATTTTTTCCGTTTTTCTAAATATAAGATGACCTCACTCCACCTGATGGTGGCACCGCTGACACCACCCTAGTTAGGTACGGTACTGTTCGATGACGATGTATATGATGACTATCTGTGACCGCGACTTCGTTCATGTGGATTACAGGATTTTACTTACAAACGTTTTTTTTCCAATAATTCCCGTAGCAATTTTGGAATATCACGTAAGCAAGTAAGTTTTACGTTCATTATTATAGGGTACCTGCAAAATTTCAATCATCTAACTTACGCGGTTTAGATTTTTTCATGCTTAAGTTTTTTCACGCTAACTCCCGTTCCCGTGGGATTTTTGCAATGTCCTGTTGCAACTAAGCTTTAAGTTTACTAAGGTACTTGCTTGCCTTCTAACTTAACTTAACGTAACTTCCAAGCGTCAACTTAAGCGGTTTAGACTTTTCATACAAAAGGATTTTCCCACTAGTTCCCTTTCCCGCGGGAATTTTGTTAATTCCTTTCTTAGTGCCCTTCTACAGTACCTAAGCTTCCAATACGTCCCTTTCAAACTTCAAGTGCCTACGTTTAGCCGTTTAGGCTGTGCGTTGATATGTCAGTCAGTCAGTCCGTCCACTCCGCCCACGTCCGTTTCTCCTTTTATATATTTAGATGATGATGTCTGTTGAAGGACTACCTTACGGAAGGCTCATGGGGATAACATCATCAACAAAGGCTGATGATAATGATGATGATGAATTCAGACCTTCCGCAACAGCCACGCTCTGCGCGACTCCAGGCGCCGCTCGCGCCGCCGTCTCCGCGATCTGGTCCTGCGGACCCTTTGCTAACGCCAGCGTGTCAGCCAGCTGAGGCCCCGGGGCTGCCACTGCAGCGCACACCGCCATAGCGAACATACAGATCTGGAAACATGAAGATAATAGGTTTGATGAAAGACTTTGTATTAAACTAGATGTGCCCGCGTCTTCGTTCGCGTGGACTACAGGAAAAGTTTTTTTCCAATTACTCTCGTTCCTGAAGGAATCTTGCAATATCCTGTTGCAACTAAGCGTAAAGTTTTCCCATCCAGTCCAAAAATTCCCTTGGGAAAGGGAATTAGCGTGAAAATCCTTTTGTATGAAAAATCTAAACCGCTTAAGTTAGACGCTTGAAATTTGGCATGCAGGTACCTTAGTAAACTCAAATCTTAGTTACAACAGGATATTGCAAAATTCCCACGGGAACAGGAGTTAGCGGAAAAAAACTATTGTATGAAATAACCCCGTAAGATAGATGATTAAATTTGGCATGCTGGTACCCTAATGAACGTAAAGCTTACTTGCTACGTGATATTGCAAAATTCTCACGCGAACGGGAGTTATTAGGAAAAAACATTTGTATGTAAAATCTTGTAGTCCACGCGGACGAAGTCGCGCGCACAGCTAGTTTACTATAATTTTTTGAAGGTATTACACTTTTGTAATTAAAAAAGACGTGGCACTCGGGGACTGCCGCGGTATAGCTATTGCATAGCATCGTCCGATTATTTCGGAGCAGCTCGTCTCGATTCATTCTAATCGCACGCACACAAACACCGTGCCGAAGTCTACCGAACTGAAACGACGTTAGACGATTGTGAGGTTTCGTTACGGAATTTCTTGGTTCGGTCGCCGCGCTCAAAGCCCGCGATAAAAGCTATGCAATAGCTTAAAAAAAATTTAAACATACCTACACTAACTGGCTTCCAATAAAAGTTAAAAACATACTTACCAATGCCAGTTTCATGATGAGAGTACAAATAAGTTCTGAATCTATTAACCGCGCTTAGGTACTCTTATATAATAATTTCTCTTCTTATTCAAACAGCTAGATAATGCACCGAAAGGCAGATATTGGTGCAATTTGTCTCCTGAATGCAACTGTTCAAATAGGACAAAGGTGACACCAGTAAACAAATAAATATACACATATATCATGCTATGACTTGGGTGGTATCCGAGGACACTCCGTGAAGGAGTTTTGTACGATATCTAGACACGCGGTAGCGTGTCAAGCCAAGGTTCAAGAAACAGAACTGGCGAGCCGCACCGTGTGTAATATTACACGAACCATTTGGAACCACTTTTGAACACCTCATAAATCAAAAACTATTTCACATAAACGTATCAAATTTGGCTCATATATTGTGACTTGCGAGATAAATATGTGTTCTAAATTTCATAAGCTTATCTCAAACAGTTGTTTAGATATTAATGTCCAAAAATCCTCATTTTTATCATTGACTGACTGACAGATCAAAATTCTAACCCAGTTCCAAATTACCTAGAGAGTTAAAATTTGGTATGCAGATAGGTAATTACATGAATACAAAGGAAAAAATAAAAAACTGGCAATTTTTTAATAATTAGGTTAGGTTCTATTATGAACGCTTAACATAAATACCTAGTTAGTGCCTAATCACGCCTATATACCGGGGAAGGCAGAGCACTAAGTATATATTTAGGTATACTTACTTATTTACAATTAAGAGTAGGTACTTATAGTCGGTTTTCATATTTATTACTTAGGGTAGGTACCTACATAAAGTCTAGTTTTAGTTTTGAATTTGTCCTTTTCAAAGGACCCACGGCGTTACGATGATATATACTTTTCTACAAAAAGTAATGATATCCAATCAAAAACATAAATGTGAAATGAGAGCCAAGTTCAATATTGCCTTGGTTGTGACTTCAGCGACAAAAGAAGTGAGATCTAAATGGGTGCCAAGTTCAATGGTCAACCCAGAAATTTATTTATAAGTAACACTATAACATACCTATCATATCTTCTTATAACATAAGATAATGTATGGTGGTAGCCTATGAAGGTCTGTCTTGGCTAGTTTTCATAAATGAATTATAGCCGTCGCAAGTTCTAAGCCTACAAGTATTTGTCGGTTTTTATTTTATAATTCCGAAAATTTGGATTGTTGGTAGAAACTAGCAAGCGAACATAATAATACGTTGGTAGGTTTATAGAAACTAGCCAAGACAGACCTTCATAGGCTACCACCATACATTATCTTATGTTATAAGAAGTTATGATAGGTATGTTATAGTGTTACTTATAAATAAATTTCTGGGTTGACCATTGAACTTGGCACCCATTTAGATCTCACTTCTTTTGTCGCTGAAGTCAACAACCAAGGCAATATTGAACTTGGCTCTCATTTCACATTTATGTTTTTGATTGGATTAAGTAAATTATCCGAATGTTAAAATGGTTTAGATGAAAATTATTGTCATTAATTAACGCATAGAATTAAAACCTTTTTAAGCTATTGCATAGCTTTTATCGCGGGCTTTGAGCGCGGCGACCGAACCAAGAAATTCCGTAACGAAACCTCACAATCGTCTAACGTCGTTTCAGTTCGGTAGACTTCGGCACGGTGTTTGTGTGCGTGCGGTTAGACGTATTGTACGACTCTACGAAACTCGCACGAATCGAGACGAGCTGCTCCGAAATCGGACGATGCTATGCAATAGCTATACCGCGGCAGTCCCCGAGTGCCACACGTCTTTTTTTTCGTAAGTGACAAACGATGATGGCTTGGGGTAGCTCGTCATCATCACCGAACTTGCGGGGGAGAGGATGGCTCTCACCCCTAAAAAAATTAAATGACTTTTGCCTGAGGGTGCCGAGGGAGGGAGCCCCGTTAGGGGTAACGGGGCTCGACCTCGGCTCAGGGCGTCTTTTGCAGGTCCATATACACCGTGAAATTTTAGTGGTTGTTTTCCCGTGGCAGAACGATTTGCCTTTAGTAATACTATCGAATAATGCAAATTATTCATCGAAAAAAAAATTTTTTTTTTTCGATTTTTCAGAATAATAATTTTCCAACTCGAAAACGAGAGAAGCTATCGTTGTTTTTGAAGATGTGACGTATTCAGGTACTGCTTGCCGCATGAAATCGATGCTTAAAGCTAAAGAAGCTCTACTCCCTAAGTCATAAAGCGGTTCGAACGTGCTTTCGAGTTACGGTTAAACCTTTCGTAAAACCGGCATTTATTGATTTTACCAAAAAAGAACTGCACACATCTTTTGTACTACTAAGATAGAATCATTTTACTGCGAGAAAACAACCACTAAAATTTCACGGTGTAGAATCAAAACCTTTTGATCTTACAACGGCCCTCTGCGATTTCATACGCGTGGTTATTGCTGTTGTTATCGTTTTATTTTGGTTAATATACAATTTATCTGTATAAAAAGTATAGGTATGTAAAATGTAGCCTATTTGTAATTGTGTTATAATGAGCTGTATTGTTGTAAAGTTGCATCAAATACGTTCAGTAGTTTTTGCGTCAAAGCGTAACAAACATACATGCAACCTTCCACAAGCTTATAAACTAATTTGCATTTTTTAAAGATAAAATATTAGTTTAAAAAATTGTTCAGTTAATTTTAGTAAAAAATTGTAAACAAAAAAAAAACCGCATTCAAAAACCCGACTCACTAAAAATTACAAAATAATATAATACGAACATTTATCTGGGTATGAATTTGATATGTTGTTGAAGGCGGTGCCGTTTATATTTCATGCAGTTTTCCTCAAAAATTTAATTAACCCAGATAAATGTTCGTATTATATTATTTTGTAATTTTTAGTGAGTCGGGTTTTTGAAGGCGGTTTTTTTTATTGTTTACAATTTTTTTTCATCCTTTTTAGTGTTACATTTTTTACACCCTATTAGTTCTGCTCACCTATAATTCTACTGATATTATAACTAGTAGTATCAATATGTACACAGATTTAAAAGAATTATCCCTTTACTCCCAACTATTAAGGAGTTGACCTTCCATCATCAGCTCAGCATCATAACATTATGATTGGCAGAAGCAAATGCCAATATATCTTCAGAAAATATGTAAAACGCGGTACATGTGCCAATAAAATTTGAGGGTTGCCCTCGATTTCTCCTGGATCCCATCATCAGATCCTAGACTGGTCAACCTAATAGTTTAGCTCACCTGTATGCTACTGATATTATAACTAGTAGTCTTAATATGTATACAGTATTGAAATAATAATTCTTTTACTCATAATTAAGGAGTTGACCTTCCATCATCAGCTCAGCATCATAAGATTATGATAGCCAGAAGCAAATGCCAATATGACTTTAGATAATATGCAAAACGCGGTACATGTCCCAATAAAATTTGAAGGTTGCCCTCGATTTCTCCTGGATCCCATCATCAGATCCGAGACTGGTGAAAATGGGACCACCTCGGAAGTGAACTCTATCCAACCAAAAAAAAATTTTGAAATCCGTCTATAATTGTCGAAAATATCGGTGAACATACATAAAAAAAAAAAAAAATATTATACATACAGACGAATTGAGAACCTCCTCCTTTTTTTGAAGTCGGTAAAAATAAATTTCATGCTATTACAAAGTATTATTTAGCGCCATCTAGCGTTGAGCAGAAGGACTGAGTAAATACAATGGTCAAGTTATTAATATCGGATTTTCTCCAATGGTTAAATTATTTAATTTTAAATTTGCTTATTAAATTAAAAAAAATGATATAACTCATAAACCCGAATTGAAATAAGACCTATTGTTAATTAAGTAAATTAAAAGTGACTTAATTGACTCGTTTAGTAGCATAGTAGCCATTTTGTCTTGCAAAAATATTTTTTAGAAAGAGGGTAGACTTACTCTGTTTTCGCCTCGACCAGCTTGCCACGATATATTAATTGAATTTGTGGAAAGCACGAGGTACAACTAATTTCACTTAATAATTTAGATTAGGATGCTTAATTGCACCTAACCTAAGTGAAGTTTGCAATCAAAATTGTATGTAAATTACCATTTATCTATAGTTAGTGTTATTCTTTATGAATTTTACCAAATTTGAAGAAAGTTACAACTTTATGTCGACACGTGGAGAGCAGGTTAATTGCAACTTGATACATGTAAGAATTTTTCATGATTATTAGTGATTAATAGTGAATTCAAATCCTCTATTAAATCATCGATCTTTAGCACAAACTTAAGTTGAGTAACTAATTAATCAATTGTATGCCAGTTTTGGTTGTTTCCTGAAACGTAAAGGGTCATACACCAAAACCGGTTACCCGGCAGTCCGCCGCCATTGCCCGGCCAGGTTAAGACGATGAAATGTTTTTCGCCCAGTTAGCCGCAATTTTTTTATCCAATTTTGGTACTATCCCGTCAGGGAAAGGCAAAGGGACTTAGCCCGTACAGCCTAGTCTTTAGTATTATAGTTTGGCCGCTATTATAAAACTGTACCTATGTGTTCCTTTTCCAGCGATACGAATGGTGTCCGTTCAAGTTCCGTCTTATTATGATATCTAATGCAGGCCTCAGAGTGGTTTGGATGTACAGGCCTTTATACATATTCTTAAAGGATTAACTAGCAAAGATTTTGACAATAAAGGATTGCTTTTGGAAGTTAAAGACAAATATTTTTATTGTTATCTGATAGGTACATGATTTTAAATAGGTATGTCAGAACTTATGTGGAAACCCTTAAGTACAACATGAATCATCATCATCATCAGCCCATATACGTCCCCACTGGGGATATTACGCTGGGGCGACAAGGCCTTGGTCAATCACTCTGGCCAAGTGCGGGTTGGTCGACTACACACACAACCTTAGAACCTTCATAGGTGTGCAGGTTTCCTCACTATATTTCCCTTCACCGTTAAAGCGTCGAAAAATCGTACAATTACACATTGGTACGTGACTGGGTTCGAACTGGCGACCTCTCGCATGGCAAGCAACGATCTTTACCACTCGGCCATCGACGCTTGAAAATGCTAATTTAGATGAAACTGCGCCGATTTAGATGAAAACTACAAATTTCCTTCTTTTGTTTATTTTTTTTATTGTAGATGTTTGTTTTTAATGCAACGTAATTTACTTACAGGTGTGCATGGAATCCACCGAGTTCACCTCTCATTTGACTTGTTTTTCACCAGACTACGGCTTACCGATAACATGAAGGGTGTGTACGTATGTAAATCTAAATAATATAACTCATAGGTGACTGACTGACTGAAATAGGGAACTATCAACGCACAGCCCAAACCACTAGACGGATCCGGCTGATAATTAGCATGCAGGTAGATGTTACGACGCGACGGAGGCATCCGCTAAGAAAGTAATTCCCGAAATTCCCACGGGAACGGGAATTAGCGGGAAAATCCTTTTGTAGGTATGTAAAATTTATACGGCTTCAGTTAGACGCTTGAAATTTGACATACAGGTACCTACCTACCTTAGTATACTTAAAGCTTAGTGGCAACAGGATATTCCAAAATTCCCACGGGAACGGAAGAGAGCGGCAAAAAAAAATTGTATGAAAAAATCTAAACCACGTAAGATACTATCGGCGTCAGACACTGATACATACATAGATATTATAAAAACATTCTTAAGTACATAATCACACCCGGACACGAAACAAACACCAATGTTCATCGCACAAAGATTTGTCCCGAGTGGGAATCGAACCCACGACTCTCGGAACCGCCAGCCAGGGTCACTAACCACTGTTCCACCGAGCCAGTCGAACTGTAGATCGGTTCAGTTTGATAGTCCCGGATATACGATTTTTTCGGGGGTCTTTTCCATTTGGCTACGGAAACCTAAACAATTTAAAAGATTGTAGAAAGAGGCCCCGTAGACAAAGTAACAATATCGAAACGGAAACTATAACGAAGTTCGAAAAAAATAAAAAGTATAGGATTGACATTAGACGCTATAAATCACGTGGTCAATACCAAACATTTTGCTCTTTTTTGCGAACTTCGTTATCGTTTCGATATGGTTACTTAGTCTAAGCCCTGAGGCCTTTCTCTTGTTCGATATTTCTAGCATTTGGCCCCCGGGGCAAGTGCACTGGTTTGCCCCCCAAAGTTATATTCATTTCATACTAGCGGCCGCCCGCGACTTTGTCCGCGTATTAATGGGTTTTAGTAGCAATGATGTAATAATTTTACATGCCTTGTAAAATTTGTTATATATTAGTGAAAGTTCCATCAACGTTCTCCCATAGTACGTTCCCATACATACAAAATTTTCACCTTTATAATATTAGTAAGGATGCAGTTGCTATTGTTGCCAGATTGAGATTTATTGATTTTTTTTTGCGTACGCAAGTTGTGTTCGCCTGTAAGTGTGTTTTCACTATGTTTTGACTTTTTAGGCAAATGTTGTTCATTTTTAACCGACTTCAATAAAAGGAGGAGGTTCTCAATTCGTCTGTATGTATAATATTTTTTTTTTTTTATGTATGTTCACCGATATTTTCGTCAATTATAGACGGATTTAAATTTTTTTTTTTTGGTTGGATAGAGTTTACTTCAGAGGTGGTCCCATTTTCACCAGTCCCGGTTCTGATGATGGGATCCAGGAGAAATCGAGGGCAACCCTCAATTTTTATAGGCACATGTACCGCGTTTTACATATTTTCTGAAGTTATATTGGCATTTGCTTCTGGAAATCATAATGTTATGATGCTGAGATGATGATGGAAGGTCAACTCCTTAATAGTTGAGAGTAAAAGGATAATTCTTCAATACTGTATATATATTAAGACTACTAGTTATAATATCAGTAGTATTACAGGTGAGCTGAACTAATAGGGTGAAAAAAAATATGTAACACTAAAAAGTATGAAAAAAAATTGTAAACAAAAAAAAACCGCCTTCAAAAACCCGACTCACAAAAAATTACTAAATAATATAATACGAACATTTATAATAATCATCTGGGTATGAATTTTATATGTTGTTGAAGGCGGTGCCAATCAAAATTTTGAGGAAAATGAAGCACTCTGTGCTTGTCTGTATGAAATATAAACGGCACCGCCTTCAACAACATATAAAATTCATACCCAGATGATTATTATAAATGTTCATATTATATTATTTTGTAATTTTTAGTGAGTCGGGTTTTTGAAGGCGGTTTTTTTTTTGTTTATTTAAGTAGTAATGTTTGTTAAAAAAAGTTGGCAATCTTAAAAATTAAATAGATGGGGCTGGATTCAAATAAAAGTTACTGCAGAGATGAGTTAAGTTGTGAAGTGAGATAGGCCACAAGGCCACAATAAATAGGTACTATTGAATTGGATTAAATTACAATTAATTTTCCTTCTACTAGGTATTGGCAGTACTAGAACGTGATTATTGGAGATGGTATGCAGCAGAATATTTGCCATTCAAGATGTTTCTGGAATCGAAAAATAATCCAGGTATGTTCTAAGCACTTCACGGTTTTCATTATTGTTGTTAATAGGTACTGCCTTGATGGTCTATTTGTGGGAAGCACGGCGTAAATACCGTAAGTTTTTTGTGTGAGGTTTCTGTTAAGAAATGCATCGTCGTCATCATATGCCCATATACATCCCCACTAGGGCATCGAGCCCGGGTTTACCCGGTCCTAAAAACCCGGGTTTTTCGGGGTTTTAAGAGTCCCAAAAAACCCGGGTTTGAAAAACCAAAACCCGGGCTTTTCGGGTTTTTTAAATGCTTCAAAAACACGAACTATTCTGTAAATGTTGGTGTTGCCATCACCATGACGTGATCTGTCTGTTCGTCGACCACCCATCATCATCATCATCAGCCCATTTCCGTCCACTGCTGGACATAGGCCTCCCCAAATGCACGCCACCTCTCGTTTTCGGCTACTCGCATCCAGCTCCTACCAGCCGTCCTGCGCATATCATCACTCCACCTGGCCTGAGAGCGTCCTACACTACGTTTGCTGAGACGCGGTCTCCACTCTAGAACTCATTTACCCCAGCAGTTGTCTGTTTTATGGCTGATGGCAGCGCACTGCCACCTCAGCTTGCTGATGCGATGAGCTATGTCGACTTTGGTTCTCTGCTGGATCGCCTAACTTCCCCATTTGATTTGATCCCGCAGAGAAACACCGAGCATAGCTCTTTCCATAACCCGCTGAGCGGCTTTGAACTTGTGGACTAGCCGTGCCTTCAGTGTCCACGTTTCGGCTCCATACATGACGGGTAGGACGCACTGGCCGTCTTTAGGCTTTGTGGGATTGACAATAAGAAGACTCAGCGTAGTTTCCCAAATGCCCAGCTCAATTCATCTATTGACCTCGTCCTCAAAGATGTTTCAACCCAATTGCAGAGTCTGCCTAAGGTACACATATTTTTGAAAACCTTCGAGGACGGGGCCGTAAATGTGACCTTGGTCTTGTCCAAGTTCATCCGTACGCCGATGCGTGCAGAAGGTTCCTTCCTGTCGCTGCCTTTGTTTCTGCTGCATATCAATGACATGTTGTCACTAGGCAATATCCATTGCTATGCAGATGACAGCACTGTCCACCCACGTTATTTCGGAAGACCTGGGGTAAAGCAGACCGAAAGTACCGAAACCAAGGAAAGGAGGAACCCTCTTCTCACCGAGCTTGACGGCGTCTTGAAGCGCATTTCCGCACAGGTGTGTATTTTTGTGGTAAAGTGTCTCCTTTCCGTTCCCATTCTATTCTTCAGAGCCCTTACAGGACAATACAGGATAGCCTTAGCATCCTGGGCATCGATGTTCGTTGCGACTTGAACCAGCGGGATTGCAATGAGAGCGTCATTAGAACAGCCTCCCGCAAACTGGGGAACAGAGTGCGGCGATTATTTACACCATTATTATAAGGGACAAGTTCGCCCATGTGTGGAATATTCCTCTCACCTCTGGCATGGCTCCGCAAAATACTTGCTCGATGTTCTCAATAGGTTGCAGCTATCCGTGTTTTCGGTGATCTGGAGGTGCCCGAAACCCTGGAGCTTCTACAATTACGGAGAGACATTGCCGTTCTAAGTGTTCTCTACCGTCTCTATAATGGGGAATGCTTTGAAGAGCTATTTCAGCTAGTCCCTTCTCTCCTTTCCACTCCCGAACGACACGTGGTGGACAGTGATGCCACCCACATACGATGCAGGCGTTGCGCTTCCTCACTTTTCCTGATGGTTAGTGGTAGTGAGATCCACATATGAGGTCGACAGGCACAATAGACCAAAATAAGCCCGCCAGCGCCCAGGCACAGGGTGCTAGCGGGGGCAGAAATGTCCAGACCAGTATCTAGTTTATTTCTCAAGGGCGCATTTTTGCACCTCGCACCTCACACCAGGCGCATTTTGACACTTCTACACACCGACAATACGGATAGCACGTCACTGCAACCTATCGAGGGCATCAAGCAAGTATTTTACTCTTAAAAATAGCTTGTAGACGTGGTTTAACTTGGAAATGGGTAGATAGTTCTTCAAAAGGGTTTTGTCACCCTTCCTACTCCACGCCTCCAGCCAGAGTTCTCCCTTTGAACAGGACAGCGTTAAAAGCCTTTAAAACTCCCTCACTACGGGTTTACGTCCAGCTTTTAGAATGTTTCGTAATAGAAATAAAAAAATGTAACAAAAAAACAAGAACCTCGAAAAAAGCTCGAAAACCCGGGTTACCCGGGTTTCGGTTACATTGGAACCCGAAAACCCGGGTTTTGAAAATTGAACGGGTTTTCGATGCCCTAATCCCCACTGCTGGGACCCTAAACTAGGGCGATAAGGCCTTGGTCAACACTCAACCACGCTGGCCAAATGAGAGTTGGTCGACTACACAACCTTAGAATTTCTTCCTAGGTGTGCACTGCAGGTTAGGTCCGCACCGTTAAAGCGTCAAAATCGTACATATGAATTTCTAATTTTCATAAAACACAGTGGCACGTGTCGGGGTTTGAACTGGCGACCTCTCGCATGACAAGCAGCCTTAGGTAACCACTTGGCCCATCGATGGTTTTTTAGCCCAAAGAAGCACGTTATGCCGGTGGTCCTGCGCCTGATCTTTCTTCGGTCACGTCGGATTGCCGTCTGACCCAGGGCCGCTCTGGCTAGGCTAGTATTTAGGGGATCGACTTAACCAAGTTTGTAAGTTTGGGAGTGAAACAGCGGAGCACGAACATCGAACTAATGTGTTATGGCAGAAAAACAATTTAACAGTTAATAAGTTCGCGTTCCATTACACTAAATATTAGTCTTTATGGATCTACACGCGATATTAGTTGCTGGTTCGGGGGTGGATAAAGAAATTCACAACCGCTGCGGCAGACGAAGACGGGCGGCGCCAGTTCGCTCGCGACCACGATTGGTAACCCAGTCGAAACGTCGGGCAGTAAGTAGCTATGTAATTGTTTCTCCTTATATCGCGTGTAGACCCATAAAAACTAATATTTGGATCTTATAAATTTTATGAGTTTATATTTATGATTGATCTCAGGCTTTGCAGGGAGTAATTTAATAAAATTATATTTTTTTTCGCATTTTACTACGGAATTTTAAAAATGATTACTCGGTATACATTTCAGGAACGGCTAACGTGGAGAGGAGATGGACTGACGGACCAAAAAGAACAACTATTCACTATACAATCTAATGGGACTTGGATTCGTCAACCAATGTCGAAGACGTCTTGTTCTGGCGATCCGATAATTAATACATTAATGAAGCTATGAAGATACAAAGGTGATAAGAAGGTGAAAGGAAGATTCAAATGATAAATATTGTAGTATAAGTTTCAGTTTAACAATTCACATTTTTTAAAGCAGGGAAATCTATCTTTGTATTCGTCACAAGGTCCGAAAATTTATAAATATCCTAGAAAATGTACGAACATTTGTGGAGTTCTAAACGAGAGTTAATTTTATGGCAACTTTTTGCCATATTTCTACTGCAAATGTGTTAACTGGCCTGAAATGAAGATATCATTTAGAGCACTCATTCTCAAGGGTTTTTGTAGAAATGGAATGATATTTGCAGTCGCAACTAATTGCATGATCTACGCGTATTAATTGATTTATGAACAATAGCGTTACCATAAGTTAGCTATCGAAAACTTACGTTAAAAACCTATCGAATTGTTTTTTCATACAACCGATTTTAGTTCTTAGCGTTACCACTAGGGGCGCTGTACAAGTTTTTCATAGACATATTGGCGACATATTAAAGCGATATCGAGTCTGTCACTAAAACTCATGGTAGCGCTACAGACGTCTCAGTTTGAAATGTTTACCGTATATTTGTTTGATCGCAATTATCTTGAGTTCGCTCTTAAAATATTTTGATGCGGTTTTTAGAAGACTTTAATTTTGCGAATTTAATATTAAATACGCAAAATATCTATTTTTAACTCCCGACGCAAAAACGACAGGGTGTTATAAGTTGTGTGTAAATGTGTATGTCTGTCTGTGGCATTGTAGCTCCCAAACGGATGATCCAATTTATATGCGTTAGAAAACTGAAACTGTCCGGGATTATTGCCACATGGTACCATGGTAACATGTGGTAAATATCCCGGACAGTTTTGTAATGTGTGTAACCATGACAGTATAAAATTTATTTTTAAGCTATTGCATAGCTTTTATCGCGGGCTTTGAGCGCGGCGACCGAATCAAGAAATTCCGTAACGAAAAAAACCTCACAATCGTCAAACGTCGTTTCAGTTCGGTAGACTTCGGCACGGTGTTTGGGTGGGAATATTTTTTCTCACTTGTTCAGCCCGTTAACTTGTTATTCTTAATCGGGAAACAAGGAAATAATATGTGTGCCTGAACAAGGAATGAATTGAAAGAAAGAAGAAAGAAAAAAAGAAAAACATTTATTGACCACGACAGAAATTACAATGATACATAAAAATACGAATTGGTGAATAAGTATGTGAAGTTTTCAGTGTTTCTCCTGTGAACGCGTGGTTTTTTTTCTTAACTGACTTACGTAGTTGGCTTGGAGTAGCCCACGGTGGCGGGACATTGTACGGCTCAACCGCAACGGCTATCAACCACTTCGCCATACTCTGGACAGAACAGTCCTAAACCCTGGCGCAGTAGTTGAGATTCCCCTGGAAGAATCTTATAGACGCCATTTTATTTATTTATTTATTTATTACACACTAACAGAGTTACATGAGGTACATTATGAAACAACATGCTAATATACTGTATTAAGGCTGTAACTCCACTTTTAAGTGTGAACAGCATGTTTGGCACAATTGATCTTAACATCTAATATTCTAATTTATAGAGTGCGGTTATCATATCCTCCCTGGGTGGATCAGAGTGGGGACCCGTGGCTGCACCTGGGTGGTAGCAGCAGCCTTCCGACCGCGTTAAGGGTGCAGTTCCATTGAGGCAGAGCGAATAGTTGTGCCGCGCTTCACCAATCACATGGTTTGAAATCTGCATCTCTTCTATTTCAAGCCATGTGATTGGTGAATCGCGGCACAGCTCTTCTACGCTTTGCTCCGCTCCGCCTTAATAGAACTGCACCCTTAATCAAAAATCAAAATCAAAAAAGTCTTTATTTATATAGGCAATTTACATGCACTTATAAATCGTCACATTACTAATAATAAGATTCTACCACCGGTTCGGAACGCCGATTCTACCGAGAAGAGTCCGGCAAGAAACTCGATAGTTACTCTTTTTAAGCGACAGTCGTGTTACAATTGTAAATGAGCCAAGTCATACAGTCTGGGTGTGCCATAGCAAAAAGTAACATCTATACTAATATTATAAAGCTGAAGAGTTTGTTTGTTTGTTTGTTTGTTTGAACGCGCTTATCTCAGGAACTACTGGTTCGATTTGAAAAAATCTTTTTGCGTTGTATAGACCATTTATCGAGGAAGGCTTTAGGCTATATAACATCACGCTGCGACCAATAGGAGCAAAGATACAATGGAAAATGTGTAAAAAACGAGGGAAACGCGAACGAAGTCGCTGGCACAGTTAGTATTCTATATTTACTCATCATCATTCTCCTGCCCTTGTCCCACACTAAGTGGGGTCGGCGCAACATGTATATTTCTTCCACTCGGGCCTGTCATTCGTCATCTCTGCGTGTACTCCTATATTTACTATTTTTCAAAATAACGATAATTAAAATCAAAAGAAACAGAGCAAAGATAACAATGTTAGGTTTGGGAGCAGGCCTTGCTCCCAAACTTGAGCACACTTTCGTTAGCTTTATACCCGTGTTGGGCACCGGTAGCATTGGTTGCTCCGGTTGACCTCTGAGGTGCACTGCGACCGCACATGCCCCTTCTCGAGGAAGAAGCCCAGCTCTCGGACATCGCCGACGACCAGCCAACCAGCAGACGGATCCCACCAGCGTTCTGGTCACCGACACGGGTCACCTCGCCCAGCAAGCGCTTTGCCCCGATCTGGCTCGACGGATTTCGCCGACACATACGGCCTCCTTCGAGCATCTGCCAGTTTTTAAGCTATTGCATAGCTTTTATCGCGGGCTTTGAGCGCGGCGACCGAACCAAGAAATTCCTTAACGAAAAAACCTCACAATCGTCTTCACGTCGTTTCAGTTCGGTAGACTTCGGCACGGTGTCTGTGTGCGTGCGGTTAGACGTATTGTACGACTCTACGAAACTCGCACGAATCGAGACGAGCTGCTCCGAAATCGGACGATGCTATGCAATAGCTATACCGCGGCAGTCCCCGAGTGCCACACGTCGACGGCGTTGGCTACGTCATCAGCAGTGACGGAGTCGTCCAGCTCAGAAATGAGCATTCACAGTCCGGGAAACTCGAACGTCTACCTCCTTAAGGACTTGTCTTCGCGGCGAGAGCTCTCTGCCTTTCTCCTCGGCCCCCGGCAGCTCCATGATGGTGCCCCCAGCGGCCAAGAAGATCCTGGCTTTGGCTTCTGAGATGACATCCTTGTACTCCTCTTCTAGGCTTCCGCCTGTAGTGTAAACTGCCTCGTTGGTCTATGGTAGCAAGTGCTGCGTTAGGACCGAGAGGTCCCCGGTTCGAGTCCGGGGTCGGGCAAAATTTGTGTGAGTTTTTCTGTAATGAAATTACTCAGCCCGGAGTTAGGAAGTTGGCGGTTGAACGCCCGTGCCTCGGAAAGCACGTTAAGCCGGTGGTCCTGCGCCCGATCTCTCATCGGTCATGTCGGATTGCCGTCTCACCGAATTATGAGAGTAAGGGAATAGAGAGTGCACTTGTGTTTGCGCGCACACTTGTGCACTATAATATGTCCTGCGCACTTGGCTGATCTCAATTGAGATCGGCCGCCATGGCTGAAATCGGTCGGACGCTTTATTTTAATCACTACTGCCGCCGAGCGTGGGGGACAGAGATCTATCTTTCAAGCTTTCTTGAAAACATGCTGGAACTAAAGAAAGGGGGTCATAGTTTTCATCATGATCCCTATCGTTTACTTGATCGGCTACTTCTCGTGTGCGGCGGTGATCAGCGTTGTCCGACTTTGGGTCGTCTCTGGGGTAGAATGTCTCCGGTCGCTGATTCTTTGGGGTTCAGGGTTGCTCCATCTTTGGTTAAAGGTTCGTCTTCTTGTCTCCTGGCGGTCCTTTTAATGATCCTGTATATCCCCTCCCAAACTCCTTCCATGTCCTGTTTGCTGCAGAACTCCTTCCAGCTGTTGGTTTGGGCTTTGTTGGCTTGGCACTCATATTCTTCTTTCTTGGGGGTTGCGGAGTTTGGGCGTCTTCAGCTTTTTCGGCTATTGGGGCTTCACTGTCAGTGCAGCGCCAGCACGTACCACCTTAAACTTCGCGCGACCAGGTTCCATGGCTCCTCCAGGCTGGTGGCAGGGGCTGGGGCTCCCGCGGGATGCCGCTCTGCCCTTCCTGCCTCGCCGTTTTCCATTGCCCACCCTGGGGGTTCGAGTTTGACAGGAAGCCTGTTGCTTCTGGGCTGGTGCACGCAGTATGCTACTCTCGGCTACTGGAGCTGCGCTGCCGGTACAGGGGCCAGCTGCTCTTTTGCAAAGCGGCGCTTATCCGCGGCTAGTGGTGACCGCAGGTTCTCGGGGGAGAGACGCGCCGCTAACGACGTTTGTCGCGTGTTTACATACGCGAAGATGTTACTCCGCACGGTGCGGACGATGTGGGCTGTGAGCTCCTTGACTTGTCGGCTGATCTCGGCTTGGAGACGAATATTCGCCTCCTGGAGCTTCAGGTTCTCTTCAGTTGTGCAAGCCCTTAGATGTCCTTAGCTGGGACACTAAGCTCTGCTGACGCGTTACGCGCCTGCTGGGTTCCTCAACCACGTCCGTAGCCTTAGCACTCGGCGATGCCACCAAGTCCTTGGCATCCTCTATAATTTGGATTTTGTCATTAAAAATATCCATACAATTCCCACACGCAGCGTCCTCGTTGGGGGGCTCTTTGTGGAGATTTTTCGGCCGATTTTGAGCCGGCTAATTACGGCAAAGAAGCAGGTTTTCTGTGGTGCAGCCAGAAGTACACAACACGCGATCGCCGTACCCATAAAATGGGTCATATTATGACTAACTAGTCATATGGGTGCGGCGCTTTCCTTGTTGGCCGGTAGCGTGTTTTGTACTCACATTATTGTGTTTAATGACCAAATTAAAAAACTTAAAAATTAAATTTAACATTTTTTCCCTTGGTTGGTTTTACGCAGTACTACTACAAAACATTTTTTTATCAATGCTAGGATCCGTAAGGATTCAACGTTTCCAAACATTATTGAAGATCCGACGTAAATTTTTTTCTTTCTCCCAAAAACAATTATCCTTTTCTAATGATTTCTCTTCGGTTCATGAAGTAACTGCAAAGAATACGATAAACATTAGCTGATGGACAACCACTGTTTCACTTTGAGTAGGACCATGGGTCACTGTGTGTTGTCCCGAGATATCCAAAAGTACTAACTATACTTAGTTCGCGGAGGTACTCGCGAGTATATTTTGATACGCACGGCGTTAGTAGCCATTAGCTTAGTAGCTTTGCTGTGCAGGCAAGGAGCGTTCCAGTATCTTACCCAAAATTTCGAACAGAGTAACCGGTCTATACGCTTTCGGATTGGTTTAAGATTTCCGTCGTTTCCCTTTTGCAGGACGACTAGCCTACCCGTTTTCCAAATGTCTGGGAACACGCCCTCCCTCAAGCACGCGGAGTACATGAACAGCATCTCGTGTCCACTCGCTCTCCACGTATGCTTGATGATTCCCATTATCATCTTCAACCTATAATTTCGTACACTGTTGGACGGACTTCTCCAAATGCCCCGTCGATTATTTTCGGCGTGACTCCATTTAAACCCGACGCTATCGTCGGCAGATCCTTGATTATTCTAGACAGTGTGACCCAGTTGACCTCTCCTCCATGGGCAGTTCCGATAAGCATCAGCTAATCCTAGCAAGTTGAGCTGTCTAACTGCTATGGCGGTGACGCAGACTTGCACTTTCGGTTAGGGTTGCTTACCACTGGAGCCTCTGCTGGTAGCTGCTAGTGAGAAGTCGCTGGTGCCGACTTAAGGTTCTCCCCAACTGGGGGGACCACAAACTTTCTGGTGCGTTTACACTACGTGAATATACACACACTGAGTTTTTTTGCGAAATTCCCACTGAAAATATTTTTCGAAGTGAATCATAGGAGTCGCCCATGTACTCTCTCCACGGGTGCGTTGCTTGATGCTCCATACAAATTTCTATACCTGTGTCCCTGTGCGATACCGTACTCTCCCCTAATGGGGCATACACAACACAAAACAGCTCCTCGCGCTCTGCAGCTCCATAACTAATTGTCCAGCTCAATTCTTCGCTTCAGCCATCTGTGCGCGAACGCACACAACCTCCGAAAGCCGTCCTCAGTGTTTACCATCTCCTGATGGTAAACCGGTCCCATCATGTCTCGTTCCCACATTCCGAGCATCTCATCTCTCTCGTCCACGTACAGCTGGCATTCCCACAGATCATGGTCCCTTCTGCCTCTGTGAATGTGAGTCGCATGCTGAAGAAAGGTGCTAGCATCGTCCAACACCACACACAGCAGACACGCCTTACTGACACTCGGGATCGATGCACCATCCATGCGAATCGTAGGGGGACGCTTGAACTTGCCCTTCACAGTCATAGTCTGTGACTTCGCAGCTGAAAAAGACAGGCGTTTTTGAAGTCCCCATTCGGACACTGTCCCGAGCACCGAGAGGGAATCTCTCTCGATCTTAGCGCGGGATGGCGCCTCGATCACAATTGTCACGTCATCCGCGTACGCCACCATACTCACCCCATCGGGCATAGGTAGACGCAGGATGTCGTCGAGCAGGAGATTCCAGAGCGTGAGCCCCAACACCAAGCCTTGGGGGCAGTCCATAGTGGACAGTTTCCACACCACATGATGTCCCATAAATAGCCCTACTCTCCGGTTTCAGAAGTAGCTACAAAGTATACGATAAAAATTGGTTGAACAACCACCCTGTTTCACTTTGAGCAGGACCATGTGCAACCATGCGTTGTCGAAAGCCCCCGAGATATCCAAGAGAACAAGCTGTACGTAGTTCGCGAAGGTACTCGCAACTCGGTCTAACACGGTGTTAATAGCCGTTTGCATCATTGACTTTTCTAAGAAGAAGAGATTTTGCTGTGCAGGCAAGGAGCGCATGCCATAATCAAACGTTCCGGAATCTTACCCAATATAGGTAGAAGAGTTACTGGTCTATACGTTTTCGGATCAGTCAGCGGTTTGCCGTTGCCCTTTGGCAGGACGACTAGCCTACCCGTCTTCCACATGTCTGGGAACACGCCCTCCCTCAGGCACGCGGAGTACACGAACAGCATCTCGTGTGCTCTCCATGCGTGCTTGATGATTCTCGGCGTGAGTCCATCACATTAGAGTATCCATTGGGGCCGTGAAAGTGGTCCATCACTCGGGACAGGTGTTCCAAATGACGGGCAATGTCATGGCTGTATTGACAGTAAGCTGATATCACGTACAAGTCTCGCAGCTGGTCTCCGCACCCGATGTGTGCGACCGCGCAGTACTCGTTGCTCAGATGCTCCATGATGGTGACCGTAAGCTGAGTGTTGGTGACCAGGAATCCTGCCTTTGGTTTTTCCCCGGCCTGGATGAAACAACTTGCACTCTGTGCGTATTGCTCCTGTACCAGTACGAGGTCCAACCTCCGCTCCTTGGCCACAATGGGCAGCTCCGTCGATGCCGATGCCGAACCTTGCAGATTAAGCTGTCCAACCTGTATGCCGCTGCTCACCGCCATTGAGTCTGGTTGCTGACCTGCTGTTCAGCATAAATACGCGCGGGACAACTAAGCGCTGCTGTTTTGTGGTCCTCGTGCCGGCGCTTGAACCGCCTGCATGTGGCGCACACCGTCTTCTCTCCCTCCACCTTGCAGTCCGCCGCTCTATGCCCCTCCTCCCCGCACTTACTGCAGGTGGCTTGTGCTGATCGGCGAAATTTCTCCGGATGTCCGTATTGGTGGCATTTGGTGCAGCATGTGACTCTTATGAAGTCACACACCTCAGCCTCGTCCCACGCAATGTAGACCCTTTCGCGGCCAATCAGCAATACGCGCAGGGCCGGCGTGCACTCGAGAACCACTGTCGTGGTGGTCCCTCCCTTCTTTCCTTTTCGGAAGACGATCTTACACTCCTTCGAGAGCCGGTTCGCCGACCAATCAGGGACGTCCGACAAGTTCAGCTCAAACAGGTCCTTAAGGATCTCCTCGTTGCCGTTATCCTGCCGAAGGTTTCTGATAGCCACCAGGGGCTTTCGGGTCAGAGGCTTTCAGAGTCGCTGGCGCTGCTACCTTTAACTTCCGCGCAGCCTCATGGGACGCAGTCTGGACGATGACTCCGGTGTTACCTACTCGCCGGACGCCCTGCACCTGGATTCCGGCCGTTTTTTTGCTACTTTCTTCGTTTGCTCCGACGTTTTAATGTCCTCGCTAACTGGATAGAAGAGGACGACTGGACCCTTCTGTGGCAGGGCTACTTCCGGCTTACCTCTAGGGAGACGGAGTTTGCTGGCATAGGTTACACTGGCAGTCTGGGGTAGACCAGCAGGTTGCGTTTCGACTGACGCCATCTTGACCTCCATGCTGGCCACCTGAAGCTTCATGGTTGTGACTGCATGCTCCGCCTCCGCAAGCCTGATGTTCAGAGCTGCAACTACCGCTAATATCTCCTGGCTGTGCCCGGAGATGCTGCTCTTATCCGATATGTTCAGCTTGTTCATTGCATTAGCTACTGCGCTAATGCCCTTCACTGCGTTATAAGCGCGGTCGATCAGCTCGACTTTACCTGCCTCTGCCAGTCCGCCGTCCTGCTCCCCTCCCAGGCTGCTTGTTGGAGCCTTTACAGGTACCTGCTGCTGCTGCTGCGGCGTCGCCGGTGCTGACGTGAGGATACCCCCCACGGGGGGGACCACAGACTTTTTGGTGGCTACGCGTCGCCTAACTGCCTCCTGTACTTCCTGCGGTGACGCAAGTCGTCGTTTGCCGGCCTGGGGGGTAGCTGTTCCTGCGGTGGGGGTGGGGGGCTGAAGGAGAGCAACGACGCAGTTGGCGTTTGGCAGTTTAGCGTCCTCTGCAGCGACTGGCGGGGGCGGAAACCGGCTTCCCGAGTAATAGCCTCGAGAGCCCGCATCTCCTTCTCCTTTTCGGCCATCTGGTCCTCCAAGAGCCGCCGAAACTCCTCCTCGTCACCTTTGGCACTCATGGTGTACCACTCGTGCCTCCGGTAGTGCTAAATAAAATTAGCACTCACAAAATAATACAAAAAATAAAAACAAACAAAACAAAAATCTTAAAAACTAAAAACCACTTCGTGGATTGGAACGCACCCTTAGTAATCGATTACGTTCCAATGCTCGAAAGTTGGTTTATCAAAAATAAAAATAAAACTGTCAGTATCAACGTCACTGTCACTGTCAACGCCAACTGAAACGTCAACCTCACTGTCAAACGTCACTGTCACTTGCAATCCGACTACCATAGATGGAAGTACCAATATGCACAAACAAAAATATAGTAAAAAAGAAAAATAAAAAGTAAAAAGAAATAAAAATAACACAAAAATGTAAGTCCAAACCGCTACCGGCCAACAGCGATCGCCGGGCGCACGCAATATAACCTCAAAAGTGAGGTTATGACCACGTGCCCCACACGCGGTTTCGCTTCAGCCGCCTGTAGTGCTGAAAAACCGTGACGATCCCAGCGCCCTTGCGTTCCCCAAGCCGAGAGCCCAATCGGTATCCCGATTTAGGTTCCCAACAGGGAGAAATAGCCGGGAATAACAGACCACGTGCTCAGAGCACTCGACTTTTATACACACTTGTACAAAACACTGAAATCTTCACAATTTTTCACAAATACCCGACACATTTTATGCGTACACTACACGAATAACCTATTACTTATCTATTTACTCTTCAGACGATTTATAAGTGCGTGTAAATGTCTAGGAATTTTCGGTCTCTATTCGCCGTAGCGAGCCGGGGTTTTCGCCGGGGCGGGTGGCTCACTCTTGAGCTTCTGATGGGTCACTTTGTAGAGCCAAATTTTTTGACTCTACGTAGAGGCCCCTGGTGTGTTGGAGATGGTGGTCTTAGCGATGCTAATCACCCCAACGAAAATCCCGTCTCGACAGGACCACGGGGTCAGAAGATACAGCCGTTTTTCGAAATTCAAGATGGCGGCCAAGCTGTCAAACTTTAACTTCAGACGCCTATATCTCCCGATCCAGGGGTCGTACGGAGGCATGCGAGGAATCCCTGAAAAGGTCTCCGGAGCTCTTTAAACTACTATGTAGAGCTCGTTTTGGTAGAGCTCCGATGACTCAACCAAAATTCTATCGGACGATGCTGCTTTTTGTGAACCCTTTTCTATTTGTATAAATAGTCACAAATGCGAACTTTCCTAGGAGGAAATTAGTGACGTTTTGGGTCCTCTCTTTGTCTCTACTTTTGTAATTTCTCTACATAGGACTTCAATTTCTATGAAGCGGTTGTGGCGCGGGCTGCGCTGTTACCCCCAGCGAAAACCCCGTTCGGGTAGGTGGTCCCGTTCCGGAGTTATGGCCAATCTCGGTTTTACGATTTACGTAATCTCAAACCGAAATTGACCCCCCCCCCCCCCCCAAAATTGGACCAACCCCCAAATTTTTGGTGTCTCCCGAATCGTCTCTCGAGAAAAATGCACTCTGCAAAAGCCGATTCCGGAGAACACCCCCCGTTCCCGCGCTACAACCCCTCAAAGTTTCTAGAATTTTTGACAGAATTATTCTGTCTTGTCCGTTTATACGCTTAATAACTATGTATATATATAACTTAAAATTATAAGATTATACTAAAATTAAAGGGAACTTATGGAGCTAATTATTGCCACTAATTTTAGATTTTTGGAGCAATACTGCACTTAGATATTTGATATCGAAGTTGGGGGATGAAATATTGGGCGATTTTTGCCTAAAATGTGCGCTAAAATGGAAAATATTAAAAAATAATTAAAATTTTTTCAATGTAGTACTTACTACGGCCAATACTTTTTCCTTTAACAGTATTGCTCCAAGGTCACTCCTTCCCCTCCAAAAAGAAGGTTTAAAAATGGGGTAGTTTTCCCCGTGCCCGGTTTTAGCCCTATAACTCCCAGGATACTGACGGCGCGTGGGTTCTGCAACTTGGGTTATGTGGTGTGATAGTTACCCGATTTTTCAGTTTAGGTTTGCCTTCCTAGCCGTCACTATCCTGGGTGCTAGGGTTGTCACAAATAATGTAAGAAAATTTATTCACTAAATTGTCTATATCTCCGCTAATTTCTTCCCGATTTTTTTTTTCCAGAACCGGGTATGGTGGTCTCCCGGCTGCCCACTGATGCTCTCGCCTTCAGGTTTGTCGAATTCCCTCGGGATCACCGACCACGTGCCACGTGGTGTTTTGTGTTTTTCGGGAATAACTCCCGAGGGTTTTGCCGGAAAAATCTGGTAAAGAGCTCGTTCTCTGCGTCTCCCTGTTCCGCTTGTTTTGATGCGTCGAAAGTGGGGGGTCCTCGATCTGGATTGGCTGCAATTTCGGTTTTTGTGTGGTTTTGGGCCGGTTTTGGGGTTAGGAAAATGGGAAAAATCCCTAATTTTCCTCCGTTGCCCTCACCTACACTATCCCAGGTGCAGCACAATTTTACAATCACACCCCCCCAGGCCGGCAAACGACGACTTGCGTCACCGCAGGAAGTACAAGAGGCAGTTAGGCGATGCGTAGCCATCAAAAAGTCTATGGTCCCCTCAGTGGGGGGGATCCTCACGTCGGCACCGGCGACGCCTCAGCAGCAGCAGGTACCTGTAGAGGCTCCAGCAAGCAGCCTGGGCGTGGAGCAGGACGGCGGACTGGCAGAGGCAAGTAAAGTCGAGCTCATCGACCGCGCTTATAACGCGGTAAAGGGCATCAGCGCAGTTGCAAACGCCACCAATAAACTGAATATCTCGGATAAGAGCAGCATCTCCGAGCACAGCCAGGAGATATTAGCGGTTGTTGCAGCTTTGAACGTCAAGCTTGCGGAGGCGGAGCACACTGTCACAGCAATGAAGCTGCAGGTGGCCAGCATGGAGCTCAAGATGGCGTCGGTTGGAACGCAACCAGCTGGCCTCCCCCAGACTGCCAGTGTGAGCTACGCCAGCAAACTCCGCCTCCCGAAAGGTAAGCCGGAAGTTGCCCTGCCACAGAAGGGTCCAGCCGTCCTCTTCTATCCAGTCAGCGAGGACATTAAAACGTCGGAACAAACAAAGGAAATTCTGCAGTCTGCGGTGCAGCCAGTGTCGGACGGAATCCAGGTGCAGGGCGTCCGGCGAGTGGGAAACGCTGGAGTCATTGTACAGACTCCGTCCCATGAGGCTGCGCGGAAGTTAAAGGCAGCAGCGCCAGCGACTCTGAAAGCCTCGGACCCGAAGAGCCGAAAGCCCCTGGTGGCTATCAGAAACCTTCGGCAGGATAATGGGAACAAGACCATACTGAAGGACTTGTTCGAGCTGAATTTGTCGGACGTCCCTGATTGGTCGGCGAACCGACTCCAAAAGGAGTGCAAGATCGCCTTCCGAAAAGGGAAGAAGGGAGGGACTACCACGACCGTAGTTCTTGAATGTACGCCGGCCCTGCGCGATTTGCTGATAGGCCGCGAAAGGGTCTACATTGCGTGGGACGAGGCTGAGGTGTGTGACTTCATAAGAGTCACATGCTGCACCAAATGCCACCAGTACGGACATCCGGAGAAATTTCGCCGATCAGCACAAGCCACCTGCAGTAAGTGCGGGGAGGAGGGGCATAGAGCGGCGGACTGAAAGGTGGAGGGAGAGAAGACGGTGTGCGCCACATGCAGGCGGTTCAAGCGCCCGCATGAGGACCACAGAAGGAGTTGCGGGCACTGGAGAACATCACCAGAGAGGCCACGGCAATCGCTCCAAAGAACGTCTCCGTCGCAGTTGTTGCTATCCTGTAGTCCCCCACACGGCAGGCAAAACTACCCCCCCAGGCCGGAAAGGTGCGAGACCTACCTACCTAGAAGACGAGGAAGAATACCGGTGGCTTCTGGAACAGCAGATGGCTGAAAAGGAGGAGGAGATGCTTACCCTCGAGGACATATCTCCAGAGGCCGTTTCCAACCAAGACAGTCGCTTCAGAGGACTCCACCATCACTCTCGCTTTTGTCATTCAGCACCCCTCTCCCACGGCAGGAATAGTTAAGAGACAACCCGAAAACTTGCAGTAAGTGTGGGGAGGACGAGAATAGTGCTACGGAGTGCAATGATGAGAAGGCGGTCTGTGCCACTTGCAGGAAGTTTAAGCGCCCACATGAGAACCACAAGACAGCAACGCTCAGTTGTCCCGCGCGTCCGTTTGCTGAAAAGCAGGTCAGCAACCAAACACGGCTGGCACTGCTAGCAATGACATTTGCAAGAGGCTTGCAAGAAGTTTACCCAAAGACCACATGACTGCAGCGGTAGACTGCTCCTCTTTTGTTTGCTAAGCCAACACTACGAAATGGCGCTAAAAAGATTGAGGACGGAAACTGAACAATCCGTAAAGTTAGTAGGATTGAATGATGAAGCAATGAACAATATGTGCTCTTGAGATTCGTTACGTTTTACTACCTACCTGCATATTATTAATTTTATTTCTTTTTTATTCATTCTTTTGTTACTATTATTATTGGGCTAGTTAGGATAATTTTCTTTGTATATATTTTTGTATATGAATAATGAACGAATGAACTGGATGCTCCCTTGAGGTACGTTATTTCATTTTCTTATTTTTTTTTATTCAGCCTTTGCTGTCCCACTGCTGGGCAAAGGCCTCCCCTATTTTACTCCAGAGCTCTCGATCTGCGGCCAAGGTCGGCCAGTTCCTGACAGGCATCCAAGTCATAGCGAGAGCTAGAGTTCATGCCCTTCAAGACCCCGATATAACCTCAATTAAAGCAGCCTACAACATAGCTAGAGTTTGTCTTCCTCGTTGCCATCTGCATACCATTCAGACACTCCTTCCAAGCAGATATGAGAAACGGTATTTTGTCTTCTAATTAATGTATATTCTGTTTATTTATTTCTCTAACCAAAGATCGGCAAAAATGGAGAGAGTTGGGGGAGGCCTTTGATCAGCAGTAGGACACTATAGGCTAGACAAAAAAAATATTTATTTCTTTGCAGCAAGTATATTTTCTTTCATTTTACGTGCAGATATTTTATGGGGCTTTCGATAGCGTACGGTCGCCCATGATCCTGCTCAAAGTGAAACAGGGTGGTTGTCCACCTAATGTTTGTCGTCGCAGTTGCTGCTTTCTTTCAGTCCTCTTCTTTCACCGCTTTTTTAATTCTATTTCTGTTCATTTGTTACTATTATTATTAGGCTAGTTAGTAATTTTCGTTGTATATATTTTGGTAAATGAATGATGAACGAATGAACTGGATTCGCTCTTGAGATTTGTTATTTAATTCTATTTATTTGAAGCATTTTTCTTTTTATTAAGTTTGTATTGTTATTATTACGTTACATTAGATTAGATAAGTTGTTATGTTATATATACTTTTGGGATATGAATGTTCAAGTTGTTCCTAAAAAAGGGGACAGGTCCGACCCTGCTAACTGCCGGCCCATAGCTATAACCTCAGTACTCGATAAAGTATTTGAGAGGATTATAATCGCCCAACTCATCCGTTACCCTATTATACACTCGCTACTCCATGACCGACAAATGGTTTTAAACCAAAACGGTCCGGCGATTTTTCAACCCTGCAATATAAGGCACAAGTTCGCCCATGTGTGGAATATTGCTGTCACCTCTGGGATGGCTCCGCAAAATACTTGTTCGACGCCCTCGATAGGTTGCAGCGACGTGCTATGCGTATTGTCGGTGATGTAGAGGTGTCCGAAACCTTAGAGCCTCTACAACTACGTTAAGACATTGCCGGTTTCATACTCGTATATTTTGTATTATTATTATTAAGTTACATTCGATTAGATAGTAAGTCACGTTGTATATAGTTTAGGGATATGAATGGTGAACGAATGAACTGGATGCGCTTATTTGATTTGTTAGTTTATAATTTTTATTTTATTTGTTTGAAGCATGTTTCATTTCATTCATTTATTTATTCTTGTAATTAGGCTACATATTAGGTAATTTACGTTGTATATAGTTTTGGAATATTATTGATGAACGAATGAACTGGATGTGCTCTTGCGATTCGTTATTTCATTATTATTAATTGTATTTCTTTTCAGTATGCTTGTTTGCTTTCATTTTAGATATTTTTTAGGCTACATTAGATTGGTAATTTACGTTGTACATAAAATTGGATATAAATAATGAACGAATGAACTGGATTCGCGCGTGAGATTCGTTATTATTAATTTTTATTTTCTTTGGTTTTCACTCATTTTGGAATTTTATTATTGGGCTAAATTATATTAGATAGATAATTCAGGTCCAAAGGCTGCCACACCTAGACGCGCATAATCCCGGGTGCACCATGACAGGCGGTGCTCGGTGTGGGCTCCAGCGAGGGTTCAATATATATATACATAGAAAAGTAAAAACAAGCATTCAATTTTAGAAATACCCCAGCACATACATTTCGGACATTAATATTGTTGCACGGTTGACGCCGTGAGGTGCCCTGGGGGTCTACGGGGTCTCTTTCGGCTGGAAAGCCAAACTTTCAACCACACAGTCCAGTACCAATGCTAGACTCTACGCCATATCTCGTTGCTCGACAACGGTCACTTCTATCATACTCCCTTCCGTGGCACTTGCCTCCTCCTTGCCAATAGTTACTTAACTATGATCGCAATTGTCCTACAATGGCATCTCAACCCCCCATCCACTCGTTTTGCTAGGTAGAGTTCACTAACATCCGTGGTCTCTGTGAACAAATACCTGAAAAAAAGATATTTTATTTTATTAAAACCATAAGTTATTTATAATAATTAATTTCTGGATTCGGTGGTAGTGTTAACACGATAACTATTAGACCTAAGTATTCTGCTAATTTAAAATTTGTACTAATTAAGGGACTAAGTATTTAAAATCATATTTTTTTTTCTTTTGTCCACTTATACAGTGTAATACATACATACATTCTGAAATATTGTTTTATAGTAATATTTTTATTGTGAAAGTCACTGTGTCGTGCACTGTTCTTGCAAACTAAGTACATAATTTTATAATAATTTTGTAAGAGTCCTATGTATAAATATTCCAGAAATTTTCAGTTTTGTAGTGGGAAAATAAAGAATGTTATTAAATTTATATAACTTTTTTGGTTCGGTTGTGGATTTACTTTATTCAGTCAGTTATTTTCTTGTTAAAATAAATAATAAGAGGCCAATGTCCAACTGTGGATTTAATTGTAAGGTTACAAAGAATAAATAAATGTGAAATGTAAACAGCTCTTTCTTGATATGCCTAATTATTTTATAATTAGTTAAATAATAAATGTTGTCTTGTAATATCGTGTTTAATTTTATTTATCTTGCGACCATAATAAAGGGCCTAAAGTAAACTGAAAATGTCCGAGATATTTGCCATGTTCGTTTGATATAATGAGTTCCCGATATTTCGGCATTATTGCAAGCGCCATTATAGGTTCAACATCGGATCAACTCGTATATAACAATAAATATTTGACTGGCTCGGTGGAACAGTGGTTAGTGACCCTGGCTGGCGGTTCCAAGAGTCGTGGGTTCGATTCCCACTCGGGACAAATATTTGTGTGATGAACATTGGTGTTTGTTCCGAGTCTGGGTGTGATTATGTATTTAAGTATGTATTTATAAATATATATGTATGTACATCAGTCTCTGACGACCATAGTACAAGCTCTGCTTAGTTTGGGGTCAGATGACCGTGATTTTATTTTATTTTATTTATTTAGGTTCACAAAACAGAACAACATCAATGTAGCTTCTAAATAATAAAAAGTTAAAAACTAAAACCCAACTACGACAAAAAACGACGCTGAAAAAGTATAAAACAAGACTTTTAGAACACTGAACTGAACAAAGTTGCTTATGTAGTTCCAAGTAAATGGACACAGTAGACTCTACCAAAATGCTTATGTTGAAAATTGACAATAATGTCATACAATACTATTTTGAAGTATGCAATATTTACTATGTAGAGATAAGTTTTCATGTTTGGAAAGGCGTAGTCACACGTTCCATACACAAGTACCTACCTACCGTAGCACTTTGACAACGTGTGACTGCGGTTTTCCAAACATGAAAACTTATCTCTACATAGTAAATATTGCATACTTCAAAATAGTATTGTATGACATTATTGTCAATTTTCAACATAAGCATTTTGGTAGAGTCTACTGTGTCCATTTACTTGGAACTACATAAGCAACTTTGTTCAGTTCAGTGTTCTAAGTCTTGTTTTATACTTTTTAACCGACTTCAAAAAAAGGAGGAGGTTCTCAATTCGTCTGTATGTATAATATTTTTTTTTTTTTTTTTTTTTTTTTTTTTTTATGTATGTTCACCGATATTTTCGTCAATTATAGACGGATTTCAAAAAATTTTTTTTGGTTGGATAGAGTTCACTTCCGAGGTGGTCCCATTTTCACCAGTCTCGGATCTGATGATGGGATCCAGGAGAAATCGAGGGCAACCTTCAAATTTTATAGGGACATGTACCGCGTTTTGCATATTATCTGAAGTCATATTGGCATTTGCTTCTGGCTATCATAATCTTATGATGCTGAGCTGATGATGGAAGGTCGGCCCCTTAGAGTTATGAGTAAAAGAATAATTATTTCAATACTGTATATATTAAGACTACTAGTTATAATATCAGTAGTATTACAGGTGAGCTAAATTATTAGGTTGACCAGTCTAGGATCTGATGATGGGATCCAGGAGAAATCGAGGGCAACCCTCAAATTTTATAGGCATATGTACCGCGTTTTAAATATTTTCTGAAGTCATATTGGCATTTGCTTCTGGCAATCATAATGTTATGGTGCTGAGCTGATGATGGAAGGTCAACTCCTTAATAGTTGGGAGTAAAGGGATAATTCTTTCAAATCTGTGTACATATTGATACTACTAGTTATAATATCAGTAGAATTACAGGTGAGCTAAACTATTAGGTTGACCAGTCTAGGATCTGATGATGGGATCCAGGAGAAATCAAGGGCAACCCTCAAATTTTATAGGCATATGTACCGCGTTTTACATATTTTCTGAAGTTATATTGGCATTTGCTTCTGGCAATCATAATGTTATGATGCTGAGCTGATGATGGAAGGTCAACTCCTTAATAGTTGGGAGTAAAGGGATAATTCTTTCAAATCTGTGTACATATTGATACTACTAGTTAAAATATTAGTTGAATTATAGGTGAGCTGAACTAATAGAGTGTAAAAAAATGTAACACTAAAAAGTATGAAAAAAAATTGTAAACAAAAAAAAAACCGCCTTCAAAAACCCGACTCACTAAAAATTACAAAATAATTTAATACGAACATTAATCTGGGTATGAATTTGATATGTTGTTGAAGGCGGTGCCAATAAAATTTTTGAGGAAAACTGCATGAAATATAAACGGCACCGCCTTCAACAACATATCAAATTCATACCCAGATTAATGTTCGTATTAAATTATTTTGTAATTTTTAGTGAGTCGGGTTTTTGAAGGCGGTTTTTTTTTTGTTTACAATTTTTTCAGCGTCGTTTTTTGTCGTAGTTGGGTTTTAGTTTTTAACTTTTTATTATTTTTAACCGACTTCAAAAAAAGGAGGAGGTTCTCAATTCGTCTGTATGTATAATATTTTTTTTTTTTTTTTTTTTTTTATGTATGTTCACCGATATTTTCGTCAATTATAGACGGATTTCAAAAATTTTTTTTTGGTTGGATACAGTTCACTTCCGAGGTGGTCCCATTTTCACCAGTCCCGGATCTGATGATGGGATCCAGGAGAAATCGAGGGCAACCTTCAAATTTTATAGGGACATGTACCGCGTTTTGCATATTATCTGAAGTTATATTGGCATTTGCTTCTGGAAATCATAATCTTATGAGGCTGAGCTGATGATGGAAGGTCAACTCCTTAATACTTAGGAGTAAAAGGATAATTCTTTCAATACTGTATACATATTAAGACTACTAGTTATAATATCAGTAGCATTATAGGTGAGCTGAACTAATAGGGTGACCAGTCTAGGATCTGATGATGGGATCCAGGAGAAATCGAGGGCAACCCTCAAATTTTATAGGCACATGTACCGCGTTTTATATATTTTCTGAAGTGATATTGGCATTGCTTCTTGCAATCATAATGTTATGATGCTGAGCTGATGATGGAAGGTCAACTCCTTAATTGTTTGGAGTAAAAGGATAATTCTTTCAATACTGTATACATATTAAGACTACTAGTTATAATATCAGTAGTATTACAGGTGAGCTGAACTAATAGGGTAACAAAAGATTTAACACTAAAAAGTATGAAAAAAAATTGTAAAAAAAAAAAAACCGCCTTCAAAAACCCGACTCACTAAAAATAACAAAATAATATAATACGAATATTTATAATAATCATCTGGGTATGAATTTTATATGTTGTTGAAGGCGGTGCCAATCAAAATTTTGAGGAAAATGAAGCACTCTGTGCTTGTCTGTATGAAATATAAACGGCACCGCCTTCAACAACATATAAAATTCATACCCAGATGATTATTATAAATATTCGTATTATATTTGAATATTCGTATTATATTTATAATAATCATCTGGGTATGAATTTTATATGTTGTTGAAGGCGGTGCCGTTTATATTTCATACAGACAAGCACAGAGTGCTTCATTTTCCTCAAAATTTTGATTGGCACCGCCTTCAACAACATATAAAATTCATACCCAGATGATTATTATAAATATTCGTATTATATTATTTTGTTATTTTTAGTGAGTCGGGTTTTTGAAGGCGGTTTTTTTTTTGTTTACAATTTTTTTTCATACTTTTTAGTGTTAAATATTTTGTTACCCTATTAGTTCAGCTCACCTGTAATACTACTGATATTATAACTAGTAGTCTTAATATATATACAGTATTGAAAGAATTATCCTTTTACTCCAAACAATTAAGGAGTTGACCTTCCATCATCAGCTCAGCATCATAACATTATGATTGCAAGAAGCAATGCCAATATCACTTCAGAAAATATATAAAACGCGGTACATGTGCCTATAAAATTTGAGGGTTGCCCTCGATTTCTCCTGGATCCCATCATCAGATCCTAGACTGGTCACCCTATTAGTTCAGCTCACCTATAATGCTACTGATATTATAACTAGTAGTCTTAATATGTATACAGTATTGAAAGAATTATCCTTTTACTCCTAAGTATTAAGGAGTTGACCTTCCATCATCAGCTCAGCCTCATAAGATTATGATTTCCAGAAGCAAATGCCAATATAACTTCAGATAATATGCAAAACGCGGTACATGTCCCTATAAAATTTGAAGGTTGCCCTCGATTTCTCCTGGATCCCATCATCAGATCCGGGACTGGTGAAAATGGGACCACCTCGGAAGTGAACTGTATCCAACCAAAAAAAAATTTTTGAAATCCGTCTATAATTGACGAAAATATCGGTGAACATACATAAAAAAAAAAAAAAAAAAAATATTATACATACAGACGAATTGAGAACCTCCTCCTTTTTTTGAAGTCGGTTAAAAATAATAAAAAGTTAAAAACTAAAACCCAACTACGACAAAAAACGACGCTGAAAAAATTGTAAACAAAAAAAAAAACCGCCTTCAAAAACCCGACTCACTAAAAATTACAAAATAATTTAATACGAACATTAATCTGGGTATGAATTTGATATGTTGTTGAAGGCGGTGCCGTTTATATTTCATGCAGTTTTCCTCAAAAATTTTATTGGCACCGCCTTCAACAACATATCAAATTCATACCCAGATTAATGTTCGTATTAAATTATTTTGTAATTTTTAGTGAGTCGGGTTTTTGAAGGCGGTTTTTTTTTGTTTACAATTTTTTTTCATACTTTTTAGTGTTACATTTTTTTACACTCTATTAGTTCAGCTCACCTATAATTCAACTAATATTTTAACTAGTAGTATCAATATGTACACAGATTTGAAAGAATTATCCCTTTACTCCCAACTATTAAGGAGTTGACCTTCCATCATCAGCTCAGCATCATAACATTATGATTGCCAGAAGCAAATGCCAATATAACTTCAGAAAATATGTAAAACGCGGTACATATGCCTATAAAATTTGAGGGTTGCCCTTGATTTCTCCTGGATCCCATCATCAGATCCTAGACTGGTCAACCTAATAGTTTAGCTCACCTGTAATTCTACTGATATTATAACTAGTAGTATCAATATGTACACAGATTTGAAAGAATTATCCCTTTACTCCCAACTATTAAGGAGTTGACCTTCCATCATCAGCTCAGCACCATAACATTATGATTGCCAGAAGCAAATGCCAATATGACTTCAGAAAATATTTAAAACGCGGTACATATGCCTATAAAATTTGAGGGTTGCCCTCGATTTCTCCTGGATCCCATCATCAGATCCTAGACTGGTCAACCTAATAATTTAGCTCACCTGTAATACTACTGATATTATAACTAGTAGTCTTAATATATACAGTATTGAAATAATTATTCTTTTACTCATAACTCTAAGGGGCCGACCTTCCATCATCAGCTCAGCATCATAAGATTATGATAGCCAGAAGCAAATGCCAATATGACTTCAGATAATATGCAAAACGCGGTACATGTCCCTATAAAATTTGAAGGTTGCCCTCGATTTCTCCTGGATCCCATCATCAGATCCGAGACTGGTGAAAATGGGACCACCTCGGAAGTGAACTCTATCCAACCAAAAAAAATTTTTTGAAATCCGTCTATAATTGACGAAAATATCGGTGAACATACATAAAAAAAAAAAAAAAATATTATACATACAGACGAATTGAGAACCTCCTCCTTTTTTTGAAGTCGGTTAAAAAGTATAAAACAAGACTTAGAACACTGAACTGAACAAAGTTGCTTATGTAGTTCCAAGTAAATGGACACAGTAGACTCTACCAAAATGCTTATGTTGAAAATTGACAATAATGTCATACAATACTATTTTGAAGTATGCAATATTTACTATGTAGAGATAAGTTTTCATGTTTGGAAAACCGCAGTCACACGTTGTCAAAGTGCTACGGTAGGTAGGTACTTGTGTATGGAACGTGTGACTACGCCTTTCCAAACATGAAAACTTATCTCTACATAGTAAATATTGCATACTTCAAAATAGTATTGTATGACATTATTGTCAATTTTCAACATAAGCATTTTGGTAGAGTCTACTGTGTCCATTTACTTGGAACTACATAAGCAACTTTGTTCAGTTCAGTGTTCTAAAAGTCTTGTTTTATACTTTTTCAGCGTCGTTTTTTGTCGTAGTTGGGTTTTAGTTTTTAACTTTTATTATTTGTACTATTTTGGTGTTAAAGTGTATTTGTGGCGCATAATATTATCAAAAGTTAAATTGATGAACCAACATGTATAACTAACAGAATATCAAGGCCCTTCTAATGGTACTGCAGTGGTCTTATTCTGTTAAGTAGTAAAGAAGCTATGAACGAAAAGATGTGAACTATATGCAATCAGTCCATGAATATACGTAAAGTCACATGCAAATGCTAGTAATATATATATATTTAAAATGTACAAGTAAAGCGCTTTCCAATGATACCAAACACGGCGTATTTATCTTAACTTTATTTTTTTACTCTGTATGTTTTGTCCGCTAGTGGGCGCCACATTAGATTTTGTGAAACCCTATATAGCCTATAACCAGCGGACAATTAAGACGCTTCTAATGATATGTCATTTGTCGAATTCTGACAAGCAATTTAGAAGTTATGTGGAAACAGATGAACATACATACATACATACAAACATACATACATACATACATAGCCTGTCAAAATCATAACCCTCCTTTTGCTTTGCCGTAGTCGGGTAATAAAACAAAGCTGCAATTGCTAGTGTTTATCTTCATTCTACCCTGAAATGTCCAAAGTACAACTGGAACGGTCCAAGGTACATCAGGTCTGTTGTACCTTGGACAGTTTTCCCTTTTTTTAACCGACTTCAAAAAAAGGAGGAGGTTCTCAATTCGTCTGTATGTATAATATTTTTTTTTTTTTTTTTTTATGTATGTTCACCGATATTTCCGTCAATTATAGACGGATTTCAAAAATTTTTTTTTGGTTGGATAGAGTTCACTTCCGAGGTGGTCCCATTTTCACCAGTCTCGGATCTGATAATGGGATCCTGGAGAAATCGAGGGCAACCTTCAAATTTTATAGGGACATGTACCGCGTTTTGCATATTATCTGAAGTCATATTGGCATTTGCTTCTGGCAATCATAATCTTATGATGCTGAGCTGATGATGGAAGGTCAACTCCTTAGTAGTTATGAGTAAAAAGTTAAAAACTAAAACAAAAAAAAAACCGCCTTGAAAAACACGACTCACTAAAAAATTGTAAACAAAAAAAAAACCGCCTTCAAAAACCCGACTCACTAAAAATTACAAAATAATATAATACGAACATTAATCTGGGTATGAATTTGATATGTTGTTGAAGGCGGTGCCGTTTATATCTCATGCAGTTTTCCTCAAAAATTTCATTGGCACCGCCTTCAACAACATATCAAATTCATACCCAGATTAATGTTCGTATTATATTATTGTGTAATTTTTAGTGAGTCGGGTTTTTGAAGGCGGTTTTTTTTTTTGTTTACAATTTTTTTTCATCCTTTTTAGTGTTACATTTTTTTACACCCTAATAGTTCAGCTCACCTATAATTCTACTGATATTATAACTAGTAGTATCAATATGTACACAGATTTGAAAGAATTATCCCTTTACTCCCAACTATTAAGGAGTTGACCTTCCATCATCAGCTCAGCATCATAACATTATGATTGCCAGAAGCAAATGCCAATATAACTTCAGAAAATATGTAAAACGCGGTACATGTGCCTATAAAATTTGAGGGTTGCCCTCGATTTCTCCTGGATCCCATCATCAGATCCTAGACTGGTCAACCTAATAGTTTAGCTCACCTGTAATGCTACTGATATTATAACTAGTAGTCTTAATATGTATACATTATTGAAAATATATTCTTTTACTCATAACTATTAAGGAGTTGACCTTCCATCATCAGCTCAGCATCATAAGATTATGATAGCCAGAAGCAAATGCCAATATGACTTCAGATAATATGCAAAACGCGGTACATGTCCCTATAAAATTTGAAGGTTGCCCTCGATTTCTCCTGGATCCCATCATCACATCCGAGACTGGTGAAAATGGGACCACCTCGGAAGTGAACTCTACCCAACCAAAAAAAAATTTTTGAAATCCGTCTATAATTGACGAAAATATCGGTGAACATACATAAAAAAAAAAAAAAAAAAAAAAAAAAATATTATACATACAGACGAATTGAGAACCTCCTCCTTTTTTAGGGTTCCGTAGCCAAAATGGCAAAAACGGAACCCTTATAGTTTCGTCATGTCCGTCTGTCCGTCTGTCCGTCTGTCCGTCTGTCCGTCTGTCACAGCCGATTTACTCGGAAACTATAAGTACTACAGTGATGAAATTTGATGGGAATATGTGTTGTATGAACCGCTACAAAAATATGACACTAAATAGTAAAAAAAAGAATTGGGGGTGGGGCCCCCATACATGTAACTGAGGGATGAAATTTTTTTTCGATGTACATACCCGTGTGGGGTATCAATGGAAAGGTCTTTTAAAATGATATAAAGTTTTCTAAAAAACATTTTTCTTAAAGTGAACGGTTTTTGAGATATCAGCTCTCAAAGTCGTAAAAAGTATGTCCCCCCCCCTCTATTTTTATAACTACGGGGTATAAAATTCTAAAAAAAATAGAGGTGATGCATGCTAATTAACTCTTTCAACGATTTTTGGTTTGATCAAAGTATCTCTTATAGTTTTTGAGATAGGTTGATTTTTATTATATTTGCTGCTACGGAACCCTTTGTGCGCGAGCCCGACTCGCACTTGGCCGGTTTTTTTTTGAAGTCGGTTAAAAAGGAGGAGGTTCTCAATTCGTCTGTATGTATAATATTTTTTTTTTTTTTTTTTTTTTTTTTATGTATGTTCACCGATATTTTCGTCAATTCCTTAATAGTTATGAGTAAAAGAATAATTATTTTAATACTATATACATATTAAGACTACTAGTTATAATATCAGTAGCATTACAGGTGAGCTAAACTATTAGGTTGACCAGTCTAGGATCTGATGATGGGATCCAGGAGAAATCGAGGGCAACCCTCAAATTTTATAGGCACATGTACCGCGTTTCACATATTTTCTGAAGTTATATTGGCATTTGCTTCTGGCAATCATAATGTTATGATGCTGAGCTGATGATGGAAGGTCAACTCCTTAATAGTTGGGAGTAAAAGGATTATTCTTTCAAATCTGTGTACATATTGATACTACTGGTTATAATATCAGTAGAATTATAGGTGAGCTTAACTAATAGGGTGTAAAAAAATTAACACTAAAAAGGATGAAAAAAAATTGTAAACAAAAAAAAACCGCCTTCAAAAACACGACTCACTAAAAATTACAAAATAATATAATACGAACATTAATCTGGGTATGAATTTGATATGTTGTTGAAGGCGGTGCCGTTTATATTTCACGCAGTTTTCCTCAAAAATTTAATTGGCACCGCCTTCAACAACATATCAAATTCATACCCAGATTAATGTTCGTATTATATTATTTTGAAGTCGGTTAAAAATTACAAAATAATATAATACGAACATTTATAATAATCATCTGGGTATGAATTTTATATGTTGTTGAAGGCGGTGCCGTTTATATTTCATACAGACAAGCACAGAGTGCTTCATTTTCCTCAAAATTTTGATTGGCACCGCCTTCAGTAACATATAAAATTCATACCCAGATGATTATTATAAATGTTCGTATTATATTATTTTGTAATTTTTAGTGAGTCGTGTTTTTCAAGGCGGTTTTTTTTTTTGTTTACAATTTTTTTTCATACTTTTTAGTGTTACATATTTTTTTCACCCTATTAGTTCAGCTTACCTGTAATACTACTGATATTATAACTAGTAGTCTTAATATGTATACAGTATTGAAAGAATTATCCTTTTACTCCAAAGAATTAAGGAGTTGACCTTCCATCATCAGCTCAGCATAATAACATTATGATTGCAAGAAGAAATGCCAATATAACTTCAGAAAATATGTAAAACGCGGTACATGTGCCTATAAAATTTGAGGGTTGCCCTTGATTTCTCCTGGATCCCATCATCAGATCCTAGACTGGTCAACCTAATAGTTTAGCTCACCTGTAATGCTACTGATATTATAACTAGTAGTCTTAATATGTATATAGTATTGAAATAATTATTCTTTTACTCATAACTATTAAGGAGTTGACCTTCCATCATCAGCTCAGCATCATAAGATTATGATAGCCAGAAGCAAATGCCAATATGACTTCAGATAATATGCAAAACGCGGTACATGTCCCTATAAAATTTGAGGGTTGCCCTCGATTTCTCCTGGATCCCATCATCAGATCCAAGACTGGTGAAAATGGGACCACCTCGGAAGTGAACTCTATCCAACCAAAAAAAAATTTTTGAAATCCGTCTATAATTGACGAAAATATCGGTGAACATACATAAAACAAAAAAAATATTATACATACAGACGAATTGAGAACCTCCTCCTTTTTTTGAAGTCGGTTAAAAAGAATAATTATTTCAATACTGTATACATATTAAACTACTAGTTATAATATCAGTAGCATTACAGGTGAGCTAAACTATTAGGTTGACCAGTCTAGGATCTGATGATGGGATCCAGAAGAAATCGAGGGCAACCCTCAAATTTTATAGGCACATGTACCGCGTTTTACATATTTTCTGAAGTTATATTGGCATTTGCTTCTGGAAATCATAATGTTATGATGCTGAGCTGATGATGGAAGGTCAACTCCTTGATAGTTGGGAGTAAAGGGATAATTCTTTCAAATCTGTGTACATATTGATACTACTAGTTATATTATCAGTAGAATTATAGGTGAGCTGAACTAATAGGGTGTTAAAAAAATTTAACACTAAAAAGGATGAAAAAAATTGTAAACAAAAAAAAACCGCCTTCAAAAACCCGACTCACTAAAAATTACAAAATAATATAATACGAACATTAATCTGGGTATGAATTTGATATGTTGTTGAAGGCGGTGCCAATTAAATTTTTGAGGAAAACTGCATGAAATATAAACGGCACCGCGTTCAACAACATATCAAATTCATACCCAGATTAATGTTCGTATTATATTATTTTGTAATTTTTAGTGAGTCGGGTTTTTGAAGGCGGTTTTTTTTTTGTTTACAATTTTATATTGTTGCGGGAACGGGGTACGTTTAATTCAAGATACGCCAAAAGTCACCAAAAGACAATTAATTTATTTATCGACTAACAATTACACAATGAAACACTTAAAAACACAATTAAAAACACCTAATTACAACACTAAACACGGAACACTAAATTACACTAAAGCACTGAATCACACTAAAACACTGAATTTCACTGACTATTCGCAGGTAACGCACTCGATCACTTCTAGTTCGCAGGAGACTGATTCGCTTCGCTTTTCAAATCGGAACTGACTCGTCGCGTCGTACATCCCGCTTTTATACTCAGTGAGGACGCAGCCCTTCGCGTGGCGTCGAGAATATTCGATCGAAGATCGAAATCTCTAGAACTCGCTGGAGCTTGCTCCGACCGACCAGAGTGTGTGACGTAGTATCGTGCAAGCGAATATAGACCTTATCCATACGACGATAAGACTAATTTCGCTTGCACGGTCTCTCAAGGTCGTAATATTATTATTACTCTACTAGAACACGCTAGAGCTCGCTACGACCGTGCAAGCGAATATAGACCTTATCCATACGACGATAAGACTAATTCCGCTTGCCCGGTCCCTCGTGGTCGTAACATTATCCCCCTCTTAGTCATGCTCGTCCCGAGCATCATTTGACCCATGGTAACGAGCCAATCGATCAATGTGAACAATTTTCGGCTTGCCTCTTGTCCCTTGTTTGATCCGATAGGTTAAGTCGTTCAGCCTAGTGATGATCTTGTATGGTCCTTCCCACCTTGGCTGGAACTTCGGTGACTTGCCCTTCTTCCTGAGTGGGTTGTGTAACCAAACCAGACTCCCTTCATCGAAACCGTCGGTGTTGGCTTTGCGGTCGTATCGGGTTTTCATTCTTTCGCTGGATTTTAGACTGCAGTCTCTGACGAGAGCATGTACTTCATCCAGGCGCTTCTGTAGGTCAGCCGCATATTCGGTTACTGGTTTCGGAGCTTCTGGCGGTGTCCCAGTCAACGCGTCTACCGGAAGCCGCATTTCTCGACCGAAGTTTACCATTGCTGGGGTTGCGCTGGTGCTATCATGGATCGCAGATCGGTAGGACAGCAAGAAAAGCGGTATGTACTGGTCCCAGTCTCGTTGATGCTCGTCCACAACTTTGGCCAAGTGGTTTTCCAACGTTTGGTTGAATCTCTCGACCATGCCATCGGATTGCGGGTGTGCTGGTGTAGTACGGGTCTTATGCATACCCAACAGTTGACAGACCTCCTGGAACAGTGCTGACTCAAAGTTTCTTCCTTGGTCTGAATGTATCTCAAGAGGCACACCAAATCGGCAAATCACCTCGTGGACTAATTTCTTGGCAACCGTCTTTGCTTCTTGATTAGGCGTAGCGAAGACTTCAGGCCACTTAGTGAAGTAATCTTGGACCACAATGATGTACTTGTTTCCCTCATCGGATTCTGGAAAGGGGCCAGCTACATCTACTGCAATTCTTTCCCATGGAGCGCCGACGTTGTACAGCTTAAGTTTGCCCTTACTTCTGGTTTGTGGGCCCTTTACTGATGCGCAAGTCGTACATTTCTTGCACCAGTCTTCGACGTCCTCCCGACAGTGTATCCAGTAGAACCTCTGTCTCAGCTTCTCTAGGGTCTTCTTCACGCCTAAATGTCCCCCGGATACCCCATCGTGTATGTACCTCAGTAGAGAAGCAACTTGTTTACGGGGTACAATCAGCTGTAGCGTCGTTTGATCCCCTTTTGGTGTTTCCCATTTCCTGAAGAGTACTCCATCCTTAATCTCCAAACTGTCCCATTGTGCCCAGTAACTTTTCGTGATGGGGCTTGATGATGCTACATGGCTCCAAGAAGGTTTTTGACCTACTTCTTTCCATTCAAATATTTTCCTCAGGTCACTATCCTCCTTTTGAGCCTTTTTGATAGCGTCTTCGCTCCATTCATTATCAAGTCCCTGGGTGGTAATCATCCGGACTTCTTCTTTAGTCTCCGTTTTAGAGCAATGACTGCAGGCCACAGGACAAGGTCTCCTTGATAGGGCATCGGCATTCAAATGCGTTCTACCACTCCGATGTTCTGTTGTGAAGTTGTACTCCTGTAGTTGCTCTAGCCACCGCGCCACTTGTCCTTCCGGGTTCTTAAACTGCAAGAGCCATTTTAACGCAGCATGATCTGTCCGCAGGGTAAACTGTCTTCCAACGAGGTACTTGTTGAAATGCTGTAGAGTCTTTACTACTGCCAACAGTTCCTTACGAGTCACACAGTAGTTCCTTTCAGGTTTTGAAAGTGACTTACTGAAATAGGCGATCACCACTTCCCGTTCACCTTGCTCTTGCGATAGAACTCCGCCTATGCCAGTATTGCTGGCATCGGTGTCCACGATAAACCTTCCTTCTCTGTTCGGGTAGCCAAGTATAGGACTGGTGCAGAGGTGTTCTTTTAGTCTGACGAAGGCTTGATCACATTCCAAGTCCCAGGCGAATACTCGTTTATCTTCCGTGAGCCGATGAAGAGGTTTCGCTATATCAGAGAAGTTCTTTACAAAGCGCCGATAGTATGCGCATAAACCCAAAAAATGATCTCACGTCGGTCTTGTTAGCTGGTACAGGCCATTCTTGGACAGCTTTTTATTTTCTCTGGGTCGGTCCTTACACCTTTCGATGAAATAATGTGGCCTAAGTAGGCGACTTCTTCCTTGAAAAACGTGCATTTCTTTGGGCTGAGTTTCAAGTTTGCTTCTCGTATTCTGGTGAAAACCTTCCTCAGGTTACTGACATGCTCTGTGAAATTTCGACCCATGACAATGATGTCATCCAGATAGACCAGGCATGCATCACCTAGAAGTCCAACCAGTACTCTTTCCATCAACCGCTCGAATGTCGCCGGAGCGTTGCAAAGTCCAAAGGGCATGACGTTGAACTGCCACAATCCATTCCTAGTTCCGGTCGTAAATGCCGTCTTCTCTTTGTCTTCTGGATGGATGTCAACTTGCCAGTACCCACTCTTAAGGTCCACTGTTGAGAACCACTTCATGCCGCTCAACATGTCCAGTGTGTCGTCTATACGGGGCAGGGGGTAGCTGTCCTTCTTCGTTGCATTATTCAACAACCGGTAGTCCACACAAAACCTGGTGCTGCCGTCCTTCTTCTTTACCAGGACTACTGGCGAAGACCACGGGCTTGTTGAAGGTTCTATGATGCGGTTCTTCTGCATCTCAGCAACCATGTCTGCTACCTCCTTCTCTTTGGCAAATGGAAGGCGTCTAGGCCGCTGCTTTATTGGTGGCGCGTCTCCCGTGTTTATTCTGTGTTTAACGAGACCTGTCCTTCCCAAATCGTGGTCACCCTTCGAAAATATGTCGTTAAAATCAAGTAACAACCTTTTGGCTTGGTGAAGTTCCCGCTCAGATAGCTTGTCCTTACAATTTGCTAGGAGCGGCGTGACGTCATCTCGTTGACAAGATTCCGGTTCCCGGGCCCTTTTCAGCCTTCTGATGGATTGACCTGCATCGCACCGTCCGATGACACAGTTTCTTCGTAGCTGCACTTCATCTCCGCTAAGATTGATGACTCGCACTAGCGCTCCTTTTCCGGTCATGGCCAGAGTTCTTGCTGTGATCCAACTCGGATGGTCGCCGCAGTTTTCTATGACGACGCTTCGCCCTTGACACATAGTGTAAGGAAATCTAACTTTGACCAGAATTTCAGATCTCGGCGGTAGGGTCGTATTTTTCAGGCAGTAAACTGCACATGATCTTGCTCCCTCCAGGAATACTTCTTGTTCGGGGAAACTAAGTACTCCTTTAGCGACGTCTACCACACACTTCTGGTCTCTTAAAAAGTCCAATCCGAGGATGCAATCGTCCGTGATGTCTGCTACGAGTACACCGTATTCAAAGGTCTGTTCTCCAATGGTTATCTTCGCCATCGTCTCACCGAAGACGGTAACTGGCTGGCCTGTTGCTGTCTGAAGCTGAACGGATGGTCTCTGATTCCACATAATAGTCCTTTTCAATAGCTCCGGACGCACTATTGTTCTTGAAGCACCGGTGTCAATAGTAAATGACACGTTACGCTGTTCAGCTGTCCATCCACTGTAAGGTTGTTCCCATTACCAATCTGTGAAACAGTGACGGTAGGGGCTCGATGTTGACCAGCCAGCGCCCGCCCCACGGCCCTGGCTCCTTCTAGTTTAACGACAGCTCTTCTGCATCCACCTGTGTAGAGGACGCTACTGTCGTTCTACGCGGCCATCTTCGCTTGGGGCAACTACTCCGAATATGGCCCCTCTCGCCGCAGCCATAGCACATCGGACCCAAAGAAGGTTTTTCCTTCACCACAACCTCCCGAAGTCGTTGAGTTCTAGCGTCTTGACGCACGGCTTCCACCTCCAAAGCATGGGCTAGAGCTTCCTGTAAGGTCTGATGATGGCTCAATTTCACGGTGTGTCTGACGTCTGCGTCTCTAATTCCATCACAGAAAGCTTGCGGGATCAATGATTCCACCATTGTCGGGCATGACACGTACGCACGTCTGACTAGCCTTTCGATTTCCGTAGCCCATTGCTGCAGACTCTCACCAGGCTTCTGCTGTCGATCGCGGAGTTGTGCTCTATACGCGTGTTCCAGGTGTTTGTCGCTGTACCTGCCTTCTAGTGCTCTTTGGAGAGCACCTAAAGTTCTGTTATCCGAAGGCAGGTTTTCCAACGTGAGCAGGGCATCTCCACGAAGAGCCAGAGTCAGAGCTATCAAGGACTCTTCCTCGTTCCACCCCTTTCCTTTAGCCACCGTCTCGAACTGATACCAAAATGCTGCCCAAGACGTCGTTCCATCGAAGTGGGGTACTTCTATTTTCGGAGAATCCGACACTACCGTAGCACCCCGGGTCCCCACTCTTGCCATCTTGGTATGCAGCTGTCGCATCTCAGCATCTACCTGGCTCAGTCGATCCTCGTGTTGGGTGAATCGATCTTCATGTTGGGTGAATCGATCTTCATGTTTCATCACATCATCCTTGAGAGCATCAATCTGCTTTTCTAGTACTTCGTGCTTCTTTTCAATAGCCCCCAACAAACTCTTGCTTAGCTCTTCCAGGTGACGGGCTTGCTCCTCCTGGCGAAGGGCTTGTTCTTCCCTCAGTTTAGCAAATAGTGCTTCCTGAAGTCGGGCTAGCTCCTCCTGGCGGCGGGCTTGCTCACGGGCTTGCTCCTCCTGGCGGCGGGCTTGCTCACGGGCTTGCTCCTCCTGGCGACGGGCTTGCTCCTCCTGACGGCTGGCTTGTGTCTGCAGCATTTTAAATAAATCTGCAAGCTCCACAGGCCCAATCGGTGTTTGAATCGATCCCTCCGTTGAAGTACCTTCACCCTCTTGCAGGGCCGCGGTTTGACTCCTTGTTACTCGACCCTCACTGTCTTCTCGTGGTGTAAGAGGCATCTTGAATCCCACTTCTGACACCAATTGTTGCGGGAACGGGGTACGTTTAATTCAAGATACGCCAAAAGTCACCAAAAGACAATTAATTTATTTATCGACTAACAATTACACAATTAAACACTTAAAAACACAATTAAAAACACCTAATTACAACACTAAACACGGAACACTAAATTACACTAAAGCACTGAATCACACTAAAACACTGAATTTCACTGACTATTCGCAGGTAACGCACTCGATCACTTCTAGTTCGCAGGAGACTGATTCGCTTCGCTTTTCAAATCGGAACTGACTCGTCGCGTCGTACATCCCGCTTTTATACTCAGTGAGGACGCAGCCCTTCGCGTGGCGTCGAGAATATTCGATCGAAGATCGAAATCTCTAGAACTCGCTGGAGCTTGCTCCGACCGACCAGAGTGTGTGACGTAGTATCGTGCAAGCGAATATAGACCTTATCCATACGACGATAAGACTAATTTCGCTTGCACGGTCTCTCAAGGTCGTAATATTATTATTACTCTACTAGAACACGCTAGAGCTCGCTACGACCGTGCAAGCGAATATAGACCTTATCCATACGACGATAAGACTAATTCCGCTTGCCCGGTCCCTTGTGGTCGTAACAATATTATTTGAAGTTAAAGAATGGTTGTGTAAACAGAGAAGTGCCAAAACATTTAAACTAAGTATGACGCAGAAATTCGGCGGACACAGCTGTACCAACACTTGCTGCCAACAGAATGACCAGATATTTTAAACTTTCGCGTTCCATTACACTGAAATAAGTCTTTATGGGTCTTCACGCGATATTAGGAGTAGCAAAGTTACATAGCTACTTACTGCCCGACGTTTCGACTGGGTTACACCAATCGTGGTCGCGAGCGAACTCACAGTAAGTGTAAGTAAGTGGGCAGTAAGTAGCTATGTAATTTTGCTACTCCTAATATCGCGTGAAGACCCATAAAGACTTATTTCAGAATGACCAGATATTTGCGGATGTAAGTAAATTAAGAAAAAAAAAGTTAATATAATGAGATAAAATAAAAAAATAAATATAAAATCATTTACATCTATAACCATCATCATCTACATCTACACTAATATTATAAAGAGGAAAGATTTGTATTTTTGTATGTTTGTAATGAATAAACTCAAAAACTACTGGACCGATTGCAATAAATTTTTCACCATTAGAAAGCTGCATTATTCAGAAGTAACATAGGCTATATTATATTTTTTTGAAAATTAGGGATCCTTACTAAAACTCCAATAATGTAACCCAAGGTGTAAAAAAATTACCTGAAAAATTACTTACGTCGCGTGCGCTGCGAAAACTATTGATGATAGAATAAAATCATTTACTACGACTTTGCAGAACTCTCCATTATCTACATAAAGTGTCGCGACAGCATATGTCTAAATATTATAGTTATGTCACAGTAGGCGGTTTTTTATTCATAAAAATTTAATTTATATGTCGCCGCTTGAAAAGGCTCTTTATTTGTTTCTTGGTATTAATCCTTATTAAAATAAATTTCTTTATATTCAAGACGGCTTCAGTACCTTTAAATAACTTTTTGAATTATTCAATTCGGACATTTCTTTCGGAAGATATCACGAATTTAAAAATGCAAGTATTAGAAAAAAGTTGCGTGGTTGCCACTTTGATTTTAACTTGAAGGAATTTTGAATTCGGTTTAAATTCGTTTCGTAGGTAAATAAGTACCTGATATAAATATTATATTTTAATGTAATATTTTATATAGAGATAGAGGTATACCGAAGCGAAGCGAGGGCGGGTCGCTAGTCTATAATATATCATGATCCCCAAACTAAGCAGAGCTTGTTGAAATGCGAAAGTAACTCTGTCTGTTACGCAATCACGCATAGGGTACTGAACCGATTTAAATTAAATTTGGTACAGACACAGTTCAGAGCCAGAGAAAGGGCATAGGCTATAAATAAGTAATGTTCTACCCGTTAAACCTCTACGCGGACGAAGTCGCGGGCGGAAAGCTGATGTAATATAAATTTTATTGAAGCATGCAACTATCATAACGATTTATGGGTTAAGTAGTTTGTCACGATCGGTAAATATTAGCTAATCCGCTGCTGATAAGGATTCATGGCGAAAACACTATTGTAGGGTGATACATACATGATACGTACAAAAGAATAATTTATCGTAATAACTTTATGTTTTAAAAGTACCTAATTTAAATTAAAATTCACATCAACGCTATACTTCAATTTATAATTATTTCAAAAGCGAACCCAACGATAATTCGGTTCTGGGTACAGTTTTTTTTTTAATAGGCTAACAAGATGTCCTCACTCCACCTGTTGGTAAGGTCCAATCCAATCCATATATGAGGTCGACAGGCACAATAGACCATATCGCTACCTTAAATCTCAAATGGCGTAACCGCCAATTTGGTCAAAATGACTTTTTGATGCAGTTTTATTCAGTTTTTTTTCTCTATCGATCTGTATATTTAAAATCCTCAAATTCGCAAAAAAAAAGGTTATTACGACCCAATGTTTTTTATAGATTTGAACACTTTTCATCAGGTAAACAGGTCGTAAAAGGCTTAGTCTAATTTACTTGGTGGTTACGGCCCTAGAAATTATTGTGACGTGAAAAAATGTCAAAAAAAAAGGGTGTAAGGGACATAATTTTCCGGCGTAGCTCGTAAGACACGCTATTTTTCGAAATTGCAATACAAAAGAAAGGCGTTTACACCCAAAATCGCTGAACACATGATTGTCATTATTATTGTTAGTATTGATGCGCGGGGGGATTTAGATTGCGGAGACATTGGCTATTTATTGCTTATCTTTGTTTCGGTATTTTAAATCAATGTCCAAACACAAATCAGAATCAAAGACCAATAACGCGCCAAAGTCAACGTAACGGTCACAAAAAATAATAAATACACGGAGGAACGTAATCTATGCGCACAAGTACGCAAATGGCTGAATACATAGATAAATGTATGGTGAATATACAGCAGCGGGGGTTACGAATGACAAAATTAATCGAATTACGTATAACTGTAAGTGAAATTTCCCATGTACAAAAATTCTTCATCCTGTTATAAAACTTACAAGGTGAGTATTACCCATTATATCACTATGAAAACGTGTCATATGGCGTAACTTTGTAAAAAGCGTAATACAGAGTGAAAATTTTACGTTTTCTTTCATTATTAAGTTATTTTAAAACACAAAAGACAATTACTTTCCGGGGATACGACCTTCACCTCTTAAAAATCATATTTTTTTATGAGGCGTAAACGCCTTTTCGTAATATTTTCACAAGCGTAACCGACATCTAGTTTGTTAAATATAAGATTTAGGTGCAAAGAGTTCTTACTGAAGCCTTTATCTCAAAATTCTAAGAAGTTTGATGTATAAAACATATTCACTGCATTAAAATTGACAAAGTTATATAAAAAAGAAACTTTTTTTTTTCGTTTTTTTGCTCTCCAGAAAAGTTGCGTTTTGGTGGTTACGCCATTTGAGATTTAAGGTATCGAGCCTGTCGCACTCACCTGAAGGCGTGCTTAAATGCCGTTCCACGCCCCGCCTGAAGAGCCCGGGATCATAGGAGAGAGGAAAACATGAGCTGGAAGGGCGTTCTATGCCTTAATGGCACGGGGCAGAAATGAGGAGCTAAACCTCTTAGTCCGAGCCACCAGCGCCTGCATTGTATGTGGATGGCACCGCTGTCCAGAATGTGTCGTTCAGGAGTGGGAAGGGGAGGGAGGATAGCTACGAGTAAGACTAGCTGAAATAGCTCTTCAGAGCATTTCTGAATCGAAAATTCGAAAAAATCGAATATAGAGATAGACATACTCGAAGCGAAGCGAGGTTGGTTCCGTAGTTGCCTATAGTATACCTTGTAAAATGAGCGATTTAGTTATTAGTGATAGTCCCGTCAAAATGGTTCCAACCGCTTGGGAGATAAGCGGAAATAAACAGACAGACAGACAAACATGTATATGATTGTGTTTTTGTTATTGGTGCCCATTATACTCGTAGGTAGATTCTTACCCCTTTAGAAAAAAGTTCTTTAAATATTACTAACAGACAGACACTTCAGTTTAATTTAGTTGTATAGAAGAAGTTCTTCATACGTAATCACAGGTGACGCACATGCTCCATACTTATTGAAATTGGTCGTATTTATAAAGCCTGTGGCGGCGAATCGTGCACACTCGGCCTAGTGATTCTATATTTAAAATCCTCAAATTCGCAAAAAAAAAGGTTATTACGACCCAATGTTTTTTATAGATTTGAACACTTTTCATCAGGTAAACAGGTCGTAAAAGGCTTAGTCTAATTTACTTGGTGGTTACGCCCCTAGAAATTATTGTGACGTGAAAAAATGTCAAAAAAAAAGGGTGTAAGGGACATAATTTTCCGGCGTAACTCGTAAGACACGCTATTTTTCGAAATTGCAATACAAAAGAAAGGCGTTTACACCCAAAATCGCTGAACACATGATTGTCATTATTATTGTTAGTATTGATGCGCGGGGGGATTAAGATTGCGGAGACATTGGCTATTTATTGCTTATCCTTGTTTCGGTATTTTAAATCAATGTCCAAACACAAATCAGAATCAAAGACCAATAACGCGCCAAAGTCAACTTAACGGTCACAAAAAATAATAAATACACGGAGGAACGTAATCTATGCGCACAAGTACGCAAATGGCTGAATACATAGATAAATGTATGGTGAATATACAGCAGCGGGGGTTACGAATGACAAAATTAATCGAATTACGTATAACTATAAGTGAAATTTCCCATGTACAAAAATTCTTCATCCTGTTATAAAACTTAGAGTAGAACAAAAAAGTTGTATAGAAGAAGTTCTTCATACGTAATCACAGGTGACGCACATGCTCCATACTTATTGAAATTGGTCGTATTTATAAAGCCTGTGGCGGCGAATCGTGCACACTCGGCCTAGTGATTCTCGATAAGATGAAACTCATACTGGTAAGGACAAGACACCGATTCTTTATTATTATACACTAGCGGCCGCCCGCAACTTTTTCCGCGTATTAATGGGTTTTAGTAGCAATGATGTAATAAAATAGCCACCTCCAGCTACCTCCATACTACGTTTTATAAAAATCTATAAACGTAATAGTTCTCCCATATTAATTTACCATTATACCAAATTTCGTGAAAATCGGTTCAGGAGTTTGAGCGTAAAAGAGTAACAAACATCCATACCATCCATACTTACAAACTTTCACGTTTATAATATTAGTAAGGATTCATTCATAAAATCACGCCTTTTTCCCAGAGAGTTAGGCAGAGATCACTTCCTGCCATGTGCTACGGTCCTGACACACCACTTACCTACGCTTCATCCAAATCCATCAACCTCTTCATGCACGTTTTTATTATATACAACATCACATAAATAGATCTGATCCTGTGGTATGTAGTTTAAGCACTTGTGTTATGGACCAAGATCCCAGGGCCGCCAGACCTACGTCATTTTAGCAAAGTTAGAATTTCCATGATTTATAGTCTAGTATGTACTTAGGAGAGTACGCGTACTCACTTGCTCGAAAGCGGGGCCGTTTCACAGGTAGCGCAAACTAAAGGTGTCCCAACAGAGGCAAACTACGTCATTTTAGAAAGCCTAAATTTGACATCTAGACACGCGGTAGCGTGTCAAGCCAAGGTTCAAGAAACAGAACTGGCGAGCCGCACCGTGTGTAATATTACACGAACCATTTGGAACCACTTTTGAACCCCTCATAAATCAAAAACTATTTCACATAAACGTATCAAATTTGGCTCATATATTGTGACTTGCGAGATAAATATGTGTTCTAAATTTCATAAGCTTATCTCGAACAGTTATTTAGATATTAATGTCTAAAAATCCTCATTTTTATCATTGACTGACTGACAGATCAAAATTCTAACCCAGTTCCAAATGACCTAGAGAGTTAAAATTTGGTATGCAGATAGGTAATTACATGAATACAAAGGAAAAAATAAATAACTGGCAATTTTTTAATAATTAGGTTAGGTTCTATTACGAACGCGTAACATAAATACCTAATTAGTGCCTAATAACGCCTATATACCGGGGAAGGCAGAGCACTAAGTATATATTTAGGTATACTTACTTATTTACAATTAAGAGTAGGTACTTATAGTCGGTTTTCATATTTATTACTTAGGGTAGGTACCTACATAAAGTCTAGTTTTAGTTTTGAATTTGTCCTTTTCAAAGGACCCACGGCGTTACGATGATATATACTTTTCTACAAAAAGTAATGATATCCAATCAAAAACATAAATGTGAAATGAGAGCCAAGTTCAATATTGCCTTGGTTGTTGACTTCAGCGACAAAAGAAGTGAGATCTAAATGGGTGCCAAGTTCAATGGTCAACCCAGAAATTTATTTATAAGTAACACTATAACATACCTATCATATCTTCTTATAACATAAGATAATGTATGGTGGTAGCCTATGAAGGTCTGTCTTGGCTAGTTTTCATATATGAACTATAGTCGTCGCAAGTTCTAAGCCTACAAGTATTTGTCGGTTTTTATTTTATAATTCTGAAAATTTGGATTGTTGGTAGAAACTAGCAAGCGAACATAATAATACGTTGGTAGGTTTATAGAAACTAGCCAAGACAGACCTTCATAGGCTACCACCATACATTATCTTATGTTATAAGAAGATATGATAGGTATGTTATAGTGTTACTTATAAATAAATTTCTGGGTTGACCATTGAACTTGGCACCCATTTAGATCTCACTTCTTTTGTCGCTGAAGTCAACAACCAAGGCAATATTGAACTTGGCTCTCATTTCACATTTATGTTTTTGATTGGATATATAACTACGTGGTACTATTTCCAGACTAATTGGTCTGGCAGCCCTGGGATCTAACTCTATTACGGATATCGGTAACAAAAGTGGCATACGAATAAACATGTTATTAGCATTCCCAGAAACAGAACAAACCGTTGTTCAGCACACAAATATTTGTCCTGAGTGATTATACATAATTTTTTATAGCTCTTTTATAGCGCCTTTTTATTTTCATAAAGACCAATATTTAATGTAGTCGTATGTGATGCTTCGAGATATTTATTGACTCCTGGAAGCGACTTTTTCCATTACTTTTATTCGTCAGCCACGAACTGCCTCGTCGGTCTATTGGTAGAGTAAGTAGACCGAGAGGTCCGAGTCCGGGGTCGGGCAAAATTTGTGTGAGTTTTTCCGTTAAGGAATTACTCAGCCCGGAGTTAGGATGTTGGCGGTTGAACGCCCGTGCCTCGGAAAACACGTTAAGCCGGTGGTCCTGCGCCCGATCTCTCATCGGTCATGTCGGATTGCCGTGTCACCCAACTGTCACCCAATGAGAGTAAGGGAACAGAGAGTGCACTTCTGTTTGCACGCATACTTGTGCACTATAATATGTCCTGCGCACTTTAACCCCAAACTAAGCAGAGCTTGTACTATGGGCGTCAGAAACTGATATACATACATAGATATTTTTAAATACATACTTAAATATATAATCACACCCAGACACGGAACAAACACCGATGTTCATCACACAAATATTTGTCCCGAGTGGGAATCGAACCCACGACTCTTGGAACCGCCAGCCAGGGTCACTAACCACTGTTCCACCGAGCCAGTCAAGCTTAAAAATATGAGCAGTAGCGCTACCATGAGTTTAAAAGTGACAGACTTTATATCGCCTATGAAAGCTTTATCTATAACCGTTTTGCTTTCTACAGATCGCGGCACTCTTCGCCCTTCTGCTGGCGACATGCGCTGCCCAGGCCACCAAAACCACGAGGACTGCTGTGAACAAGGCCAGAGCCGGAGTGGCTGAACGGGGAATAGAACTGACTGACCGCGACCAGTAACATCACACCAGCCATGAAGATACCTCAATCCACTAAGATGTTACCCACTGTCTGTATAATAAATAGTTCAATCCACAAAGAACTGACCCACCCTTCCTGTAATAGTTCAATTCACTTAAATTTGTATTTACTTACATACTTACTTACATAAATCACGCTTTTTTCCCAGAGGGGTAGGCAGAGATCATTTCCAGTCCATCCACTTTTCACCTCTGTGGTAAACGTGACGTGACGGGTTGTGGACCACGTCGCCGCCATTCTGCCTTGTGCATTGTTTTAACAAGGTCATTGCGTTCCCACGAGTAGCAAGGATATATGACGGGGGAAGGAAAAGGGGAGGAAGGATACTATCGCCTCGGATGATTTGGACTGAGTCGATAGTAGCTCGAGGAGCAGGGGTCGCTTACCCGTACACCGTTCACCAACCACCGGACAGATAGTTGTGACTGGTATCCCCTGACTCAATTTATTTTTCCTGATTTATTTATTCATGTGTATTTTATTACAGTCACTCGGGGTACGGCCAGAATACCAGCGCTGCAGCGGCTCTCGGGCTGATGTGGCACATGCTGAGGCCTGTACCTCGTTGACCAATTTTATAGTCCTTGCCTATGTGTGTTATTTCTTTGTTTGAGTTTGTGTCTTGTGTAGGTATGTATGTATAATTGTAACTTCTATGGCGTGGTCAATAAATGTTTAATTCTTTCTTTCTTTTCTTTTCTTTAAATGTGCCCCAGCCTTCTACAGAGAGTACAGTACAGCTTGAACTTGACTTGTGACCCGTGAAATTTTACTGGTTGTTTTCTCGTGGTAGAACGATTTGCCTTTAGTAATACTAATCATCATCATCATCATCAGCCCATATACGTCCCCACTGCTGGGGCACGGGCCTACCCTAAACTAGGGCGATAAGGCCTTAGTCGACCACGCTGGCCAAGTGCGGGTTGGTCGACTACACAACCTTAGAATTTCTTCTTAGGTGTGCAGGTTTCCTCACGATGTTTTTCCTTACCGTTAAAGCGTCAAATGATGGTACATATGAATTTCAAATTTGAAAAACACATTGGTACCTGGCGGGTTTTGAACTGGTGACCTCTCGCATGGCAAGCAACGACCTTAACCACTCGGCCATCGACGCTTTTCTCGGCCATCGACGCTTTTACAATTTTTTTTTTCAAATTCCAAAATAATAATTTCTCAAATCGAAAACGAGAGTATCTATGGTTCTTTTATAAGATGTGACGTAATCAGGTACTGCTTGCCGAATGAAATCGATGCTTAAAGCTGAAGAAGCTCTGCGCCCTAAGCAATAAAGCGGTTCGAACGTTTCGAGTTTCAGTTATACCTTTCGTAAAACCGGCATTTATTGATTTCAATAAAAAAGAACTACACAAATCCATTGTGCTACTAAGATAGAATCATTTTACTGCGGGAAAACAACCACTAAAATTTCACGGTGTATAATAGTTCAAACCACAAAGATCTGACTCACCCCTCCTATGCAGACAATCCATTGAATTGAGACACGCCCTACCCTTCCTGTATAGATACACACTAGAATACCCCTTTCGTGTAAAGATAGTTCAATCCGCCAAGTTGTGCCCCATTCCTTCTGTACAGAGCTTAATGAACGAAGTCGTGACCCACCACCCTTTCTCCATATCTCCAGAAAATCCTATCAGATTAATGCAATTTACTATTGTAATCTATACTAATATTATAAAGAGGAAAGATTTGTATTTTTGTATTTTAGTATGTTTGTAATGAATAAACTCAAAAACTACTGGACCGATTGCAATATTTTTTCCACCATTAGAAAGCTGCATTATTCAGAAGTAACATAGGCTATATAATATTTTTTAAAAAATTAGGGATCCTTACTAAAACTCCAATAATGTAACCCAAGGTGTAAAAAATTTACCTGAAAAATTCCTTACGTCGCGTACGCTGCGAAAACTATTGATGATAGAACAAAATCATTTACTACGACTTTGTAGAACTTATCATTATCTATAAAAAGTGTCGCGACAGCATATGTCTAAATATTATAGTTATGTCACAGTAAGCGGTTTTTTATTCGAAAAATTTAATTTATATGCCGCCACATGAAAAGGCTCTTTATTTGTACCTTGGTATTAATCCTTATCAAAATAAATTACTTTATATGCAAGACGGCTTCAATACCTATTTATGACTTTTTGAATTATTCAATTCGGACATTTCATTCGGAAGATATCACGAGTTTAAAAATGCAAGTACATATTAGAAAAAAGTCGCGTGGTTGCCGCCACCGCGCTCAGTTAGCCAGCATGCGATGTAGGCTCCGTGTAAGCATCACTGGGGTACGGGGGAGTCAATGTAATATGTAATATAATATATATATATATATATATTATATAATAATATTATAAAGAGGAAAGGTTTGATTTTTTGTTTGTTTGTTTGTTTCGAATAGGCTCCGAAACTACTGCACCGATTTGAAAAAATAGGCTTTTTTTAGATAAAAAAATTGTAAACAAAAAAAAAACCGCCTTCAAAAACACGACTCACTAAAAATTACAAAATAATATAATACGAACATTAATCTGGGTATGAATTTGATATGTTGTTGAAGGCGGTGCCAATTAAATTTTTGAAGAAAACTGCGTGAAATATAAACGGCACCGCCTTCAACAACATATCAAATTCATACCCAGATTAATGTTCGTATTATATTATTTTGTAATTTTTAGTGAGTCGTGTTTTTGAAGGCGGTTTTTTTTGTTTACAATTTTTTTCATCCTTTTAGTGTTAATTTTTTTACACCCTATTAGTTAAGCTCACCTATAATTCTACTGATATTATAACCAGTAGTATCAATATGTACACAGATTTGAAAGAATAATCCCTTTACTCCCAACTATTAAGGAGTTGACCTTCCATCATCAGCTCAGCATCATAACATTATGATTGCCAGAAGCAAATGCCAATATAACTTCAGAAAATATGTAAAACGCGGTACATGTGGTTATAAAATTTGAGGGTTGCCCTCGATTTCTCCTGGATCCCATCATCAGATCCTAGACTGGTCAACCTAATAGTTTAGCTCACCTGTAATGCTACTGATATTATAACTAGTAGTCTTAATATGTATACAGTATTAAAATAATTATTCTTTTACTCATAACTATTAAGGAGTTGACCTTCCATCATCAGCTCAGCATCATAAAATTATGATAGCCAGAAGCAAATGCCAATATGACTTCAGATAATATGCAAAACGCGGTACATGTCCCTATAAAATTTGAAGGTTGCCCTCGATTTCTCCAGGATCCCATCATCAGATCCAAGACTGGTGAAAATGGGACCACCTCGGAAGTAAACTCTATCCAACCAAAAAAAAATTTTTGAAATCCGTCTATAATTGACGAAAATATCGGTGAACATACATAAAAAAAAAAAAAAAAAAATATTATACATACAGACGAATTGAGAACCTCCTCCTTTTTTTGAAGTCGGTTAAAAATAGATTTCTCATACGGGGTTAAAATATATTACATAGAGATAGAGATATCCCCGAAGCGAAGCGAGGGCGGGTCGCTAGTAAATAAATAAACAAATATCACATATCATCACGTGTATTCATTAAAGAATTGAGACGGTCTTCTATCAAGACCACAAAAAAAAAATAGAAAAATAAAATAGACGGCGGATAACGCGGATAAATCGCTGGCACGTTTGGCTAGTTTTTTTTTTTCAAAAGGACTCCTGAAGTCTGTACTTTACTTAAAATTCTAATTCTAACGTTTTATTGCACACATGTTGGGTTACACTTACAGATGTTATAAAATGGATGTGTACAACATAACCCCTTAATCAACTTTTCTACTCTGCACTGACTGAATTGCGAAAGTCTAGTCTGGAATCTGGGCTTATGGACTTATCTTCTGGCCACAGACGACGAAGTTTCACCGTACATGGGCCTACCATGAGTTGGCTATCGTAAACTTACGCACGTTAAAAACCTATAGAGTTGTTTTTTTCATATGGCCGATTGTAGTTCTTCGCGTAACCACCAGGCAGCGCTGTAAAAGTTTTTCATAGACGTATTTACGTAGACGATATCGAGCGCGTAAGTTTTAAACTCATGGTAGCCCCACTGGCGTAGGAACGGAAGGCCTGGCTCGTTCCTGTAGTTTACTTACTTTACGGCTAATTAAAAATTTAATGGGGGTCATTCGTCCTAGAAAAATGTTGTTAGCGCGATTCAGAGTACTTACTCACAACGCCATCTCTCGTGTAAAAGAATAACTTCCAACGCCGACTGAGTAGTCGGCGTTAAGAAGCATGCTTTTAACTAGCTTGCTATTGAGCATGCTAGCAGCATTTTTGGCGCCATCTTTTGAAACATTATGTTCAACATGCTAGCGGATGAGACCAGGGTGATTTCACTCAGAAGAAAAATTACAGATTCCTAATAATTTTGTATTGTTAACACTTAACAATAGATGGCGTGGTTTTTTTTTATTATGGTATTACAAAGCATTTTTCGTTCTGGCAACTATTTTAAGCCGACGGTCACAACGTTCCATTACAAGAAGCTAACGATTCTTCAACCATAAATTGAATTCAAAATAATAATTATTTAAAGTTATATATATCCTACAGTATTTAACGTCATTGAATGATTTTATTAAAGTGAGTTATATCTTAGGAGCCTTTGATTTTAATTTTGCGAAGAAAAGTCCAGAACAGTTTTTTTAGTTTCAAACAAATACGTGGAACTGAACGCTCAAAATGGCTGTGATGTGAAGTGTCAGTGGTGTTTGTTTATTCACTTTCGTTGCCCTTCGTGACTGAAATTACGCCCTCTTACGCTCCGCTGTTTGTTTTTTTGCTTTAAATAACGACCCGGCTTGAATTTGGTATTGATCCTTGCTCCTGTGATAACCTGTGCTACGTACTTTTGGACTCCGAATACTCTTGATTGGTTTTGTTGACAATGTCTGTTCCGGTAAATAAAAATCCAATCAAAAACATAAATGTGAAATGAGAGCCAAGTTCAATATTATGATAATTGCCTTGGTTGTTGACTTCAACGACAAAAGAAGTGAGATCTAAATGGGTGCCAAGTTCAATGGTCAACCCTGAAATTTATTTGAAATGAAATGAAATGAAATAATTTATTCTGCAAGTAGATTTCATGAAATTCTTTCGCATGTCAAATCACAGATTAATTAATTACAAATAAATAATAATATGTACAAGTTACATAATTCTTGGATGTCCAAGCGAGCAGCTCATCATGTCCATGGATTCTTATCATTCAAATAGTCTTCTACTTTATAGTACCCCTTTTTCAAAAGACAAGATTTAATATAGACTTTAAATTTATACAACGGCAATTCAATAATATTTTGCGGAATTTTATTGAACAATATTATACTTAAACCTATGAATGATTTTCCAACTTTTTGAAGCCTGAGTCTTGGAACGGAAAGCTTATATTTATTTCTGGTGTTAAAATTGTGAGAATCCGACTTTTTATTTAATAAGTGCATGTTTTTATGAACATATACGATACAATCTAAAATGAACTGAGAAGCTACGGTTAAAATATCTATATCTTTAAAAATATCTCTAAGGGAGTCGCGCGGTCTTATACCATATATGGATCTGATGGCCCTTTTTTGTAGTACAAAAATGGTTTGAATGTCTGTAGCAGATCCCCACAGCAGAAGACCGTATGACATAACACTATGGAAATAGCTGAAATAAACTAATCTTGCCGTTTCAATGTCAGTCAACATCCTGATTTTTCTGACTGCATACGCAGCTGAACTAAGTCTATCTGCCAGAACAGAGATATGAGGTCCCCACTGTAACTTAGCATCTATAGTGATTCCTAAAAATTTTGTAGATTCAGTCAATTCTACAATTTCCTTATTTACAATAATGTTAGTATCAACTTTTCTTACATTAGGCATTGTAAATCTTATACATTTCGTTTTTTTTTGCATTTAACAATAAATTATTTGTATTAAACCAGCGCAGAACTTGCGAGAGGGCACTATTTACCTCGTCGTAGTTATTTTTACCTCTGTCAACCTTAAAAATCAAAGATGTATCATCAGCAAACAGTACCGTCTCACATAGATCCGCAGTTAAGTAAGGAAGATCATTTATATAAATCAAGAACAGTAAAGGTCCCAGAATTGAGCCCTGAGGCACTCCCATGAGAATGGGAGCGCCACAAGAATCAACTCCATTGACATTAACTGTTTGCACCCTATCTTTAAGATATGATTTCAACAAATTATTCGCCTCATCTGAGATTCCATAATGATTCAATTTCATTAGCAATATCTCATGATTTACACAATCAAAGGCTTTTGACAGGTCACAGAAGATGCCTATTGCATCTTGTTTATTCTCCCATGCGTCAAAGATATGCTTGACAAGTGCCACTCCCGCATCAGTGGTGGATCTTCCTTTGGTGAAGCCAAATTGTTTTTTATGTAATAGCTTATTTTCATTGAAATGAGACATTAATTGAGTGTATATAATTTTTTCGAAAATTTTACTAAGTGCGGGTAGTATAGAAACAGGGCGAAAATTGGATGGATCACTTTTATTACCTGCCTTAAATAAAGGAATTACTTTACTAAATTTCATCAAATTTGGGAAATGACCTACCTCTATACACATGTTAAATACGATAGCTAAATGCGGGGCTAATGTGGTTATAATTGTTTTTAATAGTTCCACAGAAATACCCCATAAATCTTCAGTCTTTTTAAAATTTAATTCTTTAAAGGCTCTCAAAATTATTTTGTGATTTACTTGGGTAAATTTAAAAGATACTAAACATTTTTCTACAGTTGCTATAAGGAGGGATTGAGCTTGGTGTGAGCATGAGTTTAGTTTGCTTGTAGTAATTATAGGAATATTAGAGAAATAGGTTTCAAAAGCATTTGCAACTTCCTTATCAGAATCAATATGCTTATCATCAACTATGAGAGAGAACTTGTTGTCATGTGTTTTATTTTTACAAGTTTCTTTGTTAATAATTTTCCATGTAGTTTTTATTTTATTATTTGATTTACTAATTTTTTCTTTAAAATAATTAGACTTCGCAATTGCACACACTTTCTTAAATAGTTTAGAGTAATTTCTAACATAATTTATAACATTAATATCATTTGATTGTGATTTAATGTCATATAATTCATATAATCTATTTCTACTTTTGTAAATGCCTTTAGTTGCCCAATCACTAAATTTGGACTTGGGATCTTTAGCTTTTATTGTTTTTTTAGTAAAAATCCCATTAAATTCATTAAAAATTATGTCAAACATGTTTTTATATGATACATCAATGTTTTGGTTAAGATTATATTGAAAATGGGAAAATTTATAATCAATGTTTTTCTTAAAGTTTTCTATGCGCCTTGTAGTAATGGGCCTGTATGTAAAATTTAATGAAGGATTGTAATGATGGTGTTCAAATATTGCCATCTGACCACTGTGGTCAGAGTTAATAAAATTAATAATAGATTTATCATTCACTTCACAATTACAAAATATGTTATCAAGGCAAGTAGCTGTTGCAGGAGTTACTCGAGTTGGTTCAATAAATAAATTACTAAGTCCAAATGACTTAATTTATAAGTAACACTATAACATACCTATCATATCTTCTTATAACATAAGATAATGTATTGTTGTAGCCTATGAAGGTCTGTCTTGGCTAGTTTCTTTAAACCTACCAACGTATTATTATGTTCGCTCGCTAGTTTGGGGCCACCATGAGTTTAAAACCTTCGCACTCGATATCGCCTACGTAAATATGTCTATGAAAAACTTGTACAGCGCCGCTGGTGGTTACGCGAAGAACTAAAATCGGCCGTATAAAAAAAACAACTCGATAGGTTTTTAACGTAAGTAAGTGTTCGATAGCCAACTCATGGTAGGCCCTCTTCTAGGTAGCTAGCTAGCTACGAAAACAATATTTTTTCTTCCAATAAAAGTACAGATACTAAAAGAAAAAAAAACATGTTCGTAATAAAGTTCTGCCTCAGTGTTTGTTTAAATACGCTAGTTTTCAAATAGGTAGCTACCTAATTTACGGTATGCTCTGTTTAAGCTTCCCGGACGTCCCGTTTTCAAAGGGACTGTCCCGTTTTCGACCAGAGAGGTTAATATTGCCCCGTTTCAGAAAAAGTGTTGTCTAAAAAAACTTAATTTAAACCATTTCTTTTCTCCGTTGCCATTCTTTACCGCACACACAATTCATGTCAAATTGAAATGTAAAAGACTCTTTTTACCTTCCCTCAATCTTAAAACAGATTTCCTTCTAAAAAGCCCTTCAAAAGGGTCGCTCGGTCTAGCCTAGACGCACCTAAATTGTATCTCATGTATTTTGTATGCACTTTATATTCGCTCAGTCGCAAAAGGGGCAGATACCTACCACGAGCTGAAAATTAAAGATTTAATACGTTTCTTTTTTAGTTCATTATTATCTTTACATCAATCTATACTAATACAACATTTATTGGTTGTAGACAAGAAGGTATTTTGATCTGTAATATTTTAAATTAATAAAAATACAATTTGATATGAAAAAGGATGATAAAATATTATTTTTAACTAGTTGTAGTTGTAGTCCTATCAAAAATATATGAAAAAGAAAAGGGCTGTTTTTAGGGTTTTTCCGGCATTTAATCGATTTTTTCTCGCCGTAAGAACTATCCTTGGACTTCAACTAACATTTAATAAAAATAATTGGCCAAATTGGTTCAGGCGTTGTTGAGTTATGCGCTTACCAACACATTTTGCGATTCATTTTTATATATAAGAAGATTAATGTTTGTACATTGTGTACCTAGTTTAAAGATTTAAGCATACATAGGGACAGACAGACCCCGTGTCTGTCTGTCCCTATGTAGCGACTTTCCTTTATATTATGAAGAGATTATACTTGTTTTACGGAGGGTGTTCCTCGTGCCTTTTGACGTGAACAATACATCATTATTTCATTATGAAATCTGTCGGGCTGGTCCCCAAATTAGGTGAGATAGTATCGCCACTCGAGCTTGCCGGACGGCTGACCGCGATATCTTTGAGCAAGCCGACTCATTACGCACTCTAATTTAAATGTCACAACATGTAGGTCATAGTCATAGCCAAGTACTTCATCATCAGCCCATACACTTCCCCACTGCTGGGGCACGGGCCTACCCTAGACTATGACGGTAAGGCCTTAGTCAACCCCGCTGGCCAAGTGCGGATTGGTCGACTACACAACCTTAGAATTTCTTCACAGGTGTGCAGGTTTCCTCACGAAGGTTTTTCTATACCGTTAAAGGGTCGAATTATCAGACAAATTAATTTAAAATTCATCTGATATCAATAACAAAAACACAGCTAAAAATCTGGGGGCACGGCGGCAGTGCCCCCGCCAAGTCGAGCGCGAAGCAAACACTGCCGTACCATCCTTTACTGGAACCATTTCGCCGCATTTTCAGGCCCCTATTTGAGAAACTCTGGATAAGACCAGAACGCTGAAATTTTTATCATCCAGTAACCTATGATAACATACTTAAAATCCAAAATTTCAAGTCTGTGGGACTTATAGTTCCGCACACTCACCTACACATGATCATCAAAATAGAACTAGTACTTCCCATAAACTCAGAGCGCTGAAATTTGGTACAGAGTTAGGGTTTAATAGTCACATAAAGGGAAAACTATAAAAACTACGATAATCGAAGATCTGGAGTACCTGGTGATCCTGATTAGAAAACAACAGCCCAATATTATAAAGTCATCTAAAAATATTAAAAAACATACATACCGCCTTTACAAAAAATATTTAATTTGGTTAGCTGCTTCTACAAAAAGAAGTGAAATCCCATCAAAAACATCCTGTAAAAAAACTAACCAAGTCTCGATGGAGCAGATTGCTCATCTCTAAAAAGTAATGAAATCTAGACAAAATCGTGCCAAGCCTAAGGTTCCTTACTGCGATTTCTTCATTATTATAGTTAGTGTTGTGTGACTTGGCCGTTGAAGGGAACACAAGAGGCGTAGTCACACGTTCCATACACAAGTACCTACCTACCGTAGCACTTTGACAACGTGTGACTGCGGTTTTCCAAACATGAAAACTTATCTCTACATAGTAAATATTGCATACTTCAAAATAGTATTGTATGACATTATTGTCAATTTTCAACATAAGCATTTTGGTAGAGTCTACTGTGTCCATTTACTTGGAACTACATAAGCAACTTTGTTCAGTTCAGTGTTCTAAAAGTCTTGTTTTATACTTTTTAAGCGTCGTTTTTTGTCGTAGTTGGGGATTTAGTTTTTAACTTTTTATTATTTACAGGATGTTTTTGATGGGATATTTTTGTCTGTTTGTTTTCTCTAAACTCCGAACGGCTGGAACAATTATGAAGGGTTCTTATCTAATAAATAGCTAAATTAACAAGGTATATTCTAAGCTATTTAAATAAACAATTACTTCCAAAACTATTTTCACGCGGACGAAGTCCTGGGCTAATTATTTTTCTATATACATAATCCTAATTATTTTTGAATAATCAAAGTAAGACCAAAATATGTTGTGCTATCAAAATATCAGGTGCCTAAAGCAAACTTTCAAACATGGTTAGAACAAATATGGAATTTTGTTGTTTCGCAGACAATTGTGTTTGTTTTAAAACGTAATAAGTTATTTCACCCTTTTTGCTAACATTTTAACGTGAATTTGAATACAAGGTTTCTTTCCCTTCGTTAAGGTAAGATAATTTTCATTATTTTCACTACCTATAGAAAGAATTTTGACTTGACTTATTCAATAGATACCAGCAAATCTCAGGATTAGATCAACATAGGTCGGTACTATCATCATCATCATCAGCCGATATGCGTCCCCACTGCTGGGGCACGGGCCGACCCTAAACTAGGGCGATCACTGTCAGGCCTTAGTCAACCATGCTGGATGATGAGTGCTGGTTGGTCACTTGGTCAGCCTTAGAATGTCTTCATAGGTGAGCAGGCTAGCTCACGATATTCCTTTACCGATAAAGTATTACGCAACATCACATACATTGATCTGATCCCGTGGTAAGTAGCTTAAGCACTTGTGTTACAGATATCAGAATCAACAGTGGATACACAAATATACTTAATACACACCCAGACACGGAACAAACACCGATGTCGTCACACAAATATTTGTCCCGAGTGGGAATCGAACCCACGACTCTTGGAACCGTAGGTCGTGAACCTGGGTCACTAACCACTGTTCCACCGAGCCAATCAAGTGTCGAATAATTAAACCTACACATGAATTTCAAATTGTTACTAGGTATGTCATTCGATAACTAAGACAAGAAAAATACCCCGCAGCTATTTACAATGCTATATTTGGCTAATCTGTTTACAAAGGACAGTGTCTTCGCAAATAATCGCGAACGGAACAAACTATGACAAGACATTCGTCATATTGTTATGAAATAATCGAGTTGTTACAGCTAGCCGCCTGGGGCAGCGGCCATTTTGTTTGACTGTGATATTTTTAAGCATCTGTGTGTTTTACCCGACTTACTCAAAGCAAATTCACTAGATGGCAAAACGTAGGCGTGAGGTACAGCGGTTTTCTTTTTCCAAACTGACATACGATGATGGCTTGGAGTAGATTTTACCGTATATTACCTGTTAGCTACAGCTGGCGCCATCATCCGTTAGTTTATACACTATCGGCCGTAGACATTTCATTGTTGAAATGTAAATTGCAGAATTGATGACATTGGCAATTTGAAGTTAAGACTAAAGATGACAGGTTTTAGTCTTAACCGTGACCACGAGCGCTGTAAAGGGCTCGAAACGTCGGATCTCTAATGTTTAGAATACCAATACACGCGAGTTTAATCCGTAAAATTAGTTTTATTTCAAATGTGTAGTGCTCGCGCAAATAAAAATAGACAATACTATGACATTGGCAATTACTGTAAGTTTAAAAGGTTTAAGTGTAAGCTGTTGGTTGGGTGCAATAGGTTAAGGTTTCGACAATAATGTCGAAAATAAATTACCTAAAGATACTTGGTAACTCTACAGGGGGCTTAGACAAAGTAAGAATATCGAAACGATAACGAAAATCGAAAAGAACAACCAAATGTATGGGATAGGCCACGTGATTTATCGCTTCTAATGTCAATCCCATACATTTTATTCTTTTCAAACTTCGTTATCGTTTTGATACTGTTACTTTGTCTACGGGGCCAGAGGTACCTATTTATTTGTAAGAGAATGATAATGACCTTCCTTTGCATTTTCGACTAGGTGAAGGGTGTAAGAATTTAGAATTTGACGTCACAGGACGACGTTTACACCGAACAGAATTACTTACAAAATGGCGAATAATTAGCTTCGGCAAAACAACTGTTTGAAATAATGTCATAATAGGATGCATGCAACCTGTACCGTGAAATAGTGGTGGTTTCTTCGCAGTAAAATTATTCTTTATTAGTACTACTGTACTACAATAGATTTGTGCAGTATTTTTATTCAAATAAATATCGGTTTTACGAAAGGGATAAACGAAATCCATAAGTTTCGGAGATTAGCAGGAATAAACAGAGAGACACAATTTTTAAAATTTATTTTTGATATTGGTACCCGATACAAGATACCCATTATTTTTCGTTATTTTACAAGCTTTTATTTAACTTGCAATGTATGTATGTATGTATGTTTGTGTGTTCGGGTGGAATTTTATAACTCAATTTTAAGGCACTTGCCCTCAACCGATTGAGCTGAAATTTTGCATGCACGTGTATATCCGATGACAATGCAATATTATTATGACATGGAGCTGATCTGATGATGAAGTCGGAAGACAGCCAAAGGAACTCAGTACTTAAACGACACAACCAAATCGAGTTTGGGCTCGTTTGATTCGCCTAGATGAGTACTTAGATGCTAGATGGTAACCAGGGTCTGATGATGGAGCCGGAAGACAGCCAAAGGAACTCAGTACTTAAACGACACAACCCCATCGAGTTTGGGCTCGTTTGATTCGCCTAGATGAGTACTTAGATGCTAGATGGTAACCAGGGTCTGATGATGGAGCCGGAAGACAGCCAAAGGAACTCAGTACTTAAACGACACAACCCCATCGAGTTTGGGCTCGTTTGATTCGCCTAGATGAGTACTTAGATGCTAGATGGTAACCAGGGTCTGATGATGGAGCCGGACAAGGTGAAAACTAAAAAGTATAAAATAAATTAAGGTAAAAAAATCTTTAAAAACAAGCTTTTATTTAAATGCGCTAAAAAGAAAAAAATAAACTTTTACACTATAACTTTACTGTCAACTTATAACATTTCAAATTCAACATATTTGACACAATTTATATGTTTTAAAAGCTTGTCGCGAGATTTAAGTACTCGTATTTACTTTCTTAGTTTAAAATTTTTAATAGGCAGGTATTTTAAAACTTGCTTTTAAAATTACGAGTAGGTACTTAAATCTCGCGACAAGCTTTTAAAACATATAAATTGTGTCAAATATGTTGAATTTGAAATGTTATAAGTTGACAGTAAAGTTATAGTGTAAAAGTTTATTTTTTTCTTTTTAGCGCATTTTTATCTAAAAAAAAGCCTATGACACTCAGGGATAGAGTAGCTTTCCAACAGTGAAAGGTTTTTTCAAATCGGTGCAGTAGTTTCGGAGCGTATTCGAAACAAACAAACAAACAAAAAATCAAACCTTTCCTCTTTTTTACATAGTTTTACGTTTTATTATTAAATTATTAACTTCGAAGTCCCGTCGCCTAAATAACATAACTTTGGAGCAAACATCTAAATCATTAAAACGATTGTTATAGGTAAACTATAAAAATTGTAAACAAAAAAAAAATTAAGGTAAAAAAATCTTTAAAAACAAGCTTTTATTTAAATGCGCTAAAAAGAAAAAAATAAACTTTTACACTATAACTTTACTGTCAACTTATAACATTTCAAATTCAACATATTTGACACAATATATATGTTTTAAAAGCTTGTCGCGAGATTTAAGTACTCGTATTTACTTTCTTAGTTTAAAATTTTTAATAGGCAGGTATTTTAAAACTTGCTTTTAAAATTACGAGTAGGTACTTAAATCTCGCGACAAGCTTTTAAAACATATAAATTGTGTCAAATATGTTGAATTTGAAATGTTATAAGTTGACAGTAAAGTTATAGTGTAAAAGTTTATTTTTTTCTTTTTAGCGCATTTAAATAAAAGCTTGTTTTTAAAGATTTTTTTACCTTAATTTATTTAGATTTAAGACGTTGAGAAAAAATTGTAAACAAAAAAAAACCGCCTTCAAAAACCCGACTCACTAAAAATTAGAAAGAAAGAAAGAAAGAAAGAAAGAAAATTTATTGTCTAATTAATAATACAACATGGTAGAATGGAGACATAGCTTACAATAACAGGTCAGACAAAGGGAAGGGGCTCAGCTGATGCCTTCGCGGGCGCGTGTCCCGGTCGGCGCTGGTTTTCAGCTCCTCCCCTGCCCTCTAAGATCTACATTGAGAGCATAAGGTACTAGTTTTAGGCTGACATTCTTATTTGAGTTAACATAGTACACTAGAAATTAAATCATGCGCAATGGATATTTCGTACGAACTAATCTATGTATGTATAATGTCTGTGTTTGAGTGAGTGAGTGAGTGAGTGTGTATGTGTGTGTGTGTGTGTCTGTTTGTGTTTGTGTGTATGAGTGAGCATGTTTGTGAGTGAGAGCCGTGTTAAGGGAATAATTTAAAGGCTAGATTTATAGTGTTGGAATGCTTCAAGTTTCCTGTCTCAAGTTGTCTTTTCAACAACGCCATCTTGTATTTTAACTTAAAAGTATGATTAGTTACAAAATAATATAATACGAACATTTATAATAATCATTTGGGTATGAATTTTATATGTTGTTGAAGGCGGTGCCGTTTATATTTCATAGAGACAAGCACAGAGTGCTTCATTTTCCTCAAAATTTGATTGGCACCGCCTTCAACAACATATACAATTCATACCCAGATGATTATTATAAATGTTCGTATTATATTAATTTGTAATTTTTAGTGAGTCGGGTTTTTGAAGGCGGTTTTTTTTTGTTTACAATTTTTTATCATACTTTTTAGTGTTACATATTTTTTTCACCCTATTAGTTCAGCTCACCTGTAATACTACTGATATTATAACTAGTAGTCTTAATATGTATACAGTATTGAAAGAATTATCCTTTTACTCCAAACAATTAAGGAGTTGACCTTCCATCATCAGCTCAGCATCATAACATTATGATTGCAAGAAGCAATGCCAATATAACTTCAGAAAATATGTAAAACGCGGTACATGTGCCTATAAAATTTGAGGGTTGCCCTCGATTTCTCCTGGATCCCATCATCAGATCCTAGACTGGTCAACCTAATAGTTTAGCTCACCTGTAATGCTACTGATATTATAACTAGTAGTCTTTATATGTATACAGTATTGAAATAATTATTCTTTTACTCATAACTATTAAGGAGTTGACCTTCCATCATCAGCTCAGCATCATAAGATTATGATAGCCAGAAGCAAATGCCAATATGACTTCAGATAATATGCAAAACGCGGTACATGTCCCTATAAAATTTGAAGGTTGCCCTCGATTTCTCCTGGATCCCATCATCAGATCCGAGACTGGTGAAAATGGGACCACCTCGGAAGTGAACTCTACCCAACCAAAAAAAAATTTTTGAAATCCGTCTATAATTGACGAAAATATCGGTGAACATACATAAAAAAAAAAAAAAAAATATTATACATACAGACGAATTGAGAACCTCCTCCTTTTTTTGAAGTCGGTTAAAAAGGTAAATGCAGTAACGTTTGTTATTATGCACAACACATACTTACATTGATCTAATCCCGTGGTAAGTAGCTTAATCACTTGTGTTACAAATATCAGAATCAACAGTGGATACATAAATATACTTAAATATATTTAATAACACGCCCAGACACGGAACGAACAGTTCCGGGTAGGAATCCACCCCACGACTCTTGGAACCATAGTTAGTGAACCTTGGTCACTAACTGTTCCACCGAGCCAGTCAAAATAGAGGTATTCAAGTAGATTCCCAACGCGATAACCCCTTTAATTTAGCCATAGTAAGGTAAAAAGGCTCCTGTGTAATAGTCAGCTGTAGGCTGTAGCATCGCGTGTTTACGCAGGACTCGAAAGACGACGCGACACAAAGACAGAACGACACAATCCAAGTCGTTACAGACTTGAGACAGTAGAACTAAATTGACGGGCTTTTTAGAATAAACAATTAAGAAACTTTATTGACCACAGATACAAAACAAACAATTGACAGGAGCTTAAAAAACAGCAAAGAACATCGAAAAATAATGATGAAAAATATAAATAAACAAAGGTAGGTAGTCTGTGGCCAACAAGACGCAGCTTCAGCTCAGTTATCAGCCATTTTTTTTTCTAGCAGGTCTTTAACGGCTAATAAGTATGATTTAATCAACCGACTTTAAAAATTGTAAACAAAAAAAAACCGCCTTCAAAAACCCGACTCACTAAAAATTACAAAATAATATAATACGAACATTTATAATCATCTGGGTATGAATTTTATATGTTGTTGAAGGCGGTGCCGTTTATATTTCAAACAGACAAGCACAGAGTGCTTCTTTTTCCTCAAAATTTTGATTGGCACCGCCTTCAAAAACGTATAAAATTCATACCCAGATGATTATAAATGTTCGTATTATATTATTTTGTAATTTTTAGTGAGTCGGGTTTTTGAAGGCGGTTTTTTTTTGTTTACAATTTTTTTTCATACTTTTTAGTGTTAAATCTTTTGTTACCCTATTAGTTCAGCTCACCTGTAATACTACTGATATTATAACTAGTAGTCTTAATATGTATACAGTATTGAAAGAATTATCCTTTTACTCCAAACAATTAAGGAGTTGACCTTCCATCATCAGCTCAGCATCATAACATTATGATTGCAAGTAGCAATGCCTATATCACTTTAGAAAAAATATAAAACGCGGTACATGTGCCTATAAAATTTGAGGGTTGCCCTCGATTTCTCCTGGATCCCATCATCAGGTCCCAGACTGGTCACCCTATTAGTTCAGCTCACCTATAATGCTACTGATATTATAACTAGTAGTCTTAATATGTATACAGTATTGAAAGAATTATCCTTTTACTCCTAAATATTAAGAAGTTGACCTTCCATCATCAGCTCAGCCTCATAAGATTATGATTTCCAGAAGCAAATGCCAATATATCTTCAGATAATATGCAAAACGCGGTACATGTCCCTATAAAATTTGAGGGTTGCCCTCGATTTCTCCTGGATCCCATCATCAGATCCGGGACTGGTGAAAATGGGACCACCTCGGAAGTGAACTGTATCCAATCAAAAAAAATTTTTGAAATCCGTCTATAATTGGCGAAAATATCGGTGAACATACATAAAAAAAAAAAAAAAAAAATATTATACATACAGACGAATTGAGAACCTCCTCCTTTTTTTGAAGTCGGTTAAAAATTTAGGAAGTGGTTGTCGATTGGGCAAAAAATGAATGTTACGTGATAACTCCAGCAGTTATAATAACCCGATTGAAAATAAACTTCGTTTATTTGAAAGAGTACTTGCTGCTTGGGATCAAGCAACTATGTAGTAAGAAATATACGAGTATAAATAAGGCGTCCGACCGATTTCGGCTATTCAGCCAACTGCGCGGGAGTTATAGTGCACAAGTGTACGCGCAAACACAAGTGCACTCTCTACTCCCTTACCTTCGTAATTCGGTGAGACGGCAATCCGACATGACCGATGAGAGATCACCGTTAAAGCGCCGAATTTCATTTTGAAAAACACAGTGGAAAGTGATGGGGTTTGAACTGGTGACCTCTTCCATGGCAAGCAACTACCTCAGACACAGGTTTTCAGGTGGGAGACATTTTGTCGACCGGTTGCTGTTACCACCATACAGTTGCGTAAAACCCGCCAAGTGACTCTGACCTCTCTCGGTCAGGTCGCGTTCCGGGATCAGCACTGTACGAACCGGAGCCAGCGGGGACCATTGCTGCGGCAAGCGCCGGACCAGTGGAGTCATAGCGGCGGTATTGTGCGGGCGGAGCGGGTCAGCCCGCCGGCCAGGGTACCCGTAGAAACGGTAGTGCCTTCCGTTCGGCGGATTGGCCAACTCCGACCCGCACAGCTCAATACCAATGCGAGACTCGACGCCTCGTCTCGTTGTTGCCGCAGCAGTGATCTCTTTCACGTCTCCCTTTCCCTCTAATATAATGTTCCGGGGGGGAGGGGTGAAACGGCTTTCAGGGTGAGTGCGACAGGCTCAATATGGTATATTGTGCCTGTCGACCTCATATTTGGATCTCACTACCGCTTACCATCAGGTGGAGTGAGGTCATCATCGTCATGTTAGCTCATTATAAAAAAAAAAAAACACTCGGCCATCGACGCTCTTTAAAGAAACAGGTGAACTAATTCAAAAGAGGTCAAATTGCGTACTTTGATATCAAAGTGCAGAGATCTTTAATAATTTAATTGAATTGGCTTCGTTGCAGATGAATTTCATAGGAACGTCTCGATAAATATAGGTTTCTAGACACGAAGCCTCACAAGCACTGCCAAGGTAATCATTGCTTATTAATAGGGAATAGGGATCTTTTCAAATATGCATCATTACTTGAGGATACTAAGTAATTGGTTTTCTAGATGACTGGCATGTACAATCGAATCAATTTATTGAATTGAAAGCCACTTCGCAGATATTCATTTTAAAACTGTCTATAGTCTAATGTCTTTCTGTTTTAAAAGTCTACTTTTTAGGGTTCCGTAGCCAAAATGGCAAAATCGGAACCCTTATAGTTTCGTCATGTCCGTCTGTCCGTCTGTCCGTCTGTCCGTCTGTCCGTCTGTCACAGCCGATTTACTCGGAAACTATAAGTACTACAGTGATGAAATTTGATGGGAATATGTGTTGTATGAACCGCTACAAAAATATGACACTAAATAGTAAAAAAAAGAATTGGGGGTGGGGCCCCCCATACATGTAACTGAGGGATGAAATTTTTTTTTTCGATGTACATACCCGTGTGGGGTATCAATGGAAAGGTGTTTTAAAATGATATAAAGTTTTCTAAAAAACATTTTTCTTAAAGTGAACGGTTTTTGAGATATCAGCTCTCAAAGTCGTAAAAAGTATGTCCCCCCCCCTCTATTTTTATAACTACGGGGTATAAAATTCTAAAAAAAATAGAGGTGATGCATGCTAATTAACTCTTTCAACGATTTTTGGTTTGATCAAAGTATCTCTTATAGTTTTTGAGATAGGTTGATTTTTATTATATTTGCTGCTACGGAACCCTTTGTGCGCGAGCCCGACTCGCACTTGGCCGGTTTTTTAAGCTATTGCATAGCTTTTATCGCGGGCTTTGAGCGCGGCGACCGAACCAAGAAATTCCGTAACGAAAAAAACCTCACTATCGTCTAACGTCGTTTCAGTTAGGTAGACTTCGGCACGGTGTTTGTGTGCGTGCGGTTAGACGTATAGCACGAATCGAGACGAGTTGCTCCGAAATCGGACGATGCTATGCAATAGCTATACCGCGGCAGTCCCCGAGTGCCACACGTCTTTTTTATAATAGGCTAATAAGATGACCTCACTCCACAGAGGTAGAGAGATACAAATATGAGGTCGACAGGCACAATAGACCATATTGAGCCTGTCGCACTCACCCTGAAGGCCTAAAACAAAAATACAAATATGGATGTTTGTAAATGTCTTAGTTTGTGTTTTGAATGCCTCGTTTGTCTAATTGGTACCAAATGAAATGTTTGAGTCCGGGGTCAGTCGGGCACAATTTGAGAGTTTTTCTGTTAAGAAATTACTAAGCCTGGAGACAGGAAGTTTGCGGATGCAGCAGTGTCACATCATCATCATCATCAGCCCATATACGTCCCCACTGCAGGCAGGGGCCTACCCTAAACTTGGACGATCTGTAGCGGTCCCATGAGTAGACTATTGAAAACTTACGTACGTTAAAAACCTATCGACTTGTTTTTTTCATACGACCGATTTTAGTTCTTAGCGTAACCACCAGGGGCGCTGTACAAGTTTTTCATAGACATAAATACGTAGGCGATATCGAGTCCGTAACTTTTGAACTCATGGTAGCGCTACAGGCCTAAATAAACCACACTGGCCAAGTGCGGGTTGATCGACTACCATAGAATTTCTTCGTAGGGTGCAGGTTTCCTCACGACATTTTCTTTCGCCGTTAGTTAAAGCGTCTAATAATCGTGAATATGAATTTCAAATTTGAAATCACAGTGGTACATGGCAGGGTTTGAACTGGCGATCTCTCACATGGCAAGTAACGACCTTAACCACTCTGCTATCTACGCTCTCAATATGGGTGTATGTAAAGATTATTTAATCCAGGTAGCATCTTTGTCTTAATTTATAGTGAGGACCACCTAACCGGTTCACGTCGACCCTCAGGGATCTTATGTGTTTCCCCTACCTTTAGACACCTACTCCCTGAAGATCAAATGCATTAATGCAATTACGTCCTTGGGTCTGAGGTGCCTGTATTCTTCTGGTTTCGGATAAGCCGTTCCCAGAAGTCTGAGCCTGTGTCTGGCCAGTGAGTGACATTCACATAAGAGATGTTTCATGTCATTTATTTATATTATTATTCCTTGCAGGCTCTACAATTGCTGTTTGACGACAATCTCATCTTCATTAGTAACAAGTTGTGCACTGTTAGGGCTCCCATGAGTAGTCGACTTTGGGCTGGTAGCATCTTAAACAAAACTTACATATTTACGTACTTTAGAATTGTTATTCCTCCCTAGTAAGTGATATCGCTGTCACATATTCCTCACGTACCCTCCCCGCTAATAGGATAACAAAATTATAAACCAGATTTGTATTCACACAGATGTGAGTTGAACTAAGTTTAGATTGTATTAATGTAGGTTCGTGGATGTGATAATATGGGATCGAATTGATTTCAATGTCCTTCTCATTGAATTTCCCGATCACATCTTAGAAATATCCTTGTCTAGTTACTAATTTATGAATGCTAACTGTCCGTCTGTGTGTACGCAATCACGCCTAAATTACCCCGAACCCCGATCACTACATGTTATAATGTAAAGTCGCTTCCCGCGTCTGTCTGTATGTAATGTATTTTATTTTTTCAATTCGAGCCATTAGTTCCTGAGATAAACTGTCCAGCTTTATAATATTAGTATAAATTTGTCTGATTTTGTATTTTTTTATCTAACCCCATAACACTAACTGTCCACTAAAAGAAATGTACAATAGATAGTGGCCAACGCCAACTTGGTACACAGTTAGTTTAGTAGAGCCACAAGAGCCTTTTTAACCGACTGCAAAATTAGAAAGTACCTAATGTTTAACGCGATCGTCAAAAAGCAAGTGAATATCACATATGTTCTATCTACATAACATGTACATAGGTACAATAAATAAAGAAAAATCTGGGACATTTCCATACAAGCTGATCTATGGATGACAGAAACTGATATACGTGCATAATATATACTTAAGAACGTTCATCACACAAATATTTATCCCGAGTGGGAATCAAACCCACGACTCTTGAAACCGCCAGCCAGCCAGCCAGGGTCACTAACCACCAAAAACCGAGCCAGTCCTTAGATACATACTTTTATTTGGCAACAGTTTAATCTATACCAATATTATAAAGCTGAAGAGTTTGTTTGTTCGTTTGTTTGTTTGTTTGTTTGTTTGTTTGAACGCGCTAATCTCAGGAACTACTGGTTCGATTTGAAAAAATCTGCGTTTTATAGACCATTTATCGAGGAAGGCTTTAGGCTATATAACATCACGCTGCGACCAATAGGAGCAAAGATACAGTGGAAAATGTGTAAAAAACGGGGGAAACGCGAACAAGTCGCTGGCACAGCTAGTTTGTACTAAATACAAAACGTTTTATTTATTACTTGTACGCCAGTTCTGTTATAGACTCTTGTCAGACAGACAGACGGACAACGAAGGGTCCGTCTTTCCTTTAACTTCTTGAACCTTTAAAGTACAAATATTTTGTGATAAAATTTTTACTAATTGTATTATTAGGTCTGCCCTTCATTTGAATCACAAATTACTTTGACGAAACTGAATTATCGATGACGTGTCGCCTTAATGAAGTTACCATCTTGGGAAACAAAAAATATTCTACAATTCGCCAAAAAAAATACAATACTGGTCACTAAATTAGTTAGGTACCTTTAATTTTGAAGCCTAAATTAATCTACGTCTACTCATATATTTACATACATACACATACATAAAATCACGTCTTATCCCCAGAGGGGTAGGCAGAGATCACTTCCTACCATGTGCTACGGTCCCGGCACACCACTTTCGCTTCTTCCACATCCATCAATATCTTCATGCATGTTCGTCGATTACAGGTACTTTTGATTTGACCTTTCTTCAACATCATCATCATCATTCTCCTGCCCTTATCCCACGCTAAGTGGAGTCGACGCAACATGTGTATTTCTTCCACTCGGGCCTATCATTCGTCAGCTCTGTGTCTACTCCTTTCACTCCCATATCATCTCTCACGCAATCCATCCATGTCTTCTTCGGCCTGCCTCTACCGTTACGTCCATTGATATTACTCATCACTCTTCTAGTCACATGGCTTCTTCAACATTTAACCTATTTGGTCAATGAAGGCTTACCTTCCCCTTTTATATTCCCCTGTTTAAAAATAAATCAGAAAATAATCAACTGACTGACCGACTTGACTGGCTTGGTGGAACAGTGGTTAGTGTCCTTGGCTTGCGGTTTCAAGAGTCGTGGGTTCGATTCCCACTTAGAACAAATATCGGTGTTTGTTCCGTGTCTAGGTGTGTTTATGTATTTATGTGTGTATATCAGTCTCTGACGCATATAGTACAAGCTCTGCTTAGTTTGGAGTCAGATGACCGTGTGTGAAAATATCCCAGATATTTATTTATTTAACTGTTTCTCCTTGTTTCGGGAATTCGAACCCACGACATAAAGACATTGAATGCCCTTCCAGCTCATGTTTTCCCACCCCCAGTGCCAGTTGGGAAATGGGCTTCGACAAAAAGACTTTCGAAGTCTAGTCCGACAACCGTTTCCCGTCCCACATATGATCCCAGGCTCTTCAGGCGGGGCGTGAAACGGAATCTAAAAGCTGGACTTCAGGGTGAGGGCGACAGGCTTAATATGGCATATTAGCAGTTGTGCAGTTTCCTCAACGGTTTTGTAAGTGGGTAGACGCCTAATTCCTCGGGTTTCGATCATTGGCGTAGCCTGTTCAGTTCCGTAAGTCTGTTAGGAAAAAAAGTGAAACCATGTTTTTGTGTCAGTTCATTTTATTTCATACCTCTTGGCACATTGCGTTATACACCTCAACAATATATTATTTAACATTTGCTTAATTAACTTATTTATAAAGTTAGGCACGGCACACACTACGTACAGAAAAATTGATTGAAACGTTTTTAAGGATATAAAGATTGAATGAAAATAATTGTTTTGTGTTATAATATGTCTTAATTGACATAAGCTTAAGATATATTATAATTTTTGATTGAAATAAACTATCTGAACTTTGACACACGTCTTCCAAAATGGTGGCCTTTACAAATGGCGACGTAGGTATGATTTATATGTTCACACAGCGGATTTCCAAAATATTCCTTACAGTCGACAATAATAGATGTTTCGATACACAATCAATTTGATTAGGTTCAATCAAATAAATACATAGTTAAATCTTATAAACTTAAGAGAATAAGGAGTAATATGATACTTCAAAATGGCGCCTTAAAATTGTTCCAATTAAATTTAATCGTTTTGTGCGCGCGCGCGGTCCCGCTCCGAACCCCCAGCCTTTGGTTCGTCACGGGAGAGTCTACAGGGTACTCCACCTTACAAGCTTTTATTTATTTAAGTTTGTTGACATATGGCACTAATACAATAAGACAAATATTCAACCGGTTTGAAATCCTCCTTATTCGATGTCAGTTTTAAACTGGCAACTTTTGTTGAAGCGATGTTTACCACACACAAGTTATACTTTAAACTTAAGAAAAATGTTAAACATTCTGACAAAGTAATATGCAATGGGTGCTATCATTTTTGGGCTCACAAGATGGCGCCACTGTTGAGTGAGGTCTTAAAATATGGCTGTAAAAACTTGTTACGGGAGCCCAAACGGAAATGTCCATTTACATCATATTCAATATATTAAAACGTAAACGTATTGGCCAAGCAACAGTGTTCCTCAGTACCATTTTGCTCAAACAAAGGGCGAACGTAAGTATTTTCTTCAGCTTTGCTTTTTTTTCATTGATTGATAATTGCCATATTGCCTCTTACATACAAATACATGTTCAATTATAAAACTCTCAAAACGGACTCGCAAACAGTGCCATTTGACATTTACAGGACCTAACTCGACAAAAGCGCCCCTAGCGGCCAATCCACACAAGATAGCCCCTATTTATGCACAGTCTTTTGATTTACAATATCAACTTGCTATTGAAATGTAGAGATACAAACGTAGTTCACATTATTATCTTGATATCCAAAGAAAGTTTAACATAAATCTGTTTCCTTCAGTCATATTTGTACCTTATTGTTTGATATACTACAATAATTGACATTAAATAATTTACACTGCTTTCAAAAGGGGAAGCACCCTGTATATGATTTATACTAAACTATCCTAACTCCTGTCTAGTCCAGTCACCTTCTAAAGTGATTTGGTGTAGATAGTACAAGAGGTTACGGTTAAAACTTGAAAATGGAAAGTGTTTTAGGCCAATGAGGGAAAAGAATAAGAGTTTGGCGTCTCCTCTTGCACTATAGTTTAAGTTAAGTTCATTTTGGTGCTTCAGTAGTTTAACAAAAGTTTCTTTAGATGAAGATGTTGCGTCAATGTTAGTGAAAGTACTTAGCTAAATTCCATGTTTTGATAACTTTAAAAAATCGTAATTGCAACTAAATATCTTGCCTTCAAGCTTTAACAAACTTTAAAGAAATGCTGTATCGAATTGCTAACTTTCATTTTCAGTCACGCGATATTAGGAGTAGCAAATAGATTGCTACTCACTGCCCGACGTTTCGACTGGGTTACACCAATCATTGAGCGTGTAAATCCATAAAGACTAATATTTAGTGTAATGGAACACGAAAGTCTAAAATCTTACGAGTCCAAAAATAGGTACATGAAAATATTTGTAATAGCTTTTATCTTCGAGAAAAGACATAGTCTATAGATATCCGGCTGCGACAAAAACACTGTCCCATGTTGAAACTCCAAAGATTTCCCGTGAAGAAGCTTTCAGACGCGTGGAGAAGCGGGTAGAAGCAGGTAGAAGCAACTGAAGCACCGGGGGGTACAGGCCGTGTCCTGGTCGACACTTCACTCTTCCTCGCCCGCTTGGCTCCGATCTCTGTCTTCTAACCTCCTGCTGAATAGATAAATAAATATTAGACAACATTAGGTACAAAAACCTAGAGCTAGATTGATTTCTTGTCCCCGAAATTTTCTTGCTTTTTCAGGCAATTAGTATCTGCCGGGCTGATTTGTGAATCTAAACCATTCAGAGCGCCACTCAAACGCATACAGAAAAAAATCTTTTAAATCGATCAAGCTGGTTAGGAGGAGTTACTACACACACACTACAGCAGAATTTTATATATAAAGATGTGTATTGTTCATGGGCCAATGCTTTAGTTTATTTTTGTTTTCCTTCTTTCAAAATATTGTGTCTTACCTGCGAGGAGCGCGAGAGCTACATCTATAGAGCTGGTACAACCCCGTCGGTTCGCAGTACAGCGGCGCGGCGGGCGGCGCACCAATCGGAGACCCCAGCGGTGACCCCAGCGGTGACCCCAGCGGTGACCCCAATGATGACCCCAGAGGTGACCCCAGCGGTGAACCCAGTGATGACCTCAGTGATGACTCCAGTGGAGAGCCAAGTGATCCCAACGGACGCGAATCCGACCGCTTCCCGTATCGACTGCCAAAGAAAAACCTGGCACAAGATACATTGTAGATTACTGATTTTGTGTGTTGTGATTGTAGATTACGAGCATGCTTGACCAAGGCCTTATCGCCCTAGTTTAGGGTAGGCCCGTGCCCCAGCAGTGGGAACGTATATGGGCTGATGATGATGATGATGATGATTGTAGATTACGAGCATGCTTGAAGAGGTTAAAGGATGTGGATGAAGCGAAAGTGGTGTGCCAGGACCGTAGCACATGGCAGGAAGTGATCTCTGCCTACCGCTCTGGAGAAAAGGCGTGATTTTCTGTATGTATATGTAGATGTGTTATAATTTACAAACTGTCATTGTTACACACATTTGAAAACTGAAAATGTCCGGGATGTTTACAATGTTCTTTTGTTTTAATGAGCTCCCGATATTTCGGAACGGTTGCAAGCGCCTGTTGTTATTAGTTGTAAGAGCCATCCGGGACATCTCGGGACAAATATTTGTGTGATGAACATCGGTGTTTGTTCCGTGTCTGTGTGTGATTATGTATTTAAGTTTGTATTTAAAAATATATATGTATATATATCAGTCTCTGACGCCCATAGTACAAGCTCTGCTTAGTTTGGGGTCAGATGACCGTGTGTGGAAATGTCCCAGATATTTATTTATTTAAGGGTACCTGTCGTTCCGTGGGGAGATGAGCCGCTGCTCCGAGCGTCCGTAGCGGGTTCCTAGCACAAACGGCATCGGAGAATCTGCAAACAAACAAGACGTTAACAGCTCCTTCCACATCTTAGGGCCAATATTCTATTCTAGCTATTTCAGCTAGTCCCTCCTTCCCCTTTCCACTCCCGAACGACACGTGCTGGGCCATCCAATGCAGGCGCTGGTAGCTCGGACTAAGAGGTTTAGTTCCTCTGTTCTGTCACGTGTCATTAAGGCATGGAATGCCTTTCCAGCTCTACCAATGTTTTCCCTCCGTCCTATGATCCATGGGCTCTTCAGGCGGGGCGTGAAACGGCATTTAAGCAGTGAGTGCGACAGGCTCAATATGGTCTTTTGTGCCTGTCGACCTCGTGTTTGGAATAATTTAATTACCTACACGTGGCAAAAAAGAGAAACTAAGTCATTTAAAGCGTTGTAAACCCCAATCTGCGGAAAAATCCTAGTGAGCTGAATTTTTGTATACACATTCATATCTATACTAATATTATAAAGCTGAAGAGTTTGTTTGTTTGTTTGTTTGAACGCGCTAATCTCAGGAACTACTGGTTCGATTTGAAAAAATCTTTTTGCGTTGTATAGAGCATTTATCGAGGAAGGCTTTAGGCTATATAACATCACGCTGCGACCAATAGGAGCAAAGATACAATGGAGAATGTGTAAAAAACGGGGGAAACGCGAACGAAGTCGCTGGCACAGCTAGTAAATATATAAAAACCGGCCAAGTGCGAGTCGGGCTCGCGCACAAAGGGTTCCGTAGCAGCAAATATAATAAAAATCAACCTATCTCAAAAACTATAAGAGATACTTTGATCAAACCAAAAATCGTTGAAAGAGTTAATTAGCATGCATCACCTCTATTTTTTTTAGAATTTTATACCCCGTAGTTATAAAAATAGAGGGGGGGGGACATACTTTTTACGACTTTGAGAGCTGATATCTCAAAAACCGTTCACTTTAAGAAAAATGTTTTTTAGAAAACTTTATATCATTTTAAAAGACCTTTCCATTGATACCCCACACGGGTATGTACATCGAAAAAAAAAATTTCATCCCTCAGTTACATGTATAGGGGGCCCCACCCCCAATTCTTTTTTTTACTATTTAGTGTCATATTTTTGTAGCGGTTCATACAACACATATTCCCATCAAATTTCATCACTGTAGTACTTATAGTTTCCGAGTAAATCGGCTGTGACAGACGGACAGACGGACAGACGGACAGACGGACAGACGGACAGACGGACATGACGAAACTATAAGGGTTCCGTTTTTGCCATTTTGGCTACGGAACCCTAAAAAGGAGAAACTGACTGACTGACATATCAACCCACAACGGCTAAATGTAGGCAATGGGGAAGAACACTACTAAAGGGAACGGGAAATAGCGGGATAACGCTTGAAATTTGGCATGCAGGTATCTAAGTAAACTTGAAGATTAGTTGCAACAGGATATTGTCTAATTTCCACGAGACCGGGAGTTAGCTGGAAAAAACTTTTGTACGAAAAAATCTACACCGCGGAAGATAGATAATTGAAATTTGGCAAGCAAGAAACCTAATGAACGTAATAGTAACAGAGCCCACGACCAAAATTTTTGTCTCATAGCAATACAGCCAAAACCGCATCAAATCGATAGATAAGATTATTCTGAACTCGAAAATACCAATATCAGACATTTTCCGCGTAGCGTTTGGTCTGACCGAATTTTCAAAAGTGTCAAAGAATTTTACCGAACTGCATCATAGCAATATGTCTGATTTGCAGACTGTAGTTGAATGATGGTTCTGAGATACCGGAAACATATTTTTCAGACGTTAGTGGTGTAGCGCAAACCCGTAAAATCACTTAAAAAGATTAAAAATGAGACAAAAAAATGTCTCATAGCAATACGTCTGAAAATCTTTTTTATTAGTAAATTTTGGTTATTTGATGCGAACAAAACAATTTTCAGACGGAAATGTGGTCGCATAAAATTTTGAGACCGTTTTGAAAATGTTAACAAATTTTACCGATCGGTATCATAGCAATATGTCTGAAAATTGCTAGACATGATAGAATAAGTTGTCCACATGTGCAAAAAATTTATATCAGACAAATGAAGTGTAGCATCTTCTCTATCAGACAACTTTTCGATACTCAGATATCATTTAAGAATCGTATTGAGGCATCTTGAATTATCTGTTACAAACCAATTAATAAAAGTAAGAAAATGGCAGGGGCGTAACAAGCGCTGAGGCAGTTGAAATTAAATAGTGATTGATTTGATAGTTTTGGTTTTATTTAAGCACACTTGTTATTTGGGTTTCGGAGTATATGCTACACTTAAAGTGTCTGAAAACAGGTTTTTGGTAATCATGGCAGCAATACGAAAAGCTAAAAAAAAATTTATCCGTATTGCTATGACACAGGTCGGCTAAATTTGTTGACATTTTCAAAAATGCGCTCAGGCTATGTGCTACGCACAAAATGTCTGAAAACAAACTTTTTCGTCATACAATTATAAAATCTATGTACATTTTCACTATCAGACGTATTGCTATAATACCGACTGCCTTTTTTTTTTGACATAGCAGAAATGGCCTCCCACGCAGTTGCTACACTTTCGACCGTTACTATATACCTAGTCGGGTTCAGAATCATACGATCTAACGATTTTATAGGGTTTTTGCCGTATTGCTATGAGACATGGTTTTGGTCGTGGGCTCTGTTACTATAAAGCTTACTTGAACGCCCTTCCAGCTCATGTTTTCCCTCCCTCCTATGATCCCGGGCTCTTCAAGTGGGGCGTGAAACGGCATTCAAGCAGGCCTTCAGGGTGAGTGCGACAGGCTCAATATGATCTATTGTGCCTGTCGATCTCATATTTGGGTCTCACTACCGCTTACCTTATGTGGAGTGAGGTCATCTTGTTAGCCTATTATAAAAAATGCGATATTGCAAAATTCCCACGGGAACATACGATGCGTTGTTATGTCAGTCAGTTTTTCCTTTTATATATTAAGAAGATGTGACAAGTAAACCGGTGTACTCACTCATCTCGCTCTCGGCGCGCTTGCCGGCGTGCGCGCGCGCAGCCAGCAGCGCCAGCAGGAGCAGCGCCACGCCCCGGGGAGACATGCCGCGCTGCACGGGGAAACAGGATTTATTAGTATAGTCTTAGAAGCGAGTATCGTATGCATTGGGTACATGATGGATAGTTCGTAGTTGCACTCATAAAACGAGGAAGGGAGAAGAGGCTCTGTTAGGATAGTGTTAGAGACGATTATCGTATACGTAGGGTTCGTTGTGATGATGCGTACGGGGAAACAGGATTTATTAGTATAGGTATAGAGACGAGTATCGTATGCATAGGATAGGGTACATTATTGATAGTTCGTAGTAGCACTCATGAAACGATCACGAGAGAAGAGGCATTATTACTATAGTTTTAGAGGCGAGTATCGTATACATTGGGTTCGTTGTGATTTTCAAGAGAGAAGAGGCTTTATTAGTACACAGATAGAGGCTAGTATCGTAGCATTTATGAAACGCGCACCTAAGTATATTAAAGAAGAAACTGACTAGCTGACTGCCTGCCTGCCTGACTGATTGACTGACGTACTGAATGACTTACTGACTGACTGACTAATTGACTGACTGACTGGCTATATAACATCACGCTGCGACCAATAGGAGCAAAGATACAATGGAAAATGTGTAAAAAACGGGGGAAACGCGGACGAAGTCGCTGGCACAGCTAGTTTTTAATATAACTAATAACGCTATGCTAATATCTTCGATACGTAGAGTGTACTACATAGAGTTGAAGTTGCCAGAGCAATCAAAATTGAATGGTTCATGTTGAAACTCCACATTTTACTAAACATCGCCTCCTCGTGTCGACCCCATACTCCTAAATAATAACCAACATTATTAACGAACAAAAAGTTCGTATTATCACATCACAAATTAGCATGAGACCCTAACGAAACAACCCGGGGCTGTCCTGACGCAAATCAACTCGCGGGAAGGTCAATAACTGTTTACGGTTAAAGTTATATAAACCGAAATAATGTTTACATCGGAGTGACAGTCAACGTGAATGATACTACTTTGAGTGTATGTAGGTAAGGATTGTTCAAAACTTATTAGATGTTGTGATCGATATTTGAATCCTGCATTTTTCCCTAGTGCCTTATGTACCGCCGGACTAAGCTACTCACATTTTAAGGTCACTTTATACCATTGCTATGGCCTCAATTTTAAACTTGGCACCACTTAAACTTAAATAAAATTATTTCTAAACAGGATAAGCGGCATCTCCAAACACAGGCTCTTTAGCTTAAATGGAGACTCCATCCACCTACTTCATAATTTAAGTCAAACCTTGTTTACCGAAATACATACAGCTGTCAAAATCGACTTAAGTTCACTCGTCAATAGTAGAGATGCCTGTTATTCAACAATCGGCGACGTCTTAATCCCATAAACAGTATTTCCAACAAAGCTCCTTGAGTCTTAGCAGTTGTCGTTCTGCCGGAAGCCAAGGAAACTACCGGAAGTGCCTCCCGCGGTGGACGCGTCCGGCCGAGTCGCAAAACGACGACCAACAATAGCGTGTTTATAGCTTTTTATGGTTCTGTACCTAAAGGGTAAAAATGGGGTCCTATTGCTAAGACATGGTTGTCCATGCGTCCGTCTATCTGTCACTAGGGTGTATCTCAAGAACGACGATAGCCAGACTGTTGAAATTTTCACAGATGATGAATTTCTATTGCCTCTATTAACAACAAATACTAATAAGTTTTTACAAATATTCAAGAAGCCTCCAATATAACGAATTTCATATATTTAGAATATTGGTATGGAAACTTTCGTGTGCGAATTCTGACTCGCACTTTGCCGGTTTGGCATTAATTTCTTCGTTAATTTTTATGGTATCGGAATAGTTGTTGTTATTTTATAATTGTTAACATAACTAACTACAATTTTAAAACTTTTGTTAAAGAATAGGATTCTTCGTAAATACGAAATTTAAAAATTTTAAGTTCCATCCCAAATAATCCGACCTAATAAATTACCTAATAGTCGACGGGTTATTTTAAATTTTTATTTAATGTTACACAACATCACAAACACAGATCCCGTGGTAAGTTGTGTTACGGATGCCTATCAGAAACAAAAATCAGGAAGGATGTGAATACACAAGTACTCTTTAAAAATATATAAATAGCACACCCACTACCCAGACGTGCAAACACCAATGTTCTTCACGATCATCACACAAATATTTGTTCCGGGTGGGAATAGAACTCACGACTCCTGAAACTGTAGCCAAGTTCACTACTCCATTCCACCGAGCCAGTCATGTCAATGTTATAGAAAATCATTTTGAACTTTCGGGTTTACAAAACTCTTCATTAACATTTTCCTCGCCAAACAATAAGTTCATCCCTCTTATATTTCGGGTCCTTCAGTTTCGTAATTTACATTAAAAATGTGCATATATTTAATAGCTCTGTGTGTGGACTTATTCTAACCCCGCGACTTTAATTGCGTTTATTATAAAACCTTTGACTATCACTACATAGTATAAAGCAAAGTCCATACCTGCGTCTGTCATGTGTATGTAAGCTTAAATCTTTAAAACTACAACTACTGAGAGTTATTTTATAAAAAAAAATGGTGAAGCGCGAGTCCAACGCACAGTTTAGACAAAATTTTGCTATCTAAAACCAATCAATGTTAGTTGGGTCGTCAGAACCAATCGCTCGGAGATGGGTCGTAAAGACCCACTCGGGCTATTCCAGTTTTACAACGACCGCTGCAGGGTTAAACAGCCGTGGTGCAGTTATTCTAAATTGATTTGATGTTTTGGAGTATTTTTTTATTGCAAACAATGTAGGTGTAGCTATTTATAAATACGACATCGCTCCATTACAGTTTATCCTAACTCTAAGCAATGTTGCAGTTAGATATGTGCGTGCGAAAGATGTTATATTCAAACATCACAATCTGATTCAGCTAAAATAAAAACAATAAATTTAATAAGTATGTAAATGGATTTATAAAATTAAATAAATATTTGGGACACCTCCATTCACGGCCATCTGACCCCAAACATAGCAGAGCCTTTTCTATTGAGGTGAATAATTGATATACGCACGTAAATACTATTCACACCCAGACACGGAACAAACACAAATTTTCATCACTTAGATGTTTATCCCGGGTAGAGCTCGAACCCACGACTCTTTTAACCGTGACTAGGGTAACAACCACTGCTCTACCGAGCCAACCAAAACTAGAGCCGCCCGCGACTTCGTCCGCGTGGAATAGTAACTTTTGGCAGCAAGGAGTTATTTGAAAAATAGCCTACAATATACGTTGTAAAATTTGCTGTTAATTAGTGAAATTCCCGTTGAATTTGGTCCAGCCTTTTCGGAGATTAGCGAGAACAAACAGACAGACAAAAAAAATATTTTTGATATTCAAGTTGATTTAGTTACATACACATAGATGATTTTTTCAGTATGAAATGCAGGCATGAATCCTCGATAACATTCGAATTAATATGATGGGTCTACAAACAATGATCCTTGCGTAGGAGTGAAATTTGTCAAAATCAAAACGAAATGTTGCTGCAGTCTGAATGAGCAAACAGAGTTGATTTGATTTGATTTGACATCCGTATTTGGCTGCGAACGTTTTGCATATATTTGCAACCATTACACGTTTAATCGAGGGATATTCTGGGATAATCGATGACCATCTCTCAACTTAAACATAGAATGCAGAAACAGTTTTAAGGTCCAACAACACAAGTGTATCCTTAAAAGTTATTGACCGTTGTTTACTTTTTAATTTTATAGAACTCGGTAAAAACCTTTTAAGTTAAACGGTTTTATTTTATATGCACTGAAAACTAGGAAAAAAAATGTTACAACTTACCAATCAACCTACGTAGGTGGTCCCGGTCATTAATTATCTCTGATGGTAGTGGTAGGTACGACTAAAATTAAAAAGACGTGTGGCACTCGGGGACTGCCGCGGTATAGCTATTGCATAGCATCGTCCGATTTCGGAGCAGCTCGTCTCGATTCGTGCGAGTTTCGTAGAGTCGTACAATACGTCTAACCGCACGCACACAAACACCGTGCCGAAGTCTACCGAACTGAAACGACGTTAGACGATTGTGAGGTTTTTTTCATTACGGAATTTTTGGTTCGGTCGCCGCGCTCAAAGCCCACGATAAGAGCTATGCAAATACTTAAAACGTGGGGCCCATTAATTATTTCTGTATTACTTTTTACTATACTATACTATGCATGTGCATCCGCTAACTTCCTGACTCCTGGCTCAGTAATTTCTTACCAGAAAAACTCACACAAATGTTGAGTGAGGAGGGGAAACGGGGACTTCTCGGTCCTAACGCAGCACTTCCTACCAATAGACCAATGAGGCAGTCTTCAATTCGATGTTAGGGGTGAGAGCCATCCGCTCCCCCGCAAGTCCGGTGATGATGATGAGCCTCGTCATCACTCACACACTCCAAGCCATCATCGTAAGTCGTAGTCAGTAAGGAAAAAGAAAATATCTATAGCCTGAGAGGATTGAGGAGATTGATTTGATACATGTTTAACCGACTGCGCTATAAGCTTGTGGTTAATAAATAATAATGTCGTTATAATCTTGTAACGTAAATTCGGTTCTACTCGGCACTTTATAATAAGGAATTTATTTAATTTATTTTAATTGAATTTAATACGATCGAATACTCCACGCATAAGACTTCAACGCGCTAGGAAGAACGTGTCCGTTGTGAAATCTATACAACTACATATCGTCGGCTTAGAGTGTAAACCTGTCAAATCCATTTTTTTACTTTAATACGTTATTTATACCATTCGAAAGTGTGAAAATAAATACACAATCTAATCGTCTCTCCTGAAAATGTACCTGATATGGAGTTAGCAGGTTTACACTCTAAGCCGACGATATATAAAATTGAAGTGTCTGTATATTAAAATAACGACTTTTCACTCAATGCTTATCCATCTATACCGATATATAAAAACCCAGATTTAAAAAAAAACTGTCTGTCTGTTTATTTTCGCTTATCTCCGAAACGACTTGATTAATTTTGACTCGACTTTCACTGATTTATAAAAAATAGCTATTTTACAAGGTATAGTAAAGGCTATTTTAATATATAATTGCTGCCAAAAGTTACTATTCCACGCGAACAAAGTAGCGGGCGGCCGCTAGTCTTTATTGAAATCGGCTAAATCGTGAAAATTAAACAGAATTTTTCGTATTTAACTCCCGTACTATATTTTAAATCTAAAGAAACTTAACGGGAGACCGAGACTGCGAACCCTGTGAAGAGCTTTAAACGTCGAATCTCTCAATAATTATGTTGAGAATTAAAGTCGTAAGGCCTAGAAAACCAGACACTATAGAAAAACTATTGTGTCTGTCTCGTGTGAAAACATTGGGTTTTCACGCATAGAGTACTGGATTGATTTTTAATGAAATTTGGTATAAATATAGTCCAGAGCCTGAGAATGGACATAGGCTACTTTTTAACCGACTGCGCTATATTGAAGTAATTATTATTAGAAGTAAATATTAGTATTAGTAGTTTTACCCGTTAAACCTCTCTACGCGGACGAAGTCGCGGGCGGAAAACTAGTGTTGAAATAAACGTGTATTTTCTAAACATATTTTTTAGAGAACCGTCGTTTCGAGTCTTGCCCGTGACCACGAGCGCTGTAAAGAGCTCGAAAAGTTGGGCCTCTAAATAGTATGTTTAGAATAACAATACACGCGAGTTTAATCCGTAAAGGTCGTTTTATTTCAAACTAGTGGTCCCGGCGAACTTCATACCGCCTCCTCGCATTTCCCATGTTTTTGAACCGTTTAAACCTGGACTATGATGACATTTCAAACACGATATAAGTCAAATCGGCGCAGCCGTTCTTGAGTTTTAGCGAGACAAACGAACAGCAATTCATTGTCATATATAGATGTGTAGTGTTCGCGTAAATAATAGACAATTCCACGTACCTGTTTTTCGTAGTTGGTAGGGCGCCGAAGCGGAGAGCGGCGGGCGAATGCCGCGCGGCGCCGCCCGCCCGCCCTTATATCCGCCCGGCCGGCATATCTCGCGAACAATGCTCGTAGGAGTCGGACTCCATTGATACTACCACCTGATAATCGCACATTTACCTACATATGTGGACGGCCTCGTTCGTCTATAGGTAGCAAGTGCTGCGTTAGGACCGTGAGGTCCCCGGTTCGAGTCCGGGGTCGGGCAAAATTTGTGTAAGTTTTTCTGTAAAGAAATTACTCAGCCCGGAGTCAGGAAGTTGGGGGTTGAATGCCCGTGCCTCGGAAAGCACGTTAAGCCGTGGTCCTGCGCCCGATCTCTCATCTGTCATGTCGGATTGCCGTCTCGCCGAATTATGAGGGTAAAGGAATAGAGAGTGCACTTGTGTTTGCGCGCACACTTGTGCACTATAATATGTCCTGCGCACTTGGCTGATCTCAATTGAGATCGGCCGCCATGGCTGAAACCACACACATTTAGGGTTCCGTAGTAAACAAGCAACTATTATAGTTACGCCATGCCTGTCTGTCCGCGGCTTAGCTCAAAAACTATTGGTGCTATAAAGTTGTAATTTTACAGAGTATACATTGATCACGCCGACAAAGTGGTAAAGACAAATCTTAAAAAAATGTTTCAATTAAATAATAATAATTGAAGTTATAGTCCATCACAAAAACATTTCAACAGTAACAGCAATGTAGGGTAGACTTCCTCTTTTAAGTGCAAGGAGCACCTGTGCCAGAGAGAGCCACTCTTCCTCAGGACATTCTTTACAATTGAGACGAAACATATTCAAATGACAATAGGAAGGAGGTATGCAAGTGTGTGTGTATTTTCAGGGTACCTCCTCGTGAACTGGGGACGAAAGTGAGTTTATGAATTATGAAGTTAAAAAGATTAATTCAGAGGGCTCCAACACAAAAAAAAACTTTTTTTTTAAGCTATTGCATAGCTTTTATCGCGGGCTTTGAGCGCGGCGACCGAACCAAGAAATTCTGTAACGAAAAAATCCTCACAATCGTCTAACGTCGTTTCAGTTCGGTAGACTTCGGCACGGTGTTTGTGTGCCTGCGGTTAGATGTATCATACGACTCTACGAAAATTCCCACGAATCGAGACGAGCTGCTCCGAAATCGGACGATGCTATGCAATAGCTATACCGCGGCAGTCCCCGAGTGCCACACGTCTTTCTTTTTTTGTTAAATAGCTGCGCGAGTCCGACTCGCATTTGGTATATATGTCACCGTAAAATTGCAAATAAGGTTAGATTGCAATCTATCTCGCGAGATTGTGAACTGTCGAGTAATTGTGAACCATAACATGATGCTTACAATTTATCGTGTGATTATTCATCTGATTGCAATCTATCGAAGTGAAACTGATAAATTGCGATCTTAAATATGTCACTTGTCAATGATGTCAATGCCTGATTGGTCAGTTATAGGCATAGCCTATAGCCGACCAATCAGGGACAGCCTTAGGACAGCCGTCCGAAGGCTGTCCCTGATTGGTCGGCCTTAAAGTCAACCGTGAACTATAGTTCACAATTATTCGACAGTTCACAATCTTGCGAGGTAGATTGCAATCTATCCTTATTTGCAATTTTACGGTGACATATATGTCGCAGTCATCTGGTCGAATCAGCGATTTGATTGGATCACTAGCGCGTTCATTAAATGACGACGTTCAATTGAATGACTAGGTCGAACGTTGAATGAACTATCCTCACTCAACGTCCAACAAGTTAGCGGATTGAAACATAGCCCTTTGAACATAGCGGATGTAAAATCAGTCAGGTGATTGTAATTTAGTTCGTTTTTATTCCACTGCGGCATTGGTGCTTATCAAAACAAAGATGGCGCCAACAGCTGGTACAGATATAATCGAATAGCACTGTGTTGATACTTTTTTGAGTGAAGTTGTGTCGCCGGCTACTTTAAAAGAAAAAAATCTGGCAAAACTGGCTGGTTAATAAGGTCTGTTATGTCATGTCCGCATTTTTTTAATCTAACGTTAGTTATCTTTTAAGTTGCGAACTATTACCCTTTCACCCTACCTATTTTTACGGTTAGGTTACCCTAATCAAACATAACAAAGTCAGCTATATCTCATTCAACGACTACGCTAAATGACGTTCAGTCAAGATGTTGAACGTTAGATTCAACAACTTCACGAGTTGTCCTTTAGTCATTCAATTGAACGTCGTCATTCAATGAACGCGGTAGTGATCCAATCAAATCGCTGATTTAACCAGATGACTGCGACATACATATTATTATATATCTATCTATAACTAACATTATTCAGGGTAGGGTGAAGTTACTTAATGCTCTCGGTCAAATTATCTCAGTCATAAGACATGCTAATTATTCGTCAGTGATTAATATTCATTAAAAAAGTTCACGTCGCATCGTGTTATATCTGAACCAGTCCACAACAGCGATTGCCATTATGTGGCCTTTAATGAAAGATGATATGAGTATAATAACAGCCTCACACACACACACAAATATTAAATTAAAAATTTAAAAACCCCCGGCAATACATAAAACTTATAAAAAGTAAAAAATGGGTTAATGAGAATATCCTCGTATTTATTGTGACTCCGGACTCGGAGACCTGTCGGTCCTTACGCAGCGCTTGCTACCAATAGACCAACGAGGCAGATGAAGTGAGAGATAGGCAACTTTTTATAACGAGGCTACTCTAAGCTATCATCGTATGTCGGTAATGAAAAAAAAGGCAGAACGCGACGTATTCGGTCGTAATTTGGGACAGCGCCATCTATTGTCGAGAGGTAAAGTAGTTTGTTTAATAAAAAAAATTTGGTAGTTTCCTCTTCCTAAATTGATCATTATTTATTTTGCTTACTACTGAATACTAATTGAAATCTTATCTATATTTAGATCTGTTGAAAGTACGAAAACCTTAAAGGATAATAACAAATTCCTTAAGATTTCAATTTATATGATTGTGCGTAAAACGCCATCTAGTGATGGTTTTACCGAGATTAATGCCGAATCCGGCAGAAATATATCCGTAAAAATGTAAACCTATAATTATAATTATGTAGGTGTAGTTGTATATACGTGTTTCACGTCTTTCAATACAAATATTCATGCTGAGTTTTAGTACGAAATCATTTCATGATGAAAATAGAATCCCGGTACAATAGATACATAGGTACCTATTTCATAAGTTTATCGCATAATAAAACCCACTTCGGTAGGTAGGTATGCTTTACGCATTGTTCACACAATTTTTTGTTTTAAAGTAAAAGATATATCAAGAATCTTTGGTCTACCATGAGATCTGGCTACTTGTTCGCAGTGTAGAGCGAGTAGGTTTAGAGTGTGACCTTTTCAAAGGGTAATCTATTAACTAAGAGGGAAGCCTCGCCTTGGAAAAATGTTTACAAGGAAATGTTTTGGGTGGGATTCTAATATTACTGTACTTTACTACTTCTAATTTACATACCTATATAATTATACCTAAGTAGTAGTACTACTTAACACATGCCTACACTCATAAACTAAAGCAAATACCTACCTATCTAGGTATATTAGACGAAGTAAAAATCTTAAAGGCGAGGAATATACCTACCTACCTATTTCATAAATTTAGGGAACAGTTCAGTCTCAGTTTTGAATCTAAATGAAATATATCGAAACCATTAATGATAATATCCCTAAGTCGAGTAGACGCTCGTAACTTCAATCGACAAAGTTGAATTTATGTATTTTCTCATTGAATTCCGGCTAAAAAAACTCTACCGTACAAACTTGACAATTCCGGATAACATTACAGAACAATGTCAGATTTCATACAAACTTTTTATTTACGTACCTATATGTACCTACTTCGACTTGAAATACAATTGAATAAATAATATAAAAAACTACTTTCGTAGAGTCGTGGTCAAAGGCGCCGAAAGCCGCGGCGCTCAGCCAATCAGAGAGCGCCTCCCGCTGCGCCGGCGCTCGGCCAATCAGAGCCGGTGGTTGCGGACTTTCGGCTTGCGCCCGCTATTGTGTTGCTCCCGCGCCCGCCCCCGCCTTCATACCTCGGCTAGCCTGCGCCGGCGCGCTAGAGATGTACCCGATATCGATCGACATTGATTTTCGGGATCTAGTCCAAATGTAGAGTTTAAATTACCTCGTAGTAAGACAGTTGTACATTTATGAGAATTAAGGTCGCTTTTAAAATGGGCACATTTTAATTTTCTTAGGTGTAATTTTGTGAGTTTAAAATATGTTTTGGTGTATTTATTTTTAGTTTGCTGTATTAAAATCTAAAATAGCAATACATACATTATTTTTTTTTAACTTGTCTGTATTATTATTAAAGTTCTATGGATTGTGATTTCCCAAATATTTACATATAAGATGAAGATTATAATAAGGTTTTCAAATCATGACCACCGAAAATCTAAGTTGAATAATTACATTCACTCCAATATTGACTGGCTCGGTGGAACAGTGGTTAGTGACCCAGGTTTACTACCTACGGTTCCAAGAGTCGTGCGTTCCTTTCCCACTCGGGACAAATATTTGTGTGACGAACATCGGTGTTTGTTCCGTGGCTGGGTGTATTATTAAATATATTTAAGTTTATTTGTGTATCCACTTTCGTTTCTGATTTTTTTACCCGACTACGGCAAAGCAAAAGGAGGGTTATGATTTTGACAGGCTATGTATGTATGTATGTATGTATGTTCATCTGTTTCCACATAACTTCTAAATTGCTTGTCAGAATTCGACAAATGACATATCATTAGAAGCGTCTTAATTGTCCGCTGGTTATAGGCTATATAGGGTTTCACAAAATCTAATGTGGCGCCCACTAGCGGACAAAACATACAGAGTAAAAAAATAAAGTTAAGATAAATACGCCGTGTTTGGTATCATTGGAAAGCGCTTTACTTGTACATTTTAAATATATATATATATATATATATTACTAGCATTTGCATGTGACTTTACGTATATTCATGGACTGATTGCATATAGTTCACATCTTTTCGTTCATAGCTTCTTTACTACGTCCCCTTAAAATATAAAACATGTTGGTTCATCAATTTAACTTTTGATAATATTATGCGCCACAAATACACTTTAACACCAAAATAGTACAAATAATAAAAAGTTAAAAACTAAAACCCAACTACGACAAAAAACGACGCTGAAAAAGTATAAAACAAGACTTTTAGAACACTGAACTGAACAAAGTTGCTTATGTAGTTCCAACTATGTAGAGATAAGTTTTCATGTTTGGAAAGGCGTAGTCACACGTTCCATACACAAGTACCTACCTACCGTAGCACTTTGACAACTTTGACAACGACAATACATACGATGTAGCCTTATCCCCAGAGGGGTAGGCAAATATCACTTCTTGCCATGAGTAACGGTTCTGGCACACCACTTACGCTTCTTCCACATCCATCGATCTTCTCATGCATGCTCGTCAATTACAGGTATTTCTGACCTGACCTTATAGCAAGATTATCATCATCATCGTCAGCCCATAAACGTCCCCACTGCTCGGGCACGGGCAAACCCTAAACTAGGACGATAAGGCCTTAGTCAACCACGCTGGCCAAATGCAACTACACAACCTAGAATTTCATAGTAGGTGTGCAGGTTGCCTCACGATGTTTTCCTTTCCCGATAAAACGTCAAATAATCGTACATATGAATGTCAAAAAGGAAAGACACAGTGGTACATACGCAGCAGGGTTTGAACTCTCGCTTGGCAAGCAACTACCTTAACCATTCGGCCATCGACGCTTTTAGATTAAGATTATCATAATCAAGTTTAGAATAATACCGAATTGCTCTTAACAAATACATATTGTTTATTGTATAGATACGCTCGCTACTTTGCTTGTAATATATTGTATTATTCGTTTCTGTTTTCTCAGTAAGTGAATTGTTATATAAATTTTTAATGAGAAATAATAAATGTATTAAACCATAAAACCATATTAATGAAATATTCAATTATTATTTGCCGTAGATCCTTTAACGAATTATCGATATCGTGCGCGCGCGCTCTGTAGGGTCGGCTCTATCGCTCTATGTGCCTTTCGAAACTCCCTTCCAGAAAATATCGTCAGTCGCGAGTCGCGCACGGTCGGGAGCGGGAGTACGCACGAAGATTTAATTTTTACTTTAAAGTTATTCTTCATTTACACTTAAAATTGGTTCAAAGTACTATTAAAACTACTTCTTAATTGTCTGGCGGCTGCATCAACCACGTAAGTACCATTTTAATGACTCTTTCAGATAGTTTTATGCTGTTTGAGACACGTGCAAAGTACATGCGAAGAAAGTTTTCTAACTATTGAAATTCAATGTTTGCCTTTGGTTTTTTGTTGAAAATGTATCTGAAATATGTTTAGTAATATGACTTCTTAGTGGTTTTCCAATTTTTACGTGATTTAAGCTATTATTTCGAACTTTTTCGTATGTACCTACCAGGCAGGTAGGTATACGAATTTGAGTTGATTTTGGTGTTTAAATACTAGCTGTTGTGATTATTACATTGAATTAGCTTGTTCTTGTAATGTCTTAGCTAATAAAAAGCCCACCGTCAATTATAACGCAGTTTTTCAAGTTTTTAGATACCTACCAAAGTACCTACTAGTTTTCCTATTCAAACCAAGTTATTTTGAATTGTTCTTCAGTGTATACTAAGCTACAATAAATCATTGTAACGTAGAGTTTAAGAAGCTTGAAACAAGCAAATAATATGGTTTTCTCCTTGTAATTTGAAATTCAAAAGCTTTATGCGGCCTCGTGCAAGTGGCGCCACCTGTCTTCAATTTCCTCTAGGAAGGACGCGGCTTCCTATTCCTTATATGGTCATGTTTTAGCGTAATGTTATGCGGCTTGAATTTTAACATTACGTGACGGACTGCTGTAAAGCTATTTTGAACGGACGGTTATTTGTTTTCATACGAAGTTCTGTCATCTTGTCGCGTAGCCTAAGATGCCTAAGATGTAGGTTCTAGGTACAGCAGAGTACCTACCAAGTGCCTACCAGCACCGTAATGTTACCGCTTTGTGCACATGACTATTCGGTGCGCCAAACATCGAACTCTCCATTTCGGCACCCAGCGATCCGACACAAACCTTCTAAATTGAACTCGCCGTAAAAAATTAGGTTTCCTTAGATTTTTTTTCCTTTTCTGCCTTTAAGACTTAATTAAATTATTATCTAATGGGCAAACTTTATAGAACTATCTCGAATAAACGCTTATCGGAGTTATAGGTAGCTTGACAATTCTTGTAGGCAGAATCTATCGTAAAGAATGTAATTAAAGCGATTTCTGATTTCATAGGTGTACCTATTAGTAGACATACCTAAGCATGTATGTATACTTAAATAATAATAATAATATCTTGGTTTGTTATTGTTCTGTCTGTGTTCAAAGGCAGTCGCCAGCCCGAACGTACTCCCGAAAAGTCGAAAGTGGCGCCGCCGCCGGCGCCCGGTGCTCAGAGGAACTACTGAAACGAATCATGAATGTAAGTCTATCCACTTTATTACATCTTATTTGACGCTTCCTTCAAGTCAGTAATAGTATTGAGCTTAACTGTATGTATGACAACTCTAATTCACAATATTGTATTATTACACTTAATGATTTACATCTCGCCATACTCTACCATCAAAAATATCGTATAGCTCTGGCGACTACCCAGCGACATTAAGTGTGTATGGCCAAAAAGGACAGTGTTATTAATTTGTATTAGGTTTATTAATTGCTCGATAACTGTTTCCAGATAGTCGTATGCCTGAGTGCCGCTCCCGAGAGATCGAAAGTGGCGCCGCCGCCAGCGCCCGCCCAAAAGTGGAACTACAAAATGAAATAATAATGTGAGTATGTAAACCAATCTACTTGAACGAACTATACATTGTATTAGACATACACCATATCAAACTTTCCTTCGTTAAAATCATTTTTTTCTAAACGCTAGTGTTCAGTTAAAACATTACTGACTTTATTCATGCCATACTTAGGTACCAATTAGGTGCCTACATTAATCCTTACTAATATAATAAAGGTGAAAGTTTGTATGTATGGATGTATGTATGTTTGTTACTCTTTCACGCTCAAACGACTGAACCGATTTTCATGAAATTTGGTATGATGGTAGCTGGCACTCTGGAATAACATATAGGCTACTTTTTTTTTTTAATTCAACCCCCATGTGGTTCATTGGGGGGGTGAAAATGAGTATGGGAGAATTTTTACGTGTTTGTCGATTTTTATAAAACTTGGTATGGAGGTAGCTGGCATTCCGGAGAGACACAAGCGCAATTTTTTTTTAATTCAACCCCCATGGCTGTCATTGGGGGGGTGAAAATTTGTATGGGAGAACTTTTACGTGTTTATAGATTTTCATAAAACTTGGTATGGAGGTAGCTGGCACACTGGAAAAACACCAGCGCTACTTTGGACCTGGGTGGGGGGGACATATTATGGGAGAACGTTGACGGAACTTTCACTAATAAATAACAAATTTAACAAGGAATGTAGGCTGTTTTAATACAACATTGCCACTAAAACCCATTAATACGCGGACAAAGTCGCGGGCGGCCGCTAGTATGTTATATATGTACATGTATAACTAGGTCAACTGTATATTGAGTAACATGTCGGAAGATGAGGTTGGTGGTGTATTGTGGGTAGCGACTTACGAGTGTGTACGTGAGGCGAGCGTGCAGTTTCTTTGACTCATAGGTAGCCGGTCAAAATAATGCCGTCATCCGACCTTTTAAGCTATTGCATAGCTTTTATCGCGGGCTTTGAGCGCGGCGACCGAACCAAGAAATTCCGTAACGAAAAAAACCTCACAATCATCTAACGTCGTTTCAGTTCGGTAGACTTCGGCACGGTGTTTGTGTGCGTGCGGTTAGACGTATTCTACGATTCTACGAAACTCGCACGAATCGAGACGAGATGCTCCGAAATCGGACGATGCTATGCAATAGCTATACCGCGGCAGTCCCCGAGTGCCACACGTCTTTTTTTATCTTAACCTGTACACCATACAAATTCTACAATACATGATAATATGAGACTGTTGTTGCTGACTGAATGTATCAAGCAGTGTTGATTTGTGTTCAGTATAGAAAGCAATACTTCTTGTCCATAAATTATTAAGAAGTAGAGGGCTGTCAAACCAATAACTAGGTAAGTACCTACATTACTTGCGCTAGCATTGGCTGACCATTCACAGGAGTACACTACTAAAAAACTTGGAATTTATTTGCGATCTTTGATCTTGGACACAACGTTGCGTTCTCGCTGAATGCAGACTGACCAGCCCAAACCTATTATTTTCTTCTAGTTTTATGAAGGGTAATATACCTAACAATAATGAAATGTTTGTTCCTCTTTAAGAATTGGTAGTAAGTGTAAGAAACCAAAAATTTACTAAAGTCTTTGATCAATTCCTGAACAAATCTGTATTGTTCGTTTTATCATACAAACAAAATTGGTCTGTGTTTGTTTCATTTCTTGCGCCGTTCATACAAAATGGACATAGTGCTAAGGATATTTGTGTACGAATTTAATATATGTATGTTAGGGAGTAAAGTTGCTTAATGAGGAAAATGCAACTCGTGTAGGAATTGTAGAGTATTTTTTTCTAACTCAGCGCCTCTTTGGCGAGTATTAGAAATACTGTAACATTAACCAATCTGCAAAATGGCCGTTCCCTTGGTGCTGTATTGGAGTGTAAACCCAATATCCAAGAGGTTTAGTTCCTCTTTTCTGCCACATGTCATTAAAGCATGGAATGCCTTTCCAGCTCATGTTTTCCCTCCCTATGATCCCGGGCTCTTCAGGCGGGGCGTGAAACGGCATTCAAGCAGGCCTTCAGGGTGAGTGTGACAGGCTCAATATGGTCTATTGTGCCTGTCGACCTCATATGTGGATCTCACTACCGCTTACCATCAGGTGGAGTGAGGCTATCTTGTTAAGACATGTTGTTAATAGTCCATTAATGTGTTTCCAGGAGCGGTCGATCGCGACGCGCGCGGCGCCGTCGCAGCGGACCGGCTGCGGCGCGGGCAGAGATACTTACAAAGGTTAATAATACTACAGTATTACAATATTACATCGCTTATACAACGTGAAATTTTAGTGGTTGTTTTCCCGCAGAAAAATGATTCTATCTTCAGTGTGCAGTTCTTTTTTGGTAAAATCAATAAATGCCGGTTTTACGAAAGGTTTAACCGTAACTCGAAAGCACGTTCGAACCGCTTTATGACTTAGGGTGTAGAGCTTCTTCCGCTTTAAGCATCGATTTCATGCGGCAAGCAGTACCTAAATACGTCACATCTTCAAAAACAACGATAGCTTCTCTCGTTTTCGAGTTGGAAAATTATTATTCTGAAAAAGCAAAAAAAAAAAAATTTTTTTTCCGATGAATAATTTGCATGATTCGATAGTTTACTAAAGGCAAATCGTTCTGCCACGGGAAAACAACCACTAAAATTTCACGGTGTATACTAATCGGCCTGATCGCCCTGGTTGCGAAAGTGACCACTTGCGAAAATGACATTCTATGAAAGTGACCAAAGTTTTCGAGATGATCATTTGCGAAAGTGACGATCTGCGTCAAAACCAGGGAAGGCCCGTGCGTGCCCCAAGCATTGGCTGCAGAAGCAGAACGTGTATGGGCTGATGATGATTATATCTCGAACATCCAATGTTAAGGAGGGTATTTAAGAACAACAGATGGCGTGACTGGCGGTCCGAAACTGCGATTGGTTAATTTGACAAGAACTTTCAGCATAACTTACATACATACATACATACATAAAATCACGCCTTTTTTCCAGAGGGGTAGGCAGAGATCACTTCCAGCTATCCACTTTTCACCTCTGTGGGAAACGTGACGTGACGGGTTGTGGACCACGTCGCCGCCATTCTGCCTTGTGCATTTTTTAACAAGGTCATTATTATTAGTATAACTTTGAAGTTGGGAGTCCGAATAAATCCTAAACAGTCTACGCCGCGCCATCATTCATCATCATTTTGACTGGCTCGGTGGAACAGTGTCACAGCGGCGAATAGTTGATCCAACATTCCCTGTTGACCATTCTCTGTCCTCTTCAATTTATCTGTTTTTGTATTATAACATTAAAACTAACCAGTTGCATTTTATTTGTTGCAGATTCGAGATGCCTAGTTTTGAATGGTGAGTGTTTCTTTTGTTTTTATTCTTTTAAGTATAAAAGAAGCAATGACATGAATAAAATGAGTACCTAATTTAGATAATCCCATGTCACGTATCTAGTTTCTGGAATTGGTAGATATCAGATAATTATTGACAATAATGTACGTATATTCAGTTTCGACTCTATTATTGGGTGTAGTTTGCACTGCACAAATAAGTAGTATAGTCGCCTCTGACCATATATTTATCTTAGTCGTTGATTATTATCGGTACTTATACTCTAGGAATTCACAATTACCTTACTTATTTCATGGACTCTTCAATAAAGTTTACTATTTCGTGTGTAATAAATAAATATTCTCTTTTTATTTCAGGCCATTTATCTTCAAAGTTTTATTTCTGTGATGCAATGATTTATTTGACCTTTAATTAATTATACCCATAGAGTTTTAGTTTAAGTACTATGCACATTTTGGTTATCAATGTGTCAAGGAACCTTTAGGTATCCTAAAGTAATTATTTTGTAAGAAGTAGAGAGTAAGCCTTATCGCCCTAGTTTAGGGCAGGCCCGTGCCTCAGAAGTGGGGACGTATATGGGCCGATGATAATGATGATAAGAAGTAGAAACGCATTGAACGCATTATTTATTTTTTATATGATTGAATCCAATCTTTTTTAGGTTTTCATAAACAATTAAAACATTGACGGGCGTCACTACATGATGAATGTCATCATAAATAGGATAGCATTATCTCTTTGAATATTCTGAAGATTACTTACAATCATCGGGTAATTTTGCGAGGAATACAGTGTATTTTCACGGAGTATTTCTGGATCGCCAACAGTTCTTATGATGTCAAATATTAGAAGTACAATTCGGTAACGTATTGAAAATATCTGATTAATTTGCCTTTAAATCAAAGCGGTAGATTTTTCTCATAGTGTGTCAGTTCAGTTAAAAGAAACTATGTATATAGTTTTGAGTGCTTTGGTTGAAATGTAATATGTGTGTATTGTTCACCCGTGATCATGGCGCTTGCAACAGTGTCGAAATATCAGGAACAAAACAACATGATAAATATCCCGGACAGTTACAGTTTTCTAATGTGTAAGTTTGCTGTGTGTAAAGTTAAAGCATATCTTTATTTGTGTGTATATCAATTTCATTATGTTCTTAACAATACTTCTTTGTGTTGTGTTGGGATCTACTCAAATTTAGGATAAGGTGATGTGTTGGTTACTTTCTAAAGTGTTACTTGTGATGTGAAATCTATGATATTAATTTACTTCAATAATAGTGTGGTGTTTAGTGTAATAATTATAGTTTAACGATAACAACAACAAAACAAGTAGGTACGTCAGAGAGTCACTCACTCAAAGCTTATTGTCACATCATCACCAAGATGACTATTGTATTCAAATATACATTGAAGAAACCTGTAAAGGCGTTAGTTCCTGTAACCAAACCATCCGAAGCTCGTTTTCGTCCTGGAGTCATGTATAACCCAGACCAAGGCTGTTGGTGGCAGAAGATGGAGGCTGGAGAAATTCAAAATGGCGGAACTGCAGTGATATCAACTCAGGATCGCAGCTCTATATTGATGGACAAAGAATATGCAGCATTTCTGTTTTGGGTTTATATTTATTTGAATACTTTTATATGTTGAATTTATTAATCAAAGTTTATGTATTAAATTTCTTTCCTGATCCCTGTATTTAATTTGAAATAAACATAAGTCTACTTGCACAATTCTAATTATTATTTTGGTATATTATTACACGACTTTTAAAAACACTAAGGTGCGTAGGTAATTGTTACTTTGTTATCTTAATATTAGAGTTTATTTTCTAATACAAATCGAACGAAATATACAAATCGTGTTTGTGGTGAGTGCCATATTGTGTGTATTATACAAGTGTTGTGTCTGTGCATACTATCTTCATACTAACTTGAATCAAATTCTGTCATCAGTATGAAAGCCTACATCTCGCTGTCAGGCCATACCATTGTTTTCGAGTTCGATCACTCAGCTCGGCGGAAGATCTTTCCTTTATCAATAAGTTGAGTAAAGTAGCGGCTATGAAGAAGAAGAATTGTATAGCCTAGTGTGAAGAAAATGGCCAGAAGTCAGCCGTAAACAACACTAGCACTACCCAATATTCCTGCAAGTAACCAAATCAGAAGATCTGGCCCAAAATCCCTGCGCTACACACTTTCTTCAGCTGCACAGCATGGAGTCTGCGTCCATAGCATACCATTCATCACTATCCCAGCCAAGTTTTTCTTTATAACGAAATTCTCAAGACTCTCTAAGCAAGAGCTCACCACGACCATTGAGATGGAATCACCAACTACGAGAGAAGTCACCAAACTCAAGAGAGCCAGCCGACAGTTTAGTATGACCGACGCCGTGGACATCAAGCTCGTCGTTGCACCACATCCTGCACAACCTTACTTCATGATCTCATCATCAGCAAACAGAAGTACCAGACCAAACGTTGACAGCGGCAGAAACAACGTGCAAGAATTCGCCTACCGTCGGACTAGTTTTTGGTAGATACGAGTGTTAACATATTCGTCCTACCTCGAATGAAAACCCACAACGAAGCTTTCATTCAAGTTCTATGCCGCCAAAATATCAACTATCAAGCAACCTAGGGAGAGAAGACATTAGAACTCGACTTCAATCTAGCCACTCAACAAGTGGAAGTTCATAGCAGCCGACGTGATTGGACGCCGCCACTCCATCGTAGCCTCAGCAGTCATCCAGAGCCACAGCACCGTGCCTCACGGAACTATCACAGCATTCATAACTTCCTGGTTCTTCGGCACTCGTCTCGACTCATCACGCAGCATCGTCCTGACTCAGCGATGACTCATCCCAATGCATCCTCATCACTGACATTGCATCATTCAACTGACTCGAGCACATCCCGACACACTATGAACCTTGAGGACCTGGTACTTCGCACTGATTGTAGCGACATCCGACAAACAAGTACGACGAGCAACTAACAGATGGCGCTTATGTTGCATCTCCATATTAATCTCATTAGTATTTGAAAGCCTATATCTCGGTATCAAAGTTTATTTGGCCAGTAAGTATATACGAGTACATACAAGAAACCAAGATAGTAGCTAAGATAATAAAAAGTTAAAAACTAAAACCCAACTACGACAAAAAACGACGCTGAAAAAGTATAAAACAAGACTTTTAGAACACTGAACTGAACAAAGTTGCTTTATGTAGTTCCAACTATGTAGAGATAAGTTTTCATGTTTGGAAAACCGCAGTCACACGTTGTCAAAGTGCTACGGTAGGTAGGTACTTGTGTATGGAACGTGTGACTACGCCTTTCCAAACATGAAAACTTATCTCTACATAGTTGGAACTACATAAGCAACTTTGTTCAGTTCAGTGTTCTAAAAGTCTTGTTTTATACTTTTTCAGCGTCATTATGTGGAAACAGATGAACATACATACATACATACATAGCCTGTCAAAATCATAACCCTCCTTTTGCTTTGCCGTAGTCGGGTAAAAACTAGAATGTGGTTTGTCTATAATATTTTATGTAATTTATCTTGTGAATTTAAGTGTTTTTGTGGTGTGAATCTTATGATATTCAGCAAGATGGAATGATCGAGCCAAAGTTCCTGAGCTGACGCTTATCACGAAGTAAAAGCGTCGGGACAAGACTTCCACATCCTCCAGAAGATTTATTGTTTGAAGATAGATGTACAAACAAGATGCAGTGAAGAATTATAAATTAAAGAAACAGAAATGAATAAAGAATTACTTTATGAGTGAATTTACATTATTATATATAAGAAGTATTAGTTTGATGAAATATTGTAACTAGTGTTTGTTAGTTTAATGCAATAATTATGTTCTTAAGATACTAGCACAAATTTTTCGAGTACCTATGGATATTTCAGTTGTCAGGCATCTTCTTATCATTCTTATTTTTGGAACTCCTTATTCAATCCGTCTGTCAGTTTGCATTGCCTGCCGTCCGTCTGTCTGTATGTTCGTCCGTCCGTCCGTCCGTCCGTCCGTCCGTCCGTCTGTCTGTCTGTCTGTCTGTCTGTCTGTCTGTCTGTCTGTCTGTCTGTCTGTCCGTCTGTCCGTCCGTCCGTCTATCCGTCTGTCTGTCTGTCTGTCGGTCCATCCGTCCGTCCGTGCTGTCCGTCTTTATGTTTGTGCGTGCGTCCGTCTGTATGTATGTAGTTTGTCCGTCCGTCTTGTCTGTTTGACCGTCGTTCCGTCTGTCTCTCTGTATGTATGTATGTTTGTGCGTGCGTCAGTTTGACCGACCGACCGTCCGTCTGTCTGTCTGTTTGACCGTCCGTCCGTCCGTCTGTCTGTCTGTATGTTTGTCTTTTTGTACGTACGTCCGTCTGTCTAGTGTATAATTTATAATTAAATTTATTAAATATTGACTTTTTATGTAATATATTCAATTTAAAAACACAAGTAAAATTAATAACCCGACGTTTCGATCGGGTTACACCAATCGTATTCACTATACTACCCTGAACAACACCATCCAAACGTAGAATACATTAAAAGCTCCCACGCGGCCACGTAACAAACGTGATTCATTCGCTTACACACCTGTCTACATCTACCTACCACTAGCTCCACCTACTTTCAATATTATACAGATTGAGGCCACACATGACCACCCCAAACTAAGCAGAGCATGATCACACCCAGACACGAAACAAATACCGATGTTCGTCACACAAATATTTGGCCAGAGTGGAAATCGAACCCACAAATCTTGGAACCGTAGCCAGGGTCACAAACCATTATTCCACCGAGCCAGTGTGTGTGTTTACTTCGTAGACACTTTAGTACTTAGGTGTGAGTGTGTGTGCGTGCGTGCGTGTGTGTGTGTGTGTGTGTGTTTGTGTCTGTGTGTGTGATTTATAGTGTGAAAAGAAAGAACTAAGGAGCAAAATATGAGTTTAGTTAACCTCTATCATTATTTTATTTTTGAGCTTACCTTGAAATCATTTTAGTGAAACCACGAGAACAATCTGGTAAAGGATCTTATATTTCGTTTCAGGACTTTCTCTCTTGTTCCTGTCTTGTATGCAAGCTGTTTGTTGTTAAAAAGCCTATTCATGAGTCGTTTGTTCTTCATTCCATTTATTTGTATGTGTGGATTATTTTTCAGACTGAATTATCTTTTAATCTTAGGCGTTTAGGTTTAACTATGAGGTTACTCCGTCTGTGCTGTCTGCATTGTGAAGTGTTTTATTATAGTTAGCTGTTTCCATAAGGATTGTACGTACATGTACATAGCAGGATTCTTGAGTAGTGCAGTAGTTGTTGCAGTGTCCACTTTTGATGATATTGTCTTGGTAGAGGTCCACTGGTGTGTTAGTTTTCAGATCTTTGGCTTTCTGTTTAGTATTTTATTGTATCTTGTGTGTTGGTTGATTTCATAAGCGTCAATATCGTTTGTCTGTTAGCAGTGAAAGTTGGGTATAGTCGTAGAGTCATTATGAAGCAAGTTTTTGTTCGGGCCTGGGTCTTAGGGTGTCTGTCTTGTAGTTTCTCGTGGTTTCACAGAAAAGGAACCCGTTCCTTATTCTTCTTTTAACGAAAACATTAGAAGAAAAGTCATATTTTGTTTATGTTATGACAGGAATTGAGATACGTGTAGTTAGTTGTATGAAAGTTGATGGCTAGAGTCACACCCTTAAGTGTAATGAAAGATAGATGTCTTGAGTTTTGTTTGGAAGCAACGAAGTTTGTAACGAATTAATTGGTCAGTTTCGATTCCTGACTGGAGCTTTAATATAGCAATTGTAAGTAACAAGTAAAGTTACTTTTAAGCAGATGAGAGTGGGAGGCGTGAGGAAGTGCAATGTTAGCGACCTGAGCGGGTTCGATCGCGTGTACATTAGACATTTTTATTGATAGGTACTCATTCATTTCCGTACAATTCTTATCTAGGTACTACTAACATTTTAAATGCGTAAGTAACCCTGTCCGTATGTCTGTCTCACTTCTCTTGTTCTTTCAATGAAATACATTTTAAAAAGCTGTATTGATGTATGATGTGTAAACTTGTACCCTCACTAACTAAACCTTATGTACTACATTCACATATTCAACCACACAGTAACAATGTAGGTAACTTTGCTGATTACAAAATGGCCGCCATCTTTTATCAGTAGTTCCGATACTCGCCGCACAGCGCCACTGAAACATAAAACATCCGAAACAGGTTATTGCTTAAATTAATTATGTAGTTTTTAAATTGAATATACATACTTATAATGTGAGTTTTTCTGGAATAAGAAATCGTCGGAAGTTGGCACATCCGTGCCTCGGAAAGCACGTTATTGGTCCTGCGCCTGTTATATCATCGTTCATGTCTGAATGCCGTCTCAAAGAACTATGAAAGGGAACAGAGTGTGTACTTCTGTAAGTGCATAAATATGTATGTGCACTATAATGCTCAATTACCTGATCTATTGATTGAGCATGGCTACCAGGACAGAAAATTGACACCATTATTATGTTCACTAGCAAAATGTATTTTTAATTAGATCATACATATTTTATCTATAAGTCTTTAGTCATTTAGTGTAGTCTGTAAGTGAATTTAGCTAAGATTTAAGTTTAATATAGTTTGGATAGTACTAAACAAAAAATTACTTGTTAAAATAATGGATACACTTATGGGTGAGATAATGAGTTGAACCCCCAAAAATTACCTAACCTACCTTTAAAATACCTTCTTAGATTTATGATTTTGTTATATTTTTTTATCCCATTCATATTCACAAATCTGAAATGTTGTTGAAAGTCTGATAAGGAGATGCCATCTGAGAGTTGTCTTTATAGTTAGTATTGATTTTTTATCCAATTTGAAACAGTAAGATGAACAATGGCCCTATAAGGCAATAACAATAGTGTTAATACATTGTGCAGCCACTATTATTAGTTAAGCCAGCAAATCAACTAGTTATTATTATAATTTCAAACTGTCATGGTTACACACATTAGAAAACTGTAACTGTCCGGGATATTTACCATGTTGTTTTGTTTTAATGAGCTCCCCAAGGAGAAGGGGAGGGGGAGTGAAGGGGAACTCATTAAAACAAAACAACATGGTAAATATCCCGGACAGTTACAGTTTACTAGTTATTATTAAGTTTTTAACATGTATGTAGGTACTTCGTCAATAGTCATGGTCGTGGTGCGAAAACTGTTGCTTTGTAAGAAAGTTTACATAAATAAATACTATCAAATTACAAATATGTTTTATTCCATAGTTTCTTTGTAATAAGAGATACGTTTAAATTGTCTGAATCATTGCATCACTGAATATAACGAAGAGGCGGTGAGGACTAAGGAGAGGCGAGCGGTCTGCGCGCCCGGCGCGGCGGCGAATGGACTAAAGTGAGTATTAAACATGAAATAATTAATTACTTACCTCGTACATTACTCATTAATAAAGCTCTTAAAGTTCTCTTCATTTATTTGATAACATAAATTGCACAAAAATAATATTACTGTGCGATAAATGACGAAATACCAATAGTATTCCTAGTTTGCCTTCACTTTCAGATAGATACCAGATAAAATCTGTACTTCTACATGTTAGATCGGTGACAATATTTAAAAAGGATCAGTTCGTAGTATTAAATCAATAAACAACTTCATAATGTATTTTTTTCACAGGTGCAGTGTAGTACAGTGCGTTAAGTGTAGTGAGTGCAGTATCCTGCGACGGTCGGAGCGAGCCAGCAAATATAAGGTAGGAATCAAAACTACACCATACTTTATTTAGATATTTAACAGGATTTCATTCTTGATCTGAACACAAAGTTTTTTTCATATACCTTGACTATCTAGTTACTCGTAACGCCACCTAGCGCAAAACACAATGACTCGAGCAGTGACATAAGTGATGCTTTTTACCCGACTACGGCAAAGCAAAAGGAGGGTTATGATTTTGACAGGCTATGTATGTATGTATGTATGTATGTATGTATGTATGTATGTTTGTATGTATGTTTGTATGTATGTATGTATGTATGTATGTTCATCTGTTTCCACATAACTTCTAAATTGCTTGTCAGAATTCGACAAATGACATATCATTAGAAGCGTCTTAATTGTCCGCTGGTTATAGGCTATATAGGGTTTCACAAAATCTAATGTGGCGCCCACTAGCGGACAAAACATACAGAGTAAAAAAATAAAGTTAAGATAAATACGCCGTGTTTGGTATCATTGGAAAGCGCTTTACTTGTACATTTTAAATATATATATATTACTAGCATTTGCATGTGACTTTACGTATATTCATGGACTGATTGCATATAGTTCACATCTTTTCGTTCATAGCTTCTTTACTACTTACTAACACCAAAATAGTACAAATAATAAAAGTTAAAAACTAAAACCCAACTACGACAAAAAACGAAGCTGAAAAAGTATAAAACAAGACTTTTAGAACATACAATACTATTTTGAAGTATGCAATATTTACTATGTAGAGATAAGTTTTCATGTTTGGAAAGGCGTAGTCACACGTTCCATACACAAGTACCTACCTACCGTAGCACTTTGACAACGTGTGACTGCGGTTTTCCAAACATGAAAACTTATCTCTACATAGTAAATATTGCATACTTCAAAATAGTATTGTATGTTCTAAAAGTCTTGTTTTATACTTTTTCAGCGTCGTTTTTTGTCGTAGTTGGGTTTTAGTTTTTAACTTTTTATTATATGTTATTATCACATATTTTTATCGCTTAGTTTTATTCCTTCTACATTAAACACAATATGCATATGGAAGTCAAGTCCTACATAGGTAAATGTTTTAGCAACCCAAATAGGTAGGTATAACATAACATTTTAATAGGCAATTAATATTACCGTTTGTCTCATACTTTTAAATTTTAATAGATATAAAATTTTGCAAACAAAAGAATCTTGATATTGCAAAACAACTAAAACGCTACTTTTTAGTTACGACTATCGGTTACGGCGTTAAAGAATGTATTTGTAACGTTTGTAACGTGACAAACGATTTCGGCAGCGAGTAGGAATAGTACATTATCATCATATTCATTTTATGAACTTAAAGCTAGTCTATTACTGAACATAATTTTTTTACGATAATCCGCTTACATTTCCATATTTTAAACCTTCAATGTGCTATTTCATTTAATTTTCTTACGACTGGTGATATATTTACTCGTAGCGCCATCTGTTGACGGGAAGCTGAACATAAGTTATAGATGTATTTCGGCCCTTAATATTGTAAATTAATATTGAACTTATAGTACAGGATCCGTGGTGTATTTTTTCACTTGATTACTATCAAGCTAATTTTCCGTGAGTAGCTTCATTTTGATAAGACGCCCAAAAAATTCCTGTGCGAAAATTTTTGATTGTGGTAGCTAACAGAGGTATCAATGATTAAATATTTAGGACCGTAGGACCGGGACAAAGTACCACGGAATTTGTAGGACAATATGACCGTTACATTATATAAATATTAACTAAGTAAAATAATAAAAATCAGCTGGTTAGTAATCATTTTTGGTGATCTCCTCCCCCTCCAACTTGTATCGATAACGAGATCACCAAAAATGATTACTAACCAGCTGATTTTTATTATTTTACTTAGTTAATATTTATATAATGTAACGGTCATATTGTCCTACAAATTCCGTGGTACTTTGTCCCGGTCCTACGGTCCTAAATATTTAATCATTGCTACCTCTGTTAGCTACCACAATCAAAAATTTTCGCACAGGAATTTTTTGGGCGTCTTATCAAAATGAAGCTACTCACGGAAAATTAGCTTGATAGTAATCAAGTGAAAAAATACACCACGGATCCTGTACTATTATACTTTTTAAGGTTATTTAAATCTAACATTCGCAAACATATTTTCGCAATATAATTGCATTGCAACAAATCAAAACATTTTTTTCTCTGAATCTTGGATAGTGAGTTATAGCGCCATCTATTGGCGTCTAGCTCAAAATAATAAAGCAATCTGAATCATAAGACATGAAAGTTTATCATGTCTTATTACTTTTAATTAGTTATTTTCTACAATTTTACACGTAAATAGATACTTGAATTTTGTTTTTTATTAATTTAGAACAATCTTATTATTATGGTTTCTAAGAAATACATAATTAGGTTTAGCTTAGTGAGTTGAAATAAAATTAGGTATTATTTCCTTATTACCAAGACAGATGGCGTGTTTTGTAAAATAATATGTTCGATGTAATTTTAAAATGTATGAAATACTCTCATAAAAGTTTACATATATTTCTTACTAGCTGTGCCAGCGACTTCGTCCGCGTTACTCCCCGTTTTTTACACAGTTTCCCTTGTTTCTTTACTCCTATTGGACGCAGCGTGATGTTGTATAGCCCAAAGCCTTCCTGATTCCTCGATAAATGTAAAATTTTATTATTTGCCTGACACTGTAGTTCATTTTGACTTGTTATTGACTGTAGTTAATTTTAACTGGTTAAGGGACTAAGATGATTTTTAATGATTACTCTGTTATTAATTATTCGATTGTAATGTAACTTTGCAAGTAAGTACAATATATTTTAATTATGAGACTTGGAAAATTCATGTCTCCTCTCTTGCTAGGCCTTAACAGTTTGTCATAGCTATATTTATCTTATTGGTTTTTTGACCTTGTAGGCGTGAGTGTCCTATAAACGATTCGATCATAATGTATTCTATATAATATAAGCTGTTTTCTATTTATTAAAATTGACAGTTAATTTTACAAGTAATATTACAATTTGTCATCTTTCAGCCATATTTCTTATTTTTTTATTCATTAGGTAAGGTAAATGCACCTATTATGGACGCGGACCCTATTATGGACAGTTTTCAAAAATGCCTCCAATAATAAGAAACCGGTAGGTATTTTTTTTCCAACAGGAACATTAATCGGTTGTACCAAAATTCTAGATTTGATGTAAACAACATTTGACAGCTCTCCGCTACATTATTTTCGACTATAATGATTCTTACTAGTGTGGTGCGTTTTGGTGTCGAGATTTGAAATTTCTTATAAGGAGCGCAATGCATGTAAGTAAATTTATTAGCTTTTTTTATGACAAGTGTAATATTGTTGTTAAAAAATGATCTTATTTATTGAATTACTGATAATAAAAGGTTATATATATATTTTAATCTAAAACCTCATAGTAATTTTAGCCTCGGAATTTATCGATGTTCATAATTGGATATTTTTGTAAGCCTGTACCCAAATATGGACATTTTGTCCATGAAGGATATTTAACAAATATACGTTTTTCATACATGTTATAGTTGTACAATAGTTTACCTTTATCTTTATTTTTAAATCGGTCGCAAATTAAGACTTTAAATTTAATAATTCAATTATGAACATTGTGTCCATAAATGGGTGTCCAAAATTGGTTCAAATTTTTTAAATAAATAAATTTTGTTTCACTTTAGATATGGCGACTAGAAAAGCTTATACTAAAGAACAAATGGCAAATGCAATTAAAGAAGTGAGAAAAGGACAGAAAATATCCACTATTTAGAAAATAATAACTAGAATAACTTTTCTAAAAAAAGTTTTTTATTGAGTTGTTTGTGTTTTTTTATGTCAAGTTACATTTATAATTTAAGACAGGGTAATATACATAATAATTATATTACAGTCAGGGGATAGTCACAACTATCTGTCCGGTGGGTGGCGAACGGTATACGGGTAAGCGACCCCGGGTCCTCGAGCTACTATCGACTCAGTCCAAATCATCCGAGGCGACATATTCTTGCTACTCGTGGGAATGCAATAACCTTGTTAAAACAATGCACAAGGCAGAATGGCAGCGACGTGGTCCACAACCAGTCACGTCACGTTTCCCACAGAGGTGAAAAGTGGATCGCTGGAAGTGATCTCTGCCTACCCCTCTGGGAAAAAGGCGTGATTTTATTTATAAGTAATTATTGAAACTGATTATAGCTGTATTTTGATAGGTATGAAACTAGTAAGAAGACATTTGATTTTTGACTATTGGTGGCAAAGTGAATAGAAAAGAGTGAAGGTTTTTAAAAAAAATTATTTAACCTCTAATCCAATTTGCTTAAAGATCGAGAAGTGAAGGAGATGTTTATATTGAAATGTTATTTAAATAATAAGGCGTCCGACCGATTTCAGCCATGGCGGCCGATCTCAATTGAAATCAGCCAAGTGCGCAGGACATATTATAGTGCACAAATGCGCGCGCAAACACAAGTGCACTCTCTATTCCTTTACTCTCATAACTCGGTGAGACGGCAATCCGACATGACCGATGAGAGATCGGGCGTAGGACCACCGGCTTAACGTGCTTTCCGAGGCACGGGCGTTCAACCGCCAGCTTCCTAGCTACGGGCTGAGAAATTTCATCACAGAAAAACTCACACAAATTTTGCCCGACCCCGGACTCGAACCGGGGCCCTCTCGGACCCTACGCAGCGCTTGCTACCAATAGACCAACGAAGGAGTCTCCCATTTAAATAATACTAGCTAGTTAAGAGGACATTTTTATTTGGTTTTTCTTGGCTTAAAGGCTTTAGCCTTTGCCGTTACTTTCGTAAATGATTACTTTTTGATAACTGTTTGTTGATTGATATTTGAGTTACCTATTACATTATTTAATTATATAACTTAAATAGTTTTTATTTCATTATACTAACTTACTCAACCCTAATACTCTTGAGTTATAGATTTAAGCATTCAATTGAAGAATGTCCATAAATGGGTGTCCATAATTGGATAACGTCCATAATTGGGTGTTCATAACTGGATCTTCCCTGTCCATAAATGGAGTTTGGCAAAGGTTATTTTTTCTAAATTATATTTTATTGAAGCTAGCTTATAACTGATTTTAAACATCGAATACTTATTAAGAAAAGGACTTCTTATTAACCTCCAAATCCCTGCGAACGTATATTGCAAAGCACACAAACTATGAAGAAAAAACGAAAAACAAATCCTTAAACCGTCCATAATTGGTGCATTTACTTTAGGTACTTTTAAAAAGTTAAATCGACTTAGAAAAGCGATAAAACTAATTTGCCTGTTATTTAGAGGTCTATAATTACCATTATAACTTTACAATCTGGGGGCACGGCAGGGCATGGGGCAATGAACTTATATTTAAAAACACACCCAGACACAGAACAAACTCTACTTGTTCACATTCGTAGTTGTTTATACTATTTATTTATGTTCATTGAACCAACTTTGAAGTCTCACATAGCGGCTACTTGAATGCTTGTCGCAAACATACCGAGGCATCCGGTATCGTAGTGCTGGTCCACTTAATTGCATCATATTGAATTAAACATTATTTACGTCAGATTTTACAGCAGTTAAGTTATTTTATCAATTATTTATATATGATTAAATAATTAATGATAATTCTCGTGCCACAGTTTTCGTTCTCGTACTCCTCCTAAACGGTTTGACCGATTCCCATGAAATTTTGTGAGCATATGTATGTGTAGGTCTGAGAATCGGCCAACATACGTATGGTATGGTATACGTATATAATGGAGATGCTCTATTATTTCGTCGTTTAAAATAGTTCCCGTTTCGTTCGTCCGTTGTTAAAAAGGTATCAGGATATACAGTATTCCTAAAACTTGGAATGCTTAAACACAAAACCTTATGAATAAAGTATAAATACATCATTAACTTATTCTTACTAGCCGCGAACTGCACACAATCCGTATAAAGTAGAATTTGCCGCGAGCAATGTCTCAGGCACCAAATAAACGACATTTGTTTACGAAGCGACATCTTAGCTACGAACACAGTAAGGTCTTACATGAACACAACTTTTGTCGATTTTCATGTTAATCCGTTCTGTTTTCTGGAAAGATGTGTTGTAGTAATGCACGAAATTCTATCATTTATGATGGCTATGTTCCGGCCCAGATTGCCGTTCCGAATTAGAAACTAAAACCTCGATTTGCTGTAAATAGTTGATACCCTACCTAAGCGTTCTTCCTCATAAAGCGTTGCCTGTTTCTATATGAAATTTCAGTATTTCGCTCAAAATACTGCATGTAAGAAGTAGGAAGGAGGTGGTACCCCACGCCACCACCAGAGTCGCTGTCTGAACTAATCAAATTTCTTAACCATACAAGTACTTAAATTTCAAAAGATAAAGGATATAAACAAAGAATATAAAAGGTCCCTAAAGTCTTGACACGGATGTATTGTATCCTGTTAATTATTTAATCCTCATAACTTTTATTGCTACACAATGTAACTATAATAGAACAAAACCCCCATGTGAAAAGAAGAATGCTTCTTAATTGCTTCTTATTCTTGTTGCTGAAAAGGGCAACTAAGTATTCATCAAGCTCTGTGTACTTTGTAAATACTTCACACTTAGTTGGCAACAAATACTTTGACTTTGAGTTTCTACAGTACTCCACCAAAGAAATTTGTAATTTGTCCAGACCTTAACTAATACTGGCAAGGAGTGATTATATTATAAACATTAACATTGATGGAGATAATATCTTGCTTTATTGCCCAGGTATTATTCAGTAATTATCCTTCAAGATAATATATTCAATTTAATTTCCCTATTAGATGAAAGTATTTTATTTCAAGGTTAAGTACTTACCTACCTACTTACCTACCTACATATATATTACTCATATAACATTGATAACAGTTAGAGGCATTGTTAATTAAATTAATTGTTTTTCCATTCATATGACATGCATACTAAGTAAAATGAGAATTTAATGTGCCTCCAAACTTATCAATGTTTATTTATTTAAATTTGAAACACCAACATTATAACCATAAATCTCATTTTATCAAATTTCTGAGACATGGATCAGAATATAACTTGCAATCACATTAGGAATAAAGATTAAATAATTGTTATTTGTGTTTTTTTAAATAGAAGATTTCAATACTGCCTGGTTGTTTATATAGCCAGGTTTGATTTTTTTAAATTTTAAACCTGGATGCATATACTTGCCATTGCATTTCAATGAAACAATGAAAAGTGATTTTTTTAAAAGAATTAGGCTTATTTCCAAGATAGGATATTTTTTTATAGGTATCCCATTGCATTATTTCTCACACACTTTAACATAAGACAGGTTAAATTTATATTTTACTAGCTGTGCCCGCGACTTCGTCCGCGTTACAACCCTTATCTCTCAGAACTTATCACTTTTGAAAAATAGAACTCTTATCACTTATGAAAAATAGATGTTAGCCGATTCTCATAGATAGAGCGGATAAGCACAAAAAAATCATCAAAATCGGTCCAGCCGTTTCGGAGGAATATGGCAACGAAAACTTTATAGGTTGTCGAGAATTTTATAGGTATATTAGATTATTATTCTCTTTATTCTATTCTATAGACACATTAATACGATTCACTGTATATTTAACTGGTTACTTTCGGGTATGCAGATACTAGTTGGTCCTGAACGTAAAAAGTTGTCCATAAGCTTAAGTTTTTCATTGATTCAAGTTGTAGAAAAAATGTCAAACACCGCACTTAAGTAAACCACTCACTCACTAAATTCAAGATGACACTTACCGTAAGCTTGCTTAACCACCTTGCGCTGTTAGTTATTGATTCAAGCAAGGTATTAGCCCTTTCATATTTTCTAATCCCGGTTTACAAATTCGTAACATTCGTCCGCCGTTAACATTCTTCATGTGACAGTTAAAACGTCATAATGACATATGTGACCTACGTTCTTAGTAGAGGCCGCAGCAGTATGCTGGCAGGTGGAGCTAGCGAGGTGTATTCTACATTGCGCAAGTGTTACGTTTTGCAGATTCTATTTATACAGGGTCACAGAGAACGGGTGGGGGGGTGGGGAAGAAACAAAACGAATTTGGTAATAATTTTAGTTCTCGGTAGGAGCGATCGGCGGTGGCGTCGCTAGTGTAGTTTTTGTATAATTATTTGTTTTGTTTGTTTGATTTTTTTTCTCAATTGGAATAATTGTATTACATATAGATTCGTCGTTTATGAACCGATTTTTATAATAGATATATTTTTTTGTTGGTGATGGGGAGGTGATGGGATCCCGATGCGAAATCGAGGGCAACCCTCCAATAATTAATGTACACTTACTGGTCATAGGTAATAATTGAATGATGGCTGAGCTGATGATGAACGGGTTTTTTCGTTAGGTATCGATGTAAGTAAGTAGGTATATGTATGTATGTATCGTTTGCACAATGACGAATGAATGTAGGTAGGTACCTAGCGATTTAACGTACGACTTCGAGGAAGGAGAAGATGGTTTATGATATACCTTTCACACCTATTATGTAGGCAGGTACCCTTCAAGGAGCGTGTTTATTTGTGTAATAGGTACGTATGTATCTTCTATACATACATTCATTGGGTGCGTTTAGCCGACACAAAATCTTGTCAGCACAGAAAGAAAAATGGCGATTGCTGAGTAGCATAGGCTGACGCGGCTGAGGAATGCTAAGTGGCGGTATTCAGATTGATTGATAGATTCGTCATATGGCGGAATAACAGCTAACTTCACTTCTCTCATTTCCACTCAGCATGGTTCTGGCCGATACTGTAGTCAGAATTGTCAAATGCTGTTCAGCACTCTCAGATTCTGACCAGTCTGTCTATCGGCTAAACGCACCCATTATATAGGCGACCGAAAGATTTCGGCCATGGCGGCCGATCTCAATTTGAGAGGTATTCAAGTGCGCAGGAGGTATTATTATAGTGCACAAGTATGCGCGCAAACACAAGTGCACTCTCTGTTCCCTTACTGTCATAGTTCACATTACCTACTTACATTATTTTTTGTGTGTGTTAAATGTGTTAAATATCAAAATTCCTTAATAAATAGGGTAGGCTATATATTATAGGTACTATACAGTAATACCTACTTACCTATAAAATGTAAATGTGTTATCTACCTATATATAATTTAATTATGTACACCTATACATAAAATTATTACACTACAGCATCAACATTGACCCATTGTGTCAGTCAGTCAGTGTGTATTATATTATAATATAGGTATGTATTTATATTGACCACCTTTACCAATTTGCAATGCTACCTAACTTGATGTTCAACTTGGTGGTGCCCTTAAGTCTATTCCTTTGAGTTCCAGCGTTTCATACGATCAAATTGCTGCTGAGCCGTTGTAAGTAAGTATACCTACTATGTAGGTGGGTACTACTACTACTACTAGGAGGTAATGTTGGCGGGGATCGCTCGATGACATACAGTTCTGAAAACCGATAAAATATAATCTGGATCATGTTATTCTGTGCACTGTAGATGACGATGATGATGATGACTGTTATTATCAATCATATTTAATAATAATATTGTTTGACATATTAATATTGTGGACACAATGTTATTTGTGTTAAATGCAGATTTACTGGTCTATGTTGAAGTTATATTTATGATATTGTAGGTACTTACCTACTTCATGTAAGATAACTAAATATCTAACCTAACCTAACCTAGCCCTAAACAATTTTGTTCTACCTACTTAAAAAAAGATATTTTTATGATATTGTAGGTAAGTGCTAAGTGTACCTACTTCTTGTAAGATAACTAAATACCTAACCTAGTCTAGTCTAGCCTAGCCCTAAATAATTTTGTTCTACTTTAAAAAATATATTTTTATGATATTGTAGGTACACTTATGTACCTACTTATTTATTTTATTTATTTATTTATTTATTTATTATTTTATAAAAGTACATTTTATAGCACAGTTTATGAACCCTGTAAGGGTGTAGCAATTGTCTTATATCTAGAGTTAGGTATACATATTAATATTAAAGTAGCTTAGCATAATTTTGGCTCACTTCTTTTACTTAATTAATAGTGGTATTTTTTTGGTATTATTTTTACATATATTATTCTTCTTATAATAAACTTAACAGTAAAGATGACTTTATGTAGGTACTCTGTGAGGGTGTAGCAAGTAAATACATAACTTAAAGCTGAATGAATATAATGCTTAATTAATTTACTTACTTCTTATACTATCTTAATCTATAGATGTGATGATTGCACAAAATTAGTTAAGATAACTAAATACCTAACCTAACCTAACCTAACCTAACCTAACCTAGCCTAGCCTAGCTTAGCTATAAATAATTTTGTTATACTTAAAAAAAGATAGGTACCTACCTACCTACCTACCTAAAAACACCTATCCAAAAATAATAATACAGATCTTCTGTTCTGTACATAATAATAACCTAACCTACCTGATTGCAAATAATATTTCAAACTTCAAATATTTATTTGCTTAGGTACTAAGTGTACATAACATCATTGCACATAGCTATATATATATATATATATATATATATATATATATATATATATATATATTATATACCCTACTAAGTACTTACTTCTACTTACTTATGTATGTATTTCACATGAAACTTAGTGAACTTACCCACCTGTAGGTATTGCAAATGTACTTAAACTACAAACTTCATAGGTATAGGTACATAATTGAATGACAATTTAAACATTATTTATCAAGATATACATATGCAATGATATTATAGAATAAAATGCAGGCCACAAATAAGTACCTATGTAGAGATAACATATTATCTGTCTATGTGATTAAATTGTTAATAGTTACATGGGTACCTACTTTAAACTTTAATTAATTGATCTTTTCTACAAATAAGTTATGTTTTCAAAATCTAAATTCCTAACCTAACCTAACCTAACCTAACCTACCTTATTATCCTACCACCATACCACACATACCATACTACCATTTTAAAAAACATATTAAAATATAAATGTTGGAAGTAGGGTATGCTAAAATTAAAAACTGATATGTAGGTAAATACCTATTAAGTGAATTAAACATTGTGTAAATTAAAATTTAATGGTGTTGTTCCCTAAATATTTAGAAATAGATAAAGTAACTAGGTAGTATCTACCTATTTATATTTCAAATATTAGTGAATATAAACCAAAATGTAGTAATGTGGACCTAATAATATACTAGAACACTTGCCTCCATATAAATATTTGAATCTTGTAAATTAATCATGATATATATTATTATATATCCACTCATTATCCCCAGTAAAGGGAATTTAAAAAAAAAATAGAAATTTAAAGTACCCACCTTTAGTTTTTTTACCTTTTCAGTAAGTAGGTATGCTCATTAAAATTGATAATCATCAAACATTTAAATTAATTTCTAAGTAACAAATTCTTAATAAAAAATTTACTTGATTCATTTAAGCTTAAGTAATTATATATAACATAGCCCTAAGTAGTGTCACATGTATACCTTTTACTCATAAGATATTTCTTATTATGTATACAATGTACCTAATATGATAAAGTGCAGTAAATTTGTATTGATTTAAATAAATTTTAAGAGAAAAATATAATGTTTCTTTTTTTTTAATTTCATTTAATTGCATGTTATGGTTATTTATCCACCCTTAATAAATTATTGCTTGTGTACGTACAGTCGTTCAGAAAATAATGAATATATTTTCTATAGTTATTTATCCACCCTTAATAAATTATTGCTTGTGTACGTACAGTCGGTCAGAAAATAATGAATATATTTTCTATAGTTATTTATCCACCCTTAATAAATTATTGTGTGTTTACGTACAGTCGGTCAGAAAATAATGAATATATTTTTTGTAGTTATTTATCCACTCTTAATAAATTATTGTGTGATTACGTACAGTCGGTCAGAAAATAATAAATATATTTTTTTAATTTACACACAAAAACTCTTATTATTATTTCTTCTTTATTTCGGTTAGGTAAGGTTCTGTTGTTTGTTTTATTTTTTCTTTGTTTTGGTTGGTTTAGGTTAGGTTATATATATTTTTTTTTTAATTTTTTTCTTTATTTGAAAAAATACAAACAATTAATTACTTTCTTACTTACTTCGTATAAAGAATAGCCACATAATAAAAAAAAAATGTAATATATTCTTTTAATATGATTTTTAATTTGATTAATTTAATTAATTTGTTTTTTTTTTTTTTTTTTACAAAAACAAATAAATATTGACTGATTAAATCTTATCTTACCTCGTATCACGAAGAACAACTAAAGTGAATAGTAATTCTTTTTTTTTTTTTTTAAAAACCTGCCAGTTAACACTTTTACCGCCATTTATAGGTTAAAAAGAAGCAAAATTTTTAAAATATTGATTTACTAAATAAATCTTATCCTACTTCGTATCACAAAGTGCCATTAAAGTATTTAGCATTGATTTTTCTTTCTTTTAAAATAAATACTACCATATTTACAGTACTTGTACTTGTAACATATTTTTTTTTTTATTAAAACATATAAATAAATAAATATTTACTTAATATTATCCAACTTTTTAAAAGTATATAGTTATTATTTACCTATTAACCCTTTGACTGCCAATGATAGGGTGAAAAAAAATTTTTTTCTTGTTTTTTTTTTTTTTTTTTCTGCACATATATATGCGCGTGCGCATGCGCATTGCTATACTCTGTAAAATTGTTCAAAACAGGCCAGATGCGCTCACAAACAACCAAATTAGAATTGAAAAGATGCGAGCCACACCAACCGGCTGTTTATCGTTCGTTCGTATAGGCAGTCTGAGGCGGGGCGCGGCTAGTACGGTGCGCGAGTGCGCATGCGCGGATTCTATAACTCGCGACGTTGCGACCACCGAAACGACAGGCGTCTGACGGAGAGAAGGAGTCAATATTAAAAAAAAAAAAAAAAAAAATATGTTTAGTATTAACTCCTCGACTGTACAGCGCCGAGTCGGTTTCTTAGTAAATTCTGATATCAATATGTTGTTACACTTTGTAGATCGACAGATGCGTGTTTTTAACGTATCCGTACCAACGATCCTCATGTCGGACGGGCTTCGTGCTTTACGACAAAATTCTATTTGAATTTTTATATCCGAAGTTAGGTTGAGACCTCTCTAGCTCCGGGCTGTGTATCGTAATCGTGTCCACGACCTATGTTAAAGTATATTATAACGTGAATAGTGTTTCTATGCGAACGTTCAGTGTGGGCGCTACTTTTAGGCGCTTGTGCGGCGTGTCGCTCGTGTCGTTTAGCCGCGATTTCGAGATTTGTACACGCGTAGCACACATCCAACACACGCAAAATGTCTCAACACAAAGAGAACATTATGCATTCTCAAGTCACGCCGCGTTCTTCGGTTTAACGATGAACGTGGACGTCGAATTGATGAACGACGATGTCGACGAGTGAGTGAGTGAGTGAGTGAGTTAGTTAGTAAACACACACAACACACACGCGCACGACGACGTCGTCGTTCAGTCTTTTACATAAAGACGAATGTGTAAGCTCCCTGGTTGATCCTGCCAGTAGTTATATGCTTGTCTCAAAGATTAAGCCATGCATGTCTCAGTGCAAGCCGTATTAAGGCGATACCGCGAATGGCTCAATATATCAGTTTTGGTTCCTTAGATCTTACTCAGTTACTTGGATAACTGTGGTAATTCTAGAGCTAATACATGCAATCAGAACTCTGACCAGTGATGGGATGAGTGCTTTTATTAGATCAAAACCAATCGACGGAGGGCCTCGCGTCCGAAGTCGTTAATTTTGATGAATCTGGATAACTTTTGCCGATCGCACGGTCCAGCACCGGCGACGCATCTTTCAAATGTCTGCCTTATCAACTTTCGATGGTAGTTTCTGCGACTACCATGGTTGTCACGGGTAACGGGGAATCAGGGTTCGATTCCGGAGAGGGAGCCTGAGAAACGGCTACCACATCCAAGGAAGGCAGCAGGCGCGCAAATTACCCACTCCCGGCACGGGGAGGTAGTGACGAAAAATAACGATACGGGACTCTTACGAGGCCTCGTAATCGGAATGAGTACACTTTAAATATTTTAACGAGGAACAATTGGAGGGCAAGTCTGGTGCCAGCAGCCGCGGTAATTCCAGCTCCAATAGCGTATACTAAAATTGTTGCGGTTAAAAAGCTCGTAGTTGCATTTGTGCGCCGCGCTGTCGGTGCACCGCATCCGCGGTGATACTGACACGTTTGCGGAGCATATCGTCGGTGAGCCGACGGTAAAACGTCGGTTCAATATCAAAATCCTATCGCGGTGCTCTTCAGTGAGTGTCGAGGTGGGCCGACAATTTTACTTTGAACAAATTAGAGTGCTCAAAGCGGGCTCAAAATGCTGCTTGAATATTTCGTGCATGGAATAATAGAATATGATCTCGGTTCTATTTTGTTGGTTTTCAGAACTCCGAGGTAATGATTAATAGGGATAACTGGGGGCATTCGTATTGCGACGTTAGAGGTGAAATTCTTGGATCGTCGCAAGACGAACATCAGCGAAAGCATTTGCCAAAGGTGTTTTCATCAATCAAGAACGAAAGTTAGAGGTTCGAAGGCGATTAGATACCGCCCTAGTTCTAACCGTAAATATGTCATCTAGCGATCCGCCGACGTTACTACAATGGCTCGGCGGGCAGCTTCCGGGAAACCAAAGATTTTGGACTCCGGCGGGAGTATGGTTGCAAAGCTGAAACTTAAAGGAATTGACGGAAGGGCACCACCAGGAGTGGAGCCTGCGGCTTAATTTGACTCAACACGGGAAATCTCACCAGGCCCGGACACCGGAAGGATTGACAGATTAACAGCTCTTTCTTGATTCGGTGGGTGGTGGTGCATGGCCGTTCTTAGTTGGTGGAGCGATTTGTCTGGTTAATTCCGGTAACGAACGAGACTCTAGCCTGCTAAATAGGCGTCGTCATTTAGGTGTGCGTGGCTCTGTCACGCAACTCACTGGCGACGTATTAAAATTCTTCTTAGAGGGACCGGCGGCTTCGAGCCGCACGAGATTGAGCAATAACAGGTCTGTGATGCCCTTAGATGTCCTGGGCCGCACGCGCGCTACACTGAAGGAATCAGCATGTTCTCCCAGGCCTAGAGGCCCGGGCAACCCGTTGAAACTCCTTCGTGCTGGGGATTGGGGTTTGCAATTATCCCCCATAAACGAGGAATTCCTAGTAAGCGCGAGTCATAAGCTCGCGTTGATTACGTCCCTGCCCTTTGTACACACCGCCCGTCGCTACTACCGATTGAATGATTTAGTGAGGTCTTCGGACCGACACGCGGTGGCTTCACGGCCGTCGGCGTTGCTGGGAAGTTGACCAAACTTGATCATTTAGAGGAAGTAAAAGTCGTAACAAGGTTTCCGTAGGGGAACCTGCGGAAGGATCATTAACGTTATAATATGCATTTCACATGTATGTTTTACGATAAATAATCCAGACACACACTCATCTCGTGTATCGAAAACGTCGAAGACGTGTGTCGTTGTGATTGACATTCATTAGTCGGTTACGATGACACGCACTGAGACACTTTTGTGCGCGAGCGTACGTATGAAATTTGACGCGTAGAAAGGTCGAAATCCGCGACCCTAGCCGTTTTCGTACGTTCGTTAACTTCGTGCGGTTGGATAGCGAAAGATCGCTTTATCGCGTTTCGTTCGTTTTCTGTAGATATTTTTTCTATTTTTTTTTTAATTTTTTTTTTTTATCCACAAACCATTACCCTGGACGGTGGATCACTTGGCTCGCGGGTCGATGAAGAACGCAGTTAACTGCGCGTCATAGTGTGAACTGCAGGACACATTTGAACATCGACATTTCGAACGCACATTGCGGTCCGTGGAGACACATCCAGGACCACTCCTGTCTGAGGGCCGGCTGCATAAAAACAATAACCACACTGCGCCATCGTAACAAATGGTGCTATTGACGGTTCCAGATGTGTTTTTCTATATTAATTTATATGAAACTTATTTGGTCCGTTCAAATATTATATGATCGTTTCACGCGTACAAACAGTGTTACGGCGTACACGATCGTCTCGTCGCCCGTTGCTCTGATGATGATTAACGTGTTAGCGACTCTTCGACGTATTATTTCGATATGAAGGAGAGAGCGAACCACGACGATCGTCGTATAACGAGTCATCTGGGAGACGTTTGACAATCAGTGTCGTGTACGTTAAACTCTGAGCGTGGTCAAAACGCATATCTCTATCTATCTATATATATATGTATGTATGTATGTATGTGGATAGAGGTAGGCGGACTCGACGTCCGAAAAGGCGCGTCGACGTCGGTGTACACCGTCGACGTCGTAGCGCTGACGGATATCGTGTCTGCCTCTCATTTTATCGTTGGCCTCAGATCAGGGAGGATCACCCGCCGAATTTAAGCATATTAGTAAGCGGAGGAAAAGAAACTAACTAGGATTTCCTTAGTAGCGGCGAGCGAACAGGAAGATAGCCCAGCACTGAATCCCGCGGTTGTAACGGCCGCGGGAGATGTGGTGTTCGGGAGGTTCCGCTTTCTCGTCGTCGCGTCTCCCGTCCAAGTTCGTCTTGAACGGGGCCGTTTTCCCGTAGAGGGTGCCAGGCCCGTAGCGACGGAGGGCGGCGGCGAGAGGGACTCTCCTCAGAGTCGGGTTGCTTGAGAGTGCAGCCCTAAGTGGGTGGTAAACTCCATCTAAGGCTAAATATTACCGCGAGACCGATAGCGAACAAGTACCGTGAGGGAAAGTTGAAAAGAACTTTGAAGAGAGAGTTCAAGAGTACGTGAAACCGTTCAGGGGTAAACCTGCGAAACTCGAATGAACGAACGGAGAGATTCATCGTCATTCCTCGGCGTACGGGCGTGTGCCTCGATGTGATCGACCTCGGTCGTGTCGCACGGGTCGCGTCCGTCGCGTCCGGGGACGGCGTGCACTTCTCTCTTAGTAATGCATCGCGACCCGTTCGATGTCGGTCTAAGCGCCGTTCGGGAGCCCAATCGTCCCCTTCGGGGTGGCGGCTGGACCGTGACGGACGCCGACCGGCTGTCGGACGGTATAACATACGAATCGTGCACGCGTTTTTGACGCGTCCGGCCCGACGCAAGGTTGCTACGTTATTGGGGTCCTGCCGTTGTGCGGATCTCGATGCGTCGCGCCTGTTGTCGCCGCCGTGTGTCTCGGACTGTGCGCGTATCTGTCTGCGATGATTCAGTTTCGGGCACTCGCAGGACCCGTCTTGAAACACGGACCAAGGAGTCTAGCATGTGTGCGAGTCATTGAGATATCAAACTGAAAGGCACAACGAAAGTGAAGGCGCGCGCTTGTCGCGTGCTCAGGGAGGATGGAGCGTCGGTCTAGGTCGACCTCTCGCACTCCCGAGGCGTCTCGTTTCCAATCCGTGAATGCAGGCGCGCTCTGAGCGCAGATGCTGGGACCCGAAAGATGGTGAACTATGCCTGGTCAGGTCGAAGTCAGGGGAAACCCTGATGGAGGACCGTAGCGATTCTGACGTGCAAATCGATCGTCGGAACTGGGTATAGGGGCGAAAGACTAATCGAACCATCTAGTAGCTGGTTCCGTCCGAAGTTTCCCTCAGGATAGCTGGCGTCGATTTATACAGTCTCATCCGGTAAAGCGAATGATTAGAGGCATTGGGGCCGAAACGACCTCAACCTATTCTCAAACTTTAAATGGGTGAGAACTCCGGCTTACTCGAACGATGAAGCCGGAGATCTGATGACGGTGCCAAGTGGGCCAATTTTGGTAAGCAGAACTGGCGCTGTGGGATGAACCAAACGTAGTGTTAAGGCGCCTAAAAAACGCTCATGGGACACCATGAAAGGCGTTGGTCGCTCATGACAGCAGGACGGTGGCCATGGAAGTCGGAATCCGCTAAGGAGTGTGCAACGACTCACCTGCCGAAGCAACCAGCCCTGAAAATGGATGGCGCTGAAGCGTTTTGCCTATACACTACCGTTACCGGCATGTGAGACATACTTTGCGATGTCATTAAGCCGTAACGAGTAGGACGTGCGCGGCGGTGTGCGCAGAAGGGTCTGGGC
>CM076915.1:360000-370000 GCA_039566165.1 Maruca vitrata
ATTGCATATTCGCCTTTTGAATTTTTCCTGTACATTATGTTAAATCTTTTTCTTTTTTCTCCTTTTTTTCTTCTTCTTTTTTTCTTTTTCTTTTTTTTTTTCATATCACCCTTGCAAATCTACCAACACATTATTATAAACTCCTTCAAATAAACCATTTCAAATACCTATGTTCTTCTATATAAAGTACAAAAAGTACAACATTCTTATTTCATTAATAAAAAACATAATATTAATTAAACAAATAAAAAACATAATATCCTCTATCTATACATACAATATTATTCTATGACTTATACAGCCTTATATATTAATGAAAATGTATATGTATACTATAACCTACCTACTCGACAATATAAATAATAACATGTGCACATAGTTGTGCATATATTGTGAACTACAAAATAACTTATCCATACTACTACCTAGCACCTAGTGTACCTACATATCTATAATAATAAATACAAAAAATAAAACAATTAATAATGTTCATCAAATTTTATTGGATTCATCGTTACATACTATAAACTATTAAGTTTTTATGAATAATTATAGTGTACCTACATTATACAACATCAAACAAATACTTCATCATCATCGTCATCATTTATAATTGTGTTTTGATCATACAAATTATTTATTTGCATCATTATCCTTACCTTAACGACACAATTTAGATACAATTTCCCACGGAGAACCAATTCCAATTTGATTACTTACCTATTTATCTTTTTTTCATATACATTAGTGGTGTTATATAAATATATGTATAAACACAAATTTTACAACAATCCGTGACAATATCACCTCACCTCACCTCAACTCATCTCCACTCACCATGTCCAACAAGAACAGGTTCCCCGTTATGAACATGGTCAAAATTTTATTGATCAAATGTTAAATTCTATTCTATTCTATTCTAATGTGTTCTTTCACTTTTGTTCACAGGTAAACACCTGTTTATTATTACCTAGATAATAAACACACACAACACTGGACAAGACAAATTATTTTACAAACCCCACACCCGGTGAGTGTTATAAATTTTTCATATTTTCCAGTATACAATACATACATACCTAATATAACATGTTACAGTTAATATCAAAATGTCTGTCTGTCTGTCTGTCTGTCTGTCTGTCTGTCTGTCTGTCTGTCTTTCTTTATTTATTTATTATGTTATCATGAGTCATCATACTCGTATAATTACATATGTATGTTCATTTTGCCAATTAATATAATCATAAATTCTTTTATACAAGCAAATAATATGCTCCTAACTTTTACTTATAAATATTATAAGGTATATGACTGGCTCGGTGGAACAGTGGTTAGTGACCCCGGCTGGCTGGCTGGTTGGCGGTTCCAAGAGTTGTGGGTTCGATTCCCACATGGGACAAATATTTGTGTGATGAACATCAGTGTTTGTTCCGTGTCTGGGTGTGATTATGTATTTAAAAAATATATATGTTTGTATGTATATCAATCTCTAAAGCCCATAGTACAAGCTCTGCTTAGTTTGGGGTCAGATGACCGTGTGTATAGTAACATTCTACCTATGTACTTATTTTTATTACAATACAATATCCATTATCACACATACCTAATTCTTTTAATCACACACCACTACACACAGTAAATCATTACATCATTTAAGTGGTTTCATATTATAATAACTTTTGATTGTAATATTATGTATAATATTATAAATTTCAAATATATATTTCTTATTTTCTACTACTAGGTTAACTAACTTCCTTACTAATAAAGTTGTGTCAACTCCCGAGGCAACTTCCCCTTTATCAATCGGCTGATCGATCGTATAGAGTATAGACACTAAGATACGGATACAGATCGGTTTTTATTATTATTGTGCAGGTGTCATCGCTGTTAAAGTTATCTCAACTCACTAAATTAAATTGATACCGTACCCTGTTGATAAAAAAAATATTTCATATTCATATTGTGCTTAGGTAAGTAAGTACATATAAAAATGAAACCCGTTTACCGGTGTGTTTCACGTCTATGTCACTTAATAGTCTTAAGACTCTTTCTATAAGAAAATATCTCAGAATTATTGATAAATAAATACACCTACATTTATTTTGCATATATCTTTTAAAGAACTCGCGCGCGTAACGAATGTCAACGTCATTAAGCCATCCATAGACAATATTGAAAGAGCATCGTCTGTTCGGAAACGCGGTGATAAGGATATAAATTTTATATGGAGGATATTACAGATTCCAGTTAAAATTGAATAGGTCAACTATACAAAATAAAGTAATGCATTACACATACATACGTTAAGTATTTTTATATTATCACGTCCCGTCCCGTGCGCCATCTATGACATTTACGTATAATCATTTACTTTGAAATAGTTACATCAGAACTCAATCAACGGGCGCTTGAACGGGAATCAATAGTTAGTTAACATTGTTCGATGTAGATGGCGTTGTATATGAAAACGAATTTGGTAATAATTTTAGTTCTCGGTAGGAGCGATCGGCGGTGGCGTCGCTAGTGTAGTTTTTGTATAATTATTTGTTTTGTTTGTTTGATTTTTTTTCTCAATTGGAATAATTGTATTACATATAGATTCGTCGTTTATGAACCGATTTTTATAATAGATATATTTTTTTTGTTGGTGATGGGGAGGTGATGGGATCCCGATGCGAAATCGAGGGCAACCCTCCAATAATTAATGTACACTTACTGGTCATAGGTAATAATTGAATGATGGCTGAGCTGATGATGAACGGGTTTTTTCGTTAGGTATCGATGTAAGTAAGTAGGTATATGTATGTATGTATCGTTTGCACAATGACGAATGAATGTAGGTAGGTACCTAGCGATTTAACGTACGACTTCGAGGAAGGAGAAGATGGTTTATGATATACCTTTCACACCTATTATGTAGGCAGGTACCCTTCAAGGAGCGTGTTTATTTGTGTAATAGGTACGTATGTATCTTCTATACATACATTCATTGGGTGCGTTTAGCCGACACAAAATCTTGTCAGCACAGAAAGAAAAATGGCGATTGCTGAGTAGCATAGGCTGACGCGGCTGAGGAATGCTAAGTGGCGGTATTCAGATTGATTGATAGATTCGTCATATGGCGGAATAACAGCTAACTTCACTTCTCTCATTTCCACTCAGCATGGTTCTGGCCGATACTGTAGTCAGAATTGTCAAATGCTGTTCAGCACTCTCAGATTCTGACCAGTCTGTCTATCGGCTAAACGCACCCATTATATAGGCGACCGAAAGATTTCGGCCATGGCGGCCGATCTCAATTTGAGAGGTATTCAAGTGCGCAGGAGGTATTATTATTATAGTGCACAAGTATGCGCGCAAACACAAGTGCACTCTCTGTTCCCTTACTGTCATAGTTCACATTACCTACTTACATTTTTTTTGTGTGTGTTAAATGTGTTAAATATCAAAATTCCTTAATAAATAGGGTAGGCTATATATTATAGGTACTATACAGTAATACCTACTTACCTATAAAATGTAAATGTGTTATCTACCTATATATAATTTAATTATGTACACCTATACATAAAATTATTACACTACAGCATCAACATTGACCCATTGTGTCAGTCAGTCAGTGTGTATTATATTATAATATAGGTATGTATTTATATTGACCACCTTTACCAATTTGCAATGCTACCTAACTTGATGTTCAACTTGGTGGTGCCCTTAAGTCTATTCCTTTGAGTTCCAGCGTTTCATACGATCAAATTGCTGCTGAGCCGTTGTAAGTAAGTATACCTACTATGTAGGTGGGTACTACTACTACTACTACTAGGAGGTAATGTTGGCGGGGATCGCTCGATGACATACAGTTCTGAAAACCGATAAAATATAATCTGGATCATGTTATTCTGTGCACTGTAGATGACGATGATGATGATGACTGTTATTATCAATCATATTTAATAATAATATTGTTTGACATATTAATATTGTGGACACAATGTTATTTGTGTTAAATGCAGATTTACTGGTCTATGTTGAAGTTATATTTATGATATTGTAGGTACTTACCTACTTCATGTAAGATAACTAAATATCTAACCTAACCTAACCTAGCCCTAAACAATTTTGTTCTACCTACTTAAAAAAGATATTTTTATGATATTGTAGGTAAGTGCTAAGTGTACCTACTTCTTGTAAGATAACTAAATACCTAACCTAGTCTAGTCTAGCCTAGCCCTAAATAATTTTGTTCTACTTTAAAAAATATATTTTTATGATATTGTAGGTACACTTATGTACCTACTTATTTATTTTATTTATTTATTTATTTATTATTTTATAAAAGTACATTTTATAGCACAGTTTATGAACCCTGTAAGGGTGTAGCAATTGTCTTATATCTAGAGTTAGGTATACATATTAATATTAAAGTAGCTTAGCATAATTTTGGCTCACTTCTTTTACTTAATTAATAGTGGTATTTTTTTGGTATTATTTTTACATATATTATTCTTCTTATAATCTTACTTAAATAGTATTCATATTTATTTATTTATTGCTCACATAAAATAACATAAACTTAACAGTAAAGATGACTTTATGTAGGTACTCTGTGAGGGTGTAGCAAGTAAATACATAACTTAAAGCTGAATGAATATAATGCTTAATTAATTTACTTACTTCTTATACTATCTTAATCTATAGATGTGATGATTGCACAAAATTAGTTAAGATAACTAAATACCTAACCTAACCTAACCTAACCTAACCTAACCTAGCCTAGCCTAGCTTAGCTATAAATAATTTTGTTATACTTAAAAAAAGATAGGTACCTACCTACCTACCTACCTAAAAACACCTATCCAAAAATAATAATACAGATCTTCTGTTCTGTACATAATAATAACCTAACCTACCTGATTGCAAATAATATTTCAAACTTCAAATATTTATTTGCTTAGGTACTAAGTGTACATAACATCATTGCACATAGCTAAATATATATATATATATATATATATATATATATATATATATATATATATATATATATTATATACCCTACTAAGTACTTACTTCTACTTACTTATGTATGTATTTCACATGAAACTTAGTGAACTTACCCACCTGTAGGTATTGCAAATGTACTTAAACTACAAACTTCATAGGTATAGGTACATAATTGAATGACAATTTAAACATTATTTATCAAGATATACATATGCAATGATATTATAGAATAAAATGCAGGCCACAAATAAGTACCTATGTAGAGATAACATATTATCTGTCTATGTGATTAAATTGTTAATAGTTACATGGGTACCTACTTTAAACTTTAATTAATTGATCTTTTCTACAAATAAGTTATGTTTTCAAAATCTAAATTCCTAACCTAACCTAACCTAACCTAACCTACCTTATTATCCTACCACCATACCACACATACCATACTACCATTTTAAAAAACATATTAAAATATAAATGTTGGAAGTAGGGTATGCTAAAATTAAAAACTGATATGTAGGTACCTATTAAGTGAATTAAACATTGTGTAAATTAAAATTTAATGGTGTTGTTCCCTAAATATTTAGAAATAGATAAAGTAACTAGGTAGTACCTACCTATTTATATTTCAAATATTAGTGAATATAAACCAAAATGTAGTAATGTGGACCTAATAATATACTAGAACACTTGCCTCCATATAAATATTTGAATCTTGTAAATTAATCATGATATATATTATTATATATCCACTCATTATCCCCAGTAAAGAGAATTTAAAACAAATTTATAGAAATTTAAAGTACCCACCTTTAGTTTTTTTACCTTTTCAGTAAGTAGGTATGCTCATTAAAATTGATAATCATCAAACATTTAAATTAATTTCTAAGTAACAAATTCTTAATAAAAAATTTACTTGATTCATTTAAGCTTAAGTAATTATATAACATAGCCCTAAGTAGTGTCACATGTATACCTTTTACTCATAAGATATTTCTTATTATGTATGTACCTAATATGATAAAGTGCAGTAAATTTGTATTGATTTAAATAAATTTTAAGAAAAAAATATAATGTTTCTTTTTTTTTAATTTCATTTAATTGCATGTTATGGTTATTTATCCACCCTTAATAAATTATTGTGTGTTTACGTACAGTCGGTCAGAAAATAATGAATATATTTTCTATAGTTATTTATCCACCCTTAATAAATTATTGTGTGTTTACGTACAGTCGGTCAGAAAATAATGAATATATTTTTTGTAGTTATTTATCCACTCTTAATAAATTATTGTGTGATTACGTACAGTCGGTCAGAAAATAATAAATATATTTTTTTAATTTACACACAAAAACTCTTATTATTATTTCTTCTTTATTTCGGTTAGGTAAGGTTCTGTTGTTTGTTTTATTTTTTCTTTGTTTTGGTTGGTTTAGGTTAGGTTATATATTTTTTTTTTTCAATTTTTTTCTTTATTTGAAAAAATACAAACAATTAATTACTTTCTTACTTACTTCGTATAAAGAATAGCCAAATAATAAAAAAAAAATGTAATATATTCTTTTAATATGATTTTTAATTTGATTAATTTAATTAATTTGTTTTTTTTTTTTTTTTTTACAAAAACAAATAAATATTGACTGATTAAATCTTATCTTACCTCGTATCACGAAGAACAACTAAAGTGAATAGTAATTCTTTTTTTTTTTTTTTAAAAAACCTGCCAGTTAACACTTTTACCGCCATTTATAGGTTAAAAGGAAGCAAAATTTTTAAAATATTGATTTACTAAATAAATCTTATCCTACTTCGTATCACAAAGTGCCATTAAAGTATTTAGCATTGATTTTTCTTTCTTTTAAAATAAATACTACCATATTTACAGTACTTGTACTTGTAACATATTTTTTTTTTTTTATTAAAACATATAAATAAATAAATATTTACTTAATATTATCCAACTTTTTAAAAGTATATAGTTATTATTTACCTATTAACCCTTTGACTGCCAATGATAGGGTGAAAAAAAAATTTTTTTTTGTTTTTTTTTTTTTTTTTCTGCACATATATATGCGCGTGCGCATGCGCATTGCTATACTCTGTAAAATTGTTCAAAACAGGCCAGATGCGCTCACAAACAACCGAATTAGAATTGAAAAGATGCGAGCCACACCAACCGGCTGTTTATCGTTCGTTCGTATAGGCAGTCTGAGGCGGGGCGCGGCTAGTACGGTGCGCGAGTGCGCATGCGCGGATTCTATAACTCGCGACGTTGCGACCACCGAAACGACAGGCGTCTGACGGAGAGAAGGAGTCAATATTAAAAAAAAAAAAAAAAAATATATATATGTTTAGTATTAACTCCTCGACTGTACAGCGCCGAGTCGGTTTCTTAGTAAATTCTGATATCAATATGTTGTTACACTTTGTAGATCGACAGATGCGTGTTTTTAACGTATCCGTACCAACGATCCTCATGTCGGACGGGCTTCGTGCTTTACGACAAAATTCTATTTGAATTTTTATATCCGAAGTTAGGTTGAGACCTCTCTAGCTCCGGGCTGTGTATCGTAATCGTGTCCACGACCTATGTTAAAGTATATTATAACGTGAATAGTGTTTCTATGCGAACGTTCAGTGTGGGCGCTACTTTTAGGCGCTTGTGCGGCGTGTCGCTCGTGTCGTTTAGCCGCGATTTCGAGATTTGTACACGCGTAGCACGCATCCAACACACGCAAAATGTCTCAACACAAAGAGAACATTATGCATTCTCAAGTCACGCCGCGTTCTTCGGTTTAACGATGAACGTGGACGTCGAATTGATGAACGACGATGTCGACGAGTGAGTGAGTGAGTGAGTGAGTTAGTAAACACACAACACACACACACGCGCACGACGACGTCGTCGTTCAGTCTTTTACATAAAGACGAATGTGTAAGCTCCCTGGTTGATCCTGCCAGTAGTTATATGCTTGTCTCAAAGATTAAGCCATGCATGTCTCAGTGCAAGCCGTATTAAGGCGATACCGCGAATGGCTCAATATATCAGTTTTGGTTCCTTAGATCTTACTCAGTTACTTGGATAACTGTGGTAATTCTAGAGCTAATACATGCAATCAGAACTCTGACCAGTGATGGGATGAGTGCTTTTATTAGATCAAAACCAATCGACGGAGGGCCTCGCGTCCGAAGTCGTTAATTTTGATGAATCTGGATAACTTTTGCCGATCGCACGGTCCAGCACCGGCGACGCATCTTTCAAATGTCTGCCTTATCAACTTTCGATGGTAGTTTCTGCGACTACCATGGTTGTCACGGGTAACGGGGAATCAGGGTTCGATTCCGGAGAGGGAGCCTGAGAAACGGCTACCACATCCAAGGAAGGCAGCAGGCGCGCAAATTACCCACTCCCGGCACGGGGAGGTAGTGACGAAAAATAACGATACGGGACTCTTACGAGGCCTCGTAATCGGAATGAGTACACTTTAAATATTTTAACGAGGAACAATTGGAGGGCAAGTCTGGTGCCAGCAGCCGCGGTAATTCCAGCTCCAATAGCGTATACTAAAATTGTTGCGGTTAAAAAGCTCGTAGTTGCATTTGTGCGCCGCGCTGTCGGTGCACCGCATCCGCGGTGATACTGACACGTTTGCGGAGCATATCGTCGGTGAGCCGACGGTAAAACGTCGGTTCAATATCAAAATCCTATCGCGGTGCTCTTCAGTGAGTGTCGAGGTGGGCCGACAATTTTACTTTGAACAAATTAGAGTGCTCAAAGCGGGCTCAAAATGCTGCTTGAATATTTCGTGCATGGAATAATAGAATATGATCTCGGTTCTATTTTGTTGGTTTTCAGAACTCCGAGGTAATGATTAATAGGGATAACTGGGGGCATTCGTATTGCGACGTTAGAGGTGAAATTCTTGGATCGTCGCAAGACGAACATCAGCGAAAGCATTTGCCAAAGGTGTTTTCATCAATCAAGAACGAAAGTTAGAGGTTCGAAGGCGATTAGATACCGCCCTAGTTCTAACCGTAAATATGTCATCTAGCGATCCGCCGACGTTACTACAATGGCTCGGCGGGCAGCTTCCGGGAAACCAAAGATTTTGGACTCCGGAGAGTATGGTTGCAAAGCTGAAACTTAAAGGAATTGACGGAAGGGCACCACCAGGAGTGGAGCCTGCGGCTTAATTTGACTCAACACGGGAAATCTCACCAGGCCCGGACACCGGAAGGATTGACAGATTAACAGCTCTTTCTTGATTCGGTGGGTGGTGGTGCATGGCCGTTCTTAGTTGGTGGAGCGATTTGTCTGGTTAATTCCGGTAACGAACGAGACTCTAGCCTGCTAAATAGGCGTCGTCATTTAGGTGTGCGTGGCTCTGTCACGCAACTCACTGGCGACGTATTAAAATTCTTCTTAGAGGGACCGGCGGCTTCGAGCCGCACGAGATTGAGCAATAACAGGTCTGTGATGCCCTTAGATGTCCTGGGCCGCACGCGCGCTACACTGAAGGAATCAGCATGTTCTCCCAGGCCTAGAGGCCCGGGCAACCCGTTGAAACTCCTTCGTGCTGGGGATTGGGGTTTGCAATTATCCCCCATAAACGAGGAATTCCTAGTAAGCGCGAGTCATAAGCTCGCGTTGATTACGTCCCTGCCCTTTGTACACACCGCCCGTCGCTACTACCGATTGAATGATTTAGTGAGGTCTTCGGACCGACACGCGGTGGCTTCACGGCCGTCGGCGTTGCTGGGAAGTTGACCAAACTTGATCATTTAGAGGAAGTAAAAGTCGTAACAAGGTTTCCGTAGGGGAACCTGCGGAAGGATCATTAACGTTATAATATGCATTTCACATGTATGTTTTACGATAAATAATCCAGACACACACTCATCTCGTGTATCGAAAACGTCGAAGACGTGTGTCGTTGTGATTGACATTCATTAGTCGGTTACGATGACACGCACTGAGACACTTTTGTGCGCGAG
>CM076915.1:375000-385000 GCA_039566165.1 Maruca vitrata
CATTGAATCCAATCATTGCATATTCGCCTTTTGAATTTTTCCTGTACATTATGTTAAATCTTTTTCTTTTTTCTCCTTTTTTTTCTTCTTCTTTTTTTCTTTTTCTTTTTTTTTTCATATCACCCTTGCAAATCTACCAACACATTATTATAAACTCCTTCAAATAAACCATTTCAAATACCTATGTTCTTCTATATAAAGTACAAAAAGTACAATATTCTCGCTTCTTATTTCATTAATAAAAAACATAATATCCTCTATCTATACATACAATATTATTCTATGACTTATACAGCCTTATATATTAATGAAAATGTATATGTATACTATAACCTACCTACTCGACAATATAAATAATAACATGTGCACATAGTTGTGCATATATTGTGAACTACAAAATAACTTATCCATACTACTACCTAGCACCTAGTGTACCTACATATCTATAATAATAAATACAAAAAATAAAACAATTAATAATGTTCATCAAATTTTATTGGATTCATCGTTACATACTATAAACTATTAAGTTTTTATGAATAATTATAGTGTACCTACATTATACAACATCAAACAAATACTTCATCATCATCGTCATCATTTATAATTGTGTTTTGATCATACAAATTATTTATTTGCATCATTATCCTTACCTTAACGACACAATTTAGATACAATTTCCCACGGAGAACCAATTCCAATTTGATTACTTACCTATTTATCTTTTTTGATATACATTAGTGGTGTTATATAAATATATGTATAAACACAAATTTTATAACAATCCGTGACAATATCACCTCACCTCAACTCAACTCCACTCACCATGTCCAACAAGAACAGGTTCCCCGTTATGAACATGGTCAAAATTTTATTGATCAAATGTTAAATTCTATTCTAATGTGTTCTTTCACTTTTGTTCACAGGTAAACACCTGTTTATTACCTAGATAATAAACACACACAACACTGGATTTACTGAACTGAACAAATTATTTTACAAACCCCACACCCGGTGAGTGTTATAAATTTTTCATATTTTCCAGTATACAATACATACATACATACCTACCTAATATAACATGTTACAGTTAATATCAAAATGTCTGTCTGTCTGTCTGTCTTTCTTTATTTATTTATTATGTTATCATGAGTCATCATACTCGTATAATTACATATGTATGTTAATTTTGCCAATTAATATAATCATAAATTCTTTTATACAAGCAAATAATATGCTCCTAACTTTTACTTATAAATATTATAAGGTATATGACTGGCTCGGTGGAACAGTGGTAAGTGACCCTGGCTGGCTGGCTGGCTGGCTGGTTGGCGGTTCCAAGAGTTGTGGGTTCGATTCCCACTCGGGACAAATATTTGTGTGATGAACATCAGTGTTTGTTCCGTGTCTGGGTGTGATTATGTATTTAAAAAATATATATATGTTTGTATGTATATCAATCTCTAAAGCCCATAGTACAAGCTCTGCTTAGTTTGGGGTCAGATGACCGTGTGTATAGTAACATTCTACCTATGTACTTATTTTTATTACAATACAATATCCATTATCACACATACCTAATTCTTTTAATCACACACCACTACACACAGTAAATCATTACATCATTTAAGTGGTTTCATATTATAATAACTTTTGATTGTAATATTATGTATAATATTATAAATTTCAAATATATATTTCTTATTTTCTACTACTAGGTTAACTAACTTCCTTACTAATAAAGTTGTGTCAACTCCCGAGGCAACTTCCCCTTTATCAATCGGCTGATCGATCGTATAGAGTATAGACACTAAGATACGGATACAGATCGGTTTTTATTATTATTGTGCAGGTGTCATCGCTGTTAAAGTTATCTCAACTCACTAAATTAAATTGATACCGTACCCTGTTGATAAAAAAAATATTTCATATTCATATTGTGCTTAGGTAAGTAAGTACATATAAAAATGAAACCCGTTTACCGGTGTGTTTCACGTCTATGTCACTTAATAGTCTTAAGACTCTTTCTATAAGAAAATATCTCAGAATTATTGATAAATAAATACACCTACATTTATTTTGCATATATCTTTTAAAGAACTCGCGCGCGTAACGAATGTCAACGTCATTAAGCCATCCATAGACAATATTGAAAGAGCATCGTCTGTTCGGAAACGCGGTGATAAGGATATAAATTTTATATGGAGGATATTACAGATTCCAGTTAAAATTGAATAGGTCAACTATACAAAATAAAGTAATGCATTACACATACATACGTTAAGTATTTTTATATTATCACGTCCCGTCCCGTGCGCCATCTATGACATTTACGTATAATCATTTACTTTGAAATAGTTACATCAGAACTCAATCAACGGGCGCTTGAACGGGAATCAATAGTTAGTTAACATTGTTCGATGTAGATGGCGTTGTATATGAAAACGAATTTGGTAATAATTTTAGTTCTCGGTAGGAGCGATCGGCGGTGGCGTCGCTAGTGTAGTTTTTGTATAATTATTTGTTTTGTTTGTTTGATTTTTTCTCAATTGGAATAATTGTATTACATATAGATTCGTCGTTTATGAACCGATTTTTATAATAGATATATTTTTTTTGTTGGTGATGGGGAGGTGATGGGATCCCGATGCGAAATCGAGGGCAACCCTCCAATAATTAATGTACACTTACTGGTCATAGGTAATAATTGAATGATGGCTGAGCTGATGATGAACGGGTTTTTTCGTTAGGTATCGATGTAAGTAAGTAGGTATATGTATGTATGTATCGTTTGCACAATGACGAATGAATGTAGGTAGGTACCTAGCGATTTAACGTACGACTTCGAGGAAGGAGAAGATGGTTTATGATATACCTTTCACACCTATTATGTAGGCAGGTACCCTTCAAGGAGCGTGTTTATTTGTGTAATAGGTACGTATGTATCTTCTATACATACATTCATTGGGTGCGTTTAGCCGACACAAAATCTTGTCAGCACAGAAAGAAAAATGGCGATTGCTGAGTAGCATAGGCTGACGCGGCTGAGGAATGCTAAGTGGCGGTATTCAGATTGATTGATAGATTCGTCATATGGCGGAATAACAGCTAACTTCACTTCTCTCATTTCCACTCAGCATGGTTCTGGCCGATACTGTAGTCAGAATTGTCAAATGCTGTTCAGCACTCTCAGATTCTGACCAGTCTGTCTATCGGCTAAACGCACCCATTATATAGGCGACCGAAAGATTTCGGCCATGGCGGCCGATCTCAATTTGAGAGGTATTCAAGTGCGCAGGAGGTATTATTATTATAGTGCACAATTATGCGCGCAAACTCAAGTGCACTCTCTGTTCCCTTACTGTCATAGTTCACATTACCTACTTACATTTTTTTTGTGTGTGTTAAATGTGTTAAATATCAAAATTCCTTAATAAATAGGGTAGGCTATATATTATAGGTACTATACAGTAATACCTACTTACCTATAAAATGTAAATGTGTTATCTACCTATATATAATTTAATTATGTACACCTATACATAAAATTATTACACTACAGCATCAACATTGACCCATTGTGTCAGTCAGTCAGTGTGTATTATATTATAATATAGGTATGTATTTATATTGACCACCTTTACCAATTTGCAATGCTACCTAACTTGATGTTCAACTTGGTGGTGCCCTTAAGTCTATTCCTTTGAGTTCCAGCGTTTCATACGATCAAATTGCTGCTGAGCCGTTGTAAGTAAGTATACCTACTATGTAGGTGGGTACTACTACTACTACTACTAGGAGGTAATGTTGGCGGGGATCGCTCGATGACATACAGTTCTGAAAACCGATAAAATATAATCTGGATCATGTTATTCTGTGCACTGTAGATGACGATGATGATGATGACTGTTATTATCAATCATATTTAATAATAATATTGTTTGACATATTAATATTGTGGACACAATGTTATTTGTGTTAAATGCAGATTTACTGGTCTATGTTGAAGTTATATTTATGATATTGTAGGTACTTACCTACTTCATGTAAGATAACTAAATATCTAACCTAACCTAACCTAGCCCTAAACAATTTTGTTCTACCTACTTAAAAAAAGATATTTTTATGATATTGTAGGTAAGTGCTAAGTGTACCTACTTCTTGTAAGATAACTAAATACCTAACCTAACCTAGTCTAGTCTAGCCTAGCCTTAAATAATTTTGTTCTACTTTAAAAAATATATTTTTATGATATTGTAGGTACACTTATGTACCTACTTGTTTATTTTATTTATTTATTTATTATTTTATAAAAGTACATTTTATAGCACAGTTTATGAACCCTGTAAGGGTGTAGCAATTGTCTTATATCTAGAGTTAGGTATACATATTAATATTAAAGTAGCTTAGCATAATTTTGGCTCACTTCTTTTACTTAATTAATAGTGGTATTTTTTTGGTATTATTTTTACATATATTATTCTTCTTATAATCTTACTTAAATAGTATTCATATTTATTTATTTATTGCTCACATAAAATAACATAAACTTAACAGTAAAGATGACTTTATGTAGGTACTCTGTGAGGGTGTAGCAAGTAAATACATAACTTAAAGCTGAATGAATATAATGCTTAATTAATTTACTTACTTCTTATACTATCTTAATCTATAGATGTGATGATTGCACAAAATTAGTTAAGATAACTAAATACCTAACCTAACCTAACCTAACCTAACCTAACCTAGCCTAGCCTAGCTTAGCTATAAATAATTTTGTTATACTTAAAAAAAGATAGGTACCTACCTACCTACCTACCTAAAAACACCTATCCAAAAATAATAATACAGATCTTCTGTTCTGTACATAATAATAACCTAACCTACCTGATTGCAAATAATATTTCAAACTTCAAATATTTATTTGCTTAGGTACTAAGTGTACATAACATCATTGCACATAGCTATATATATATATATATATATATATATATATATATAGCTATATATATATATATATATATATATATTATATACCCTACTAAGTACTTACTTCTACTTACTTATGTATGTATTTCACATGAAACTTAGTGAACTTACCCACCTGTAGGTAGGTATTGCAAATGTACTTAAACTACAAACTTCATAGGTATAGGTACATAATTGAATGACAATTTAAACATTATTTATCAAGATATACCTATGCAATGATATTATAGAATAAAATGCAGGCCACAAATAAGTACCTATGTAGAGATAACATATTATCTGTCTATGTGATTAAATTGTTAATAGTTACATGGGTACCTACTTTAAACTTTAATTAATTGATCTTTTCTACAAATAAGTTATGTTTTCAAAATCTAAATTCCTAACCTAACCTAACCTACCTTATTATCCTACCACCATACCACACATACCATACTACCATTTTAAAAAACATATTAAAATATAAATGTTGGAAGTAGGGTATGCTAAAATTAAAAACTGATATGTAGGTACCTATTAAGTGAATTAAACATTGTGTAAATTAAAATTTAATGGTGTTGTTCCCTAAATATTTAGAAATAGATAAAGTAACTAGGTAGTACCTACCTATTTATATTTCAAATATTAGTGAATATAAACCAAAATGTAGTAATGTGGACCTAATAATATACTAGAACACTTGCCTCCATATAAATATTTGAATCTTGTAAATTAATCATGATATATATTATTATATATCCACTCATTATCCCCAGTAAAGGGAATTTAAAACAACTTTTTAGTAATTTAAAGTACCCACCTTTAGTTTTTTTACCTTTTCAGTAAGTAGGTATGCTCATTAAAATTGATAATCATCAAACATTTAAATTAATTTCTAAGTAACAAATTCTTAATAAAAAATTTACTTGATTCATTTAAGCTTAAGTAATTATATAACATAGCCCTAAGTAGTGTCACATGTATACCTTTTACTCATAAGATATTTCTTATTATGTATGTACCTAATATGATAAAGTGCAGTAAATTTGTATTGATTTAAATAAATTTTAAGAAAAATATATAATGTTTCTTTTTTTTTAATTTCATTTAATTGCATGTTATGGTTATTTATCCAACCTTAATAAATTATTGCTTGTGTACGTACAGTCGGTCAGAAAATAATGAATATATTTTCTATAGTTATTTATCCACCCTTAATAAATTATTGTGTGTTTACGTACAGTCGGTCAGAAAATAATGAATATATTTTCTATAGTTATTTATCCACCCTTAATAAATTATTGTGTGTTTACGTACAGTCGGTCAGAAAATAATGAATATATTTTTTGTAGTTATTTATCCACTCTTAATAAATTATTGTGTGATTACGTACAGTCGGTCAGAAAATAATAAATATATTTTTTTAATTTACACACAAAAACTCTTATTATTATTTCTTCTTTATTTCTTCTTTATTTCGGTTAGGTAAGGTTCTGTTGTTTGTTTTATTTTTTCTTTGTTTTGGTTGGTTTAGGTTAGGTTATATATTTTTTTTTTTTAATTTTTTTCTTTATTTGAAAAAATACAAACAATTAATTACTTTCTTACTTACTTCGTATAAAGAATAGCCACATAATAAAAAAAAAATGTAATATATTCTTTTAATATGATTTTTAATTTGATTAATTTAATTAATTTGTTTTTTTTTTTTTTTACAAAAACAAATAAATATTGACTGATTAAATCTTATCTTACCTCGTATCACGAAGAACAACTAAAGTGAATAGTAATTCTTTTTTTTTTTTTTTTAAAAACCTGCCAGTTAACACTTTTACCGCCATTTATAGGTTAAAAAGAAGCAAAATTGTTAAAATATTGATTTACTAAATAAATCTTATCCTACTTCGTATCACAAAGTGCCATTAAAGTATTTAGCATTGATTTTTCTTTCTTTTAAAATAAATACTACCATATTTACAGTACTTGTACTTGTAACATTTTTTTTTTTTTATTAAAACATATAAATAAATAAATATTTACTTAATATTATCCAACTTTTTAAAAGTATATAGTTATTATTTACCTATTAACCCTTTGACTGCCAATGATAGGGTGAAAAAAAAATTTTTTTTTTTTTTTTTTTTCTGCACATATATATGCGCGTGCGCATGCGCATTGCTATACTCTGTAAAATTGTTCAAAACAGGCCAGATGCGCTCACAAACAACCGAATTAGAATTGAAAAGATGCGAGCCACACCAACCGGCTGTTTATCGTTCGTTCGTATAGGCAGTCTGAGGCGGGGCGCGGCTAGTACGGTGCGCGAGTGCGCATGCGCGGATTCTATAACTCGCGACGTTGCGACCACCGAAACGACAGGCGTCTGACGGAGAGAAGGAGTCAATATAAAAAAAAATAAAAAAAAAAAAATATATGTTTAGTATTAACTCCTCGACTGTACAGCGCCGAGTCGGTTTCTTAGTAAATTCTGATATCAATATGTTGTTACACTTTGTAGATCGACAGATGCGTGTTTTTAACGTATCCGTACCAACGATCCTCATGTCGGACGGGCTTCGTGCTTTACGACAAAATTCTATTTGAATTTTTATATCCGAAGTTAGGTTGAGACCTCTCTAGCTCCGGGCTGTGTATCGTAATCGTGTCCACGACCTATGTTAAAGTATATTATAACGTGAATAGTGTTTCTATGCGAACGTTCAGTGTGGGCGCTACTTTTAGGCGCTTGTGCGGCGTGTCGCTCGTGTCGTTTAGCCGCGATTTCGAGATTTGTACACGCGTAGCACGCATCCAACACACGCAAAATGTCTCAACACAAAGAGAACATTATGCATTCTCAAGTCACGCCGCGTTCTTCGGTTTAACGATGAACGTGGACGTCGAATTGATGAACGACGATGTCGACGAGTGAGTGAGTGAGTGAGTGAGTTAGTAAACACACAACACACACGCGCACGACGACGTCGTCGTTCAGTCTTTTACATAAAGACGAATGTGTAAGCTCCCTGGTTGATCCTGCCAGTAGTTATATGCTTGTCTCAAAGATTAAGCCATGCATGTCTCAGTGCAAGCCGTATTAAGGCGATACCGCGAATGGCTCAATATATCAGTTTTGGTTCCTTAGATCTTACTCAGTTACTTGGATAACTGTGGTAATTCTAGAGCTAATACATGCAATCAGAACTCTGACCAGTGATGGGATGAGTGCTTTTATTAGATCAAAACCAATCGACGGAGGGCCTCGCGTCCGAAGTCGTTAATTTTGATGAATCTGGATAACTTTTGCCGATCGCACGGTCCAGCACCGGCGACGCATCTTTCAAATGTCTGCCTTATCAACTTTCGATGGTAGTTTCTGCGACTACCATGGTTGTCACGGGTAACGGGGAATCAGGGTTCGATTCCGGAGAGGGAGCCTGAGAAACGGCTACCACATCCAAGGAAGGCAGCAGGCGCGCAAATTACCCACTCCCGGCACGGGGAGGTAGTGACGAAAAATAACGATACGGGACTCTTACGAGGCCTCGTAATCGGAATGAGTACACTTTAAATATTTTAACGAGGAACAATTGGAGGGCAAGTCTGGTGCCAGCAGCCGCGGTAATTCCAGCTCCAATAGCGTATACTAAAATTGTTGCGGTTAAAAAGCTCGTAGTTGCATTTGTGCGCCGCGCTGTCGGTGCACCGCATCCGCGGTGATACTGACACGTTTGCGGAGCATATCGTCGGTGAGCCGACGGTAAAACGTCGGTTCAATATCAAAATCCTATCGCGGTGCTCTTCAGTGAGTGTCGAGGTGGGCCGACAATTTTACTTTGAACAAATTAGAGTGCTCAAAGCGGGCTCAAAATGCTGCTTGAATATTTCGTGCATGGAATAATAGAATATGATCTCGGTTCTATTTTGTTGGTTTTCAGAACTCCGAGGTAATGATTAATAGGGATAACTGGGGGCATTCGTATTGCGACGTTAGAGGTGAAATTCTTGGATCGTCGCAAGACGAACATCAGCGAAAGCATTTGCCAAAGGTGTTTTCATCAATCAAGAACGAAAGTTAGAGGTTCGAAGGCGATTAGATACCGCCCTAGTTCTAACCGTAAATATGTCATCTAGCGATCCGCCGACGTTACTACAATGGCTCGGCGGGCAGCTTCCGGGAAACCAAAGATTTTGGACTGCCGGGCGAGTATGGTTGCAAAGCTGAAACTTAAAGGAATTGACGGAAGGGCACCACCAGGAGTGGAGCCTGCGGCTTAATTTGACTCAACACGGGAAATCTCACCAGGCCCGGACACCGGAAGGATTGACAGATTAACAGCTCTTTCTTGATTCGGTGGGTGGTGGTGCATGGCCGTTCTTAGTTGGTGGAGCGATTTGTCTGGTTAATTCCGGTAACGAACGAGACTCTAGCCTGCTAAATAGGCGTCGTCATTTAGGTGTGCGTGGCTCTGTCACGCAACTCACTGGCGACGTATTAAAATTCTTCTTAGAGGGACCGGCGGCTTCGAGCCGCACGAGATTGAGCAATAACAGGTCTGTGATGCCCTTAGATGTCCTGGGCCGCACGCGCGCTACACTGAAGGAATCAGCATGTTCTCCCAGGCCTAGAGGCCCGGGCAACCCGTTGAAACTCCTTCGTGCTGGGGATTGGGGTTTGCAATTATCCCCCATAAACGAGGAATTCCTAGTAAGCGCGAGTCATAAGCTCGCGTTGATTACGTCCCTGCCCTTTGTACACACCGCCCGTCGCTACTACCGATTGAATGATTTAGTGAGGTCTTCGGACCGACACGCGGTGGCTTCACGGCCGTCGGCGTTGCTGGGAAGTTGACCAAACTTGATCATTTAGAGGAAGTAAAAGTCGTAACAAGGTTTCCGTAGGGGAACCTGCGGAAGGATCATTAACGTTATAATATGCATTTCACATGTATGTTTTACGATAAATAATCCAGACACACACACTCATCTCGTGTATCGAAAACGTCGAAGACGTGTGTCGTTGTGATTGACA
>CM076915.1:390000-400000 GCA_039566165.1 Maruca vitrata
AGTCTTTAACGTGCATATTCGCCTTTATCATTTCATTGAATCAATCATTGCATATTCGCCTTTTGAATTTTTCCTGTATATTATGTTAAATCTTTTTCTTTTTTCTCCTTTTTTTTCTTCTTCTTTTTTTCTTTTTCTTTTTTTTTCATATCACCCTTGCAAATCTACCAACACATTATTATAAACTCCTTCAAATAAACCATTTCAAATACCTATGTTCCTATGTATATAAAGTACCTACAAAAAGTACAACATTCTCGCTTCTTATTTCATTAATAAAAAACATAATATCCTCTATACATACAATATTATTCTATGACTTATACAGCCTTATATATTAATGAAAATGTATATGTATACTATAACCTACCTACTCGACAATATAAATAATAACATGTGCACATAGTTGTGCATATATTGTGAACTACAAAATAACTTATCCATACTACTACCTAGCACCTAGTGTACCTACATATCTATAATAATAAATACAAAAAATAAAACAATTAATAATGTTCATCAAATTTTATTGGATTCATCGTTACTATAAACTATGTATTAAGTTTTTATGAATAATTATAGTACCTACATTATACAACATCAAACAAATACTTCATCATCATCGGCATCATTTATAATTGTGTTTTGATCATACAAATTATTTATTTGCATCATTATCCTTACCTTAACGACACAATTTAGATACAATTTCCCACGGAGAACCAATTCCAATTTGATTACTTACCTATTTATTTTTTTTTCATATACCTACATTAGTGGTGTTATATAAATATATGTATAAACACAAATTTTATAACAATCCGTGACAATATCACCTCACCTCACCTCAACTCAACTCAACTCCACTCCACTCCACTCACCATGTCCAACAAGAACAGGTTCCCCGTTATGAACATGGTCAAAATTTTATTGATCAAATGTTAAATTCTATTCTATTCTATTCTAATGTGTTCTTTCACTTTTGTTCACAGGTAAACACCTGTTTATTACCTAGATAATAAACACACACAACACTGGACAAGACAAATTATTTTACAAACCCCACACCCGGTGAGTGTTATAAATTTTTCATATTTTCCAGTATACAATACATACATAACTAATATAACATGTTACAGTTATTATCAAAATGTCTGTCTGTCTGTCTGTCTGTCTGTCTGTCTTTCTTTCTTTATTTATTTATTTATTATGTTATCATGAGTCATCATACTCGTATAATTACATATGTATGTTAATTTTGCCAATTAATATAATCATAAATTCTTTTATACAAGCAAATAATATGCTCCTAACTTTTACTTATAAATATTATAAGGTACCTATATGACTGGCTCGGTGGAACAGTGGTTAGTGACCCCGGCTGGCTGGCTGGCTGGCTGGTTGGCGGTTCCAAGAGTTGTGGGTTCGATTCCCACTCGGGACAAATATTTGTGTGATGAACATCAGTGTTTGTTCCGTGTCTGGGTGTGATTATGTATTAAAAAAATATATATGTTTGTATGTATATCAATCTCTAAAGCCCATAGTACAAGCTCTGCTTAGTTTGGGGTCAGATGACCGTGTGTATAGTAACATTCTACCTATGTACTTATTTTTATTACAATACAATATCCATTTGCACACATACTTAATTCTTTTAATCACACACTACACACACACAGTACATAAGATCATTTAAGTGGTTTCATATTATATGTAATAACTTTTGATTGTAATATTATGTATAATATTATAAATTTAAAATATGTATTTCTTATTTCCTACTACTAGGTTAACTAACTTTACTAATAAAGTTGTGTCAACTCCCGAGGCAACTTCCCCTTTATCAATCGGCTGATAGATCGTATAGTATAGTATAGTAGACACTAAGATACGGATACAGATCGGTTTTTATTATGTATTATTGTGCAGGTGTCATCGCTGTTAACGTTATCTCAACTCACTAAACTAAATTGATACCGTACCTACCCTGTTGATAAAAAAAATATTTCATATTCATATTGTACTTAGGTACATAAGTAAGTACATATAAAAATGAAACCCGTTTACCGGTGTGTTTCACGTCTCTGGTCACTTAATAGTCTAATACTCATTCTATAAGAAAATATCTCAGAAAGATTGATAAATAAATACATCTACATTTATTTTGCATATATCTTTTAAAGAACTCGCGCGCGTAACGAATGTCAATGTCATTAAGCCATCCATAGACTATCTATATTTAAAGAGCATCGTCTGTTCGGAAACGCGGTAATAAGGATTCAATTTTATATGGAGGATATTACAGATTTCAGTTGAAATTGAATAGGTCAACTATACAAAATAAAGTAATGCATTACACATACGTTAAGTATTTTTATATTATCACGTCCCGTCCCGTGCGCCATCTATGACATTTACGTATAATCATTTACTTTGAAATAGTTACATCAGAACCCAATAAATGGGCGCTTGAGAACGGGAATCAATAGTTAGTTAACATTGTTCGATGTAGATGGCGTTGTATATGAAAACGAATTTGGTAATAATTTTAGTTCTCGGTAGGAGCGATCGGCGGTGGCGTCGCTAGTGTAGTTTTTGTATAATTATTTGTTTTGTTTGTTTGATTTTTTTCTCAATTTGAATAATTGTATTACATATAGATTCGTCGTTTATGAACCGATTTTTATAATAGATATATTTTTTTTGTTTGTGATGGGGAGGTGATTGGATCCCGATGCGAAATCGAGGGCAACCCTCCAATAATGTTGTGTAACACTTACTTGGTCATAGGTAATAATTTAATGATGGCTGAGCTGATGATGAACGGGTTTTTTCGTTAGGTATCGATGTATGTAAGTGTATATGTATGTATGTATCTTTTGCACAATGACGAATGATGTAGGTAAGTACCTAGCAATTTAACGTACCTACGACTTCGAGGAAGGAGAAGATGGTTTATGATAATATATACCTTTCACACCTATTATGTAGGCAAGAAGCGTGTTTATTTGTGTAATACGTATGTATCTTCTATCTACATACATACATTATATAGGTATAAGGCGACCGAAAGATTTCGGCCATGGCGGCCGATCTCAATTTGAGAGGTATTCAAGTGCGCAGGAGGTAGGTATTATTATAGTGCACAAGTATGCGCGCAAACACAAGTGCACTCTCTGTTCCCTTACTGTCATAGTTCACATTACCTAAAAGTACATAAGTACCTACTTAAATTATTGTTAAATATAAAAATTCCTTAATAAATAGGGTAGGCTATATTATAGGTTTTTTAAGGTACGCAGTACACATAAATATAATATGTGAGTAGGTATATTTATGTGATGTTCGACATCAGTGTTATCTACCTATATAATTTAATTATGTACACCTATACATAAAATTATTACACTACAACATCAACATTGACCCATTGTGTAAGTCAGTCAGTTTGTATTATATTATAATATATAGGTATGTATTTATATTGACCACCTTTACCGATTTGCAATGCTACCTAACTTGATGTTCAACTTGGTGGTGCCCTTAAGTCTATTCCTTTGAGTTCCAGCGTTTCATACGATCAAATTGCTGCTGAGCCGTTGTAAGTAAGTATATACCTACTATGTAGGTGGGTACTACTACTACTAGGAGGTAATGTTGGCGGGGATCGCTCGATGACATACAGTTCTGAAAACCGATAAAATATAATCTGGATCATGTTATTCTGTGCACTGTAAATGACGATGATGATGACTGTTATTATAAATCATATTTAATAATAATATTGTTTGACATTTTGACACAAGACACAATGTTATTTGTGTTAAATGCAGATTTACTGGTCTATTATGAAGGTATATTTATGATATTGTAGGTACTCACCTACTTCATGTAAGATTAACCAAATACCTAACCTAACCTAACCTAACCTAAACCTAGCTCTAAATAATTTTGTTCTACTTTTAAAAAAGATATTTTTATGATATTGTAGGTACACTTACCTACTTCATGTAAGATAAATAAATACCTAACCTAACCTAACCTAACCTAACCTAACCTAACCTAACCTAACCTAGCCTAGCCTAGCCTAGCCTAGCCCTAAATAATTTTGTTCTACTTAATAAAAGATAGGGTACTTACCTACCTACATAAAAACACCTATCCAAAAATAATAATACAGATCTTCTGTTCTGTACAAAATAACCTAACCTATCTGATTGCAAATAATATTTCAAAATTCAAATATTCATTTGCTTAGGTACTAAGTGTACCTAACACCATTGCACATAGCTAAATAATTATATATATATATATATATATATATATATATATATATATATATATATATATATATATATATATATATATATATATATATATATATATATATATATATAAAACTTAGTGAACTTACCCACCTGTAGGTATTGCAAATGTACTTAAACTACAAACTTCATAGGTAGGTATACATAATTTAATGACAAATTAAACATTATTTATCAAGATATACCTATGCAATGATATTAGGTAGGTATATAATGTACAAGAAGCACTTATAGAATAAAATGCAGGCCACAAATAAGTACCTATGTAGAGATAACATATCTGTCTATGTGATTAAATTGTTAATAGTTACATGGGTACCTACTTTAAACTTTAATTAATTGATCTTTTCTACAAATAAGTTATGTTTTCAAAATCTAAATTCCTACCCTAACCTAACCTACCTTATTATCCTACCACCATACCACACATACCATACCATAGGTACCATTTTAAAAAACTTATTAAAATATAAATGTTGGAAGTAGGGTATGCTAAAATTAAAAACTGATATGTAGGTAGTACCCATTAAGTGAATTAAACATTGTGTAAATTAAAATTTAATGGTGTTGTTCCCTAAATATTTATAAATAGATAAAGTAACTAGGTACCTACCTATTTATATTACAAACAAAAGTGTGTGAGAATATTAGTGAATATAATGTAGTGTTTACCTATGAAATATTGTGCTCTTAGTTATAAGTATATTGTGTATTTAACTCTGTATGTATTATTGTACAATTGTTGGTAAACTAATAAATAAAATAAATAAATAAACCAAATGGAGTAATGTAGACCTAATAATATACTAACACTTGCCTCCATATACATATTTGAATCTTGTAAATTAATCAAGATATATATTATTATATACCTATCCACTCATAATCCCCAGTAAAGGGAATTAAAAAAGAAAATAGAAATTTAAAGTACCCACCTTTCAGTAAACTTAACAAGTTAGTCTCAACCAATTCCCATAGTAAGTAGGTATGCTCATTAAAATTGATAATAATCAAACATTTAAAATAATTTCTATGTAACAAAGGTTACTTAGTATGATGTTAAAGAATTTCTTAATAAAAAATTTACTTGATTCATACAAGCTTAAGTAATTTTATAACATAGCCCTAAGTAGGTACCTACCTACCTATAATATTATTGCCATGCCCTTGCAGAGTGTCACATGTATACCTTTTACTCATAAGATCTTGCTTATTATGTGTATGTAATATGATAAAGTTTAGTTTAGTTAAAAAAAAAAATGTATTGATTTAAATAAATTTTAAGAAAAAATATAATCTTTCTTTTTTTATTAATTTCATTTAATTGCATGTTATGGTTATTTATCCACCCTTAATAAATTATTGCTTGTGCACGTACAGTCGGTCAGAAAATTTTTATAGTTATTTATCCACCTTTAATAAATTATTGTGTGTTTACGTACAGTCGGTCAGAAAATAATAAATATATTTTTTTAATTTACACACAACAACTTTTATTATTATATCTTCTTTATTTCGGTTACGTTAGGTTGTGTTGTTTGTTTGTTTGTTTGTTTTTTTTTCAATTCTTTTCTTTATTTAAAAAAATACAAACATTTCATTAGTCTTACTTCGTATAACGAATAGCCACATAATAAAAAAAAATTTAATATATTCTTTTAATATGATTTTTGATTTGATTTGATTAATTTAATTAATTTGTTTTTTTTTTTTACAAAAACAAATAAATATTGAATGATTAAATCTTATCTTACCTCGTATCACGAAGAACAACTAAAGTGTTTAGTAATTTTTTTTAAAAAACCTGCCTGTTAACACTTTTACCGCCATTTGTAGGTTAAAAAGAAGTAAATTTTTAAAAATATTGATTTAATAAATAAATCTTATCCTACTTCGTATCACAAAGTGCCATTAAAGTATTTAGCAATGATTTTTCTTTCTTATTTAAAATAAATACTACCTGTTAACATATTTACAGTACTTGTACTTGTAGGATATTTTTTTTTTATTAAAACATATAAATAAATAAATAAACCTATTTACTTAATCTTATCCTACTTTTTAAAAATATATAGTTATTATTTACCTATTAACCCTTTGACTGCCAATGATAGGGTGAAAATAATGAATATATTTTTTATAGTTATTTATCCACCCTTAATAAATATATTTTTGTAAATTCACACACAACAACTCTATATTATTGCGCGTTATTATTTTTTTTCTTCTTTATTTCGGTTAGGTTAGTTTGTATAGTGTTTTTTTTTTGTTGGTTTAGGTTAGGTTATATTTTTTTTTTCCATTCTTTACTTTATTTAAAAAAATTACAAACATTTTATAAGTCTTACTTCGTATAACGAATAGCCATATAATAAAAAAAATATGTAATATATTTTTTTAATATGATTTTAAATTTGATTAATACAATTTATTAATTAATTAAATAATTTGATTTTTTTTTAACAAAAACAAATAAATATTGACGGATTAAATCTTATCTTACCTCGTATCACGAAGAACAACTAAAGTGTTTGGTAATATTTTTTCTTTTAAAAAAAAAACCTGCCTGTTAACACTTTTACCGCCATTTATAGGTTAAAAAGAAGCAAAATTTTTAAAATATTGATTTACTAAATAAATCTTATCTTACTTCGTATCACAAAGTGCCATTAAAGTATTTAGCGATGATTTTTCTTTCTTTTAAATTAAATACCACCTGTTTTTTTGGTTATGATATTTAGCCGCCACTTGTAGGATAAAAAAAAAATAATTATTAAAACATATAAATAAATATTTACTTAATCTTATCCTACTTTTTAAAAGTAAATAGTTATTATTTTTTATTTAAAAAAAAAATACCGACCTATTAACCCTTTGACTGCCAATAGTAGGGTGAAAAAAAAATTTTTTTTTTGTTTTTTTTTTTTTTTTTTTCTGCACATATATATGCGCCTGCGCATGCGCATTGCTATACTCTGTAAAGTTGTTCAAAACAGGCCAGATGCGCTCACAAACAACCAAATTAGAATTGAAAAGATGCGAGCCACACCAACCGGCTGTTTATCGTTCGTTCGTATAGGCAGTCTGAGGCGGCGCGGCTAGTACGGTGCGCGAGTGCGCATGCGCGGATTGTATAACTCGCGACGTTGCGACCACCGAAACGACAGGCGTCTGACGGAGAGAAGGAGTCAATATTTAAAAAAAAAAAAAAAAAAATGTTTGTATTAACTCCTCGACTGTACAGCGCCTAGTCGGTTTCTTAGTAAATTCTAATATCAATATGTTGTTACACTTTGTAGATCGACAGATTCGTGTTTTTAACGTATCCGTACCAACGATCCTCATGTCGGACGGGCTTCGTGCTTTACGACAAAATTCTATTTGAATTATTATATCCGAAGTTAGGTTGAGACCTCTCTAGCTCCGGGCTGTGTATCGTAATCGTGTCCACGACCGATGTTAAAGTATATTATAACGTGAATAGTGTTTCTATGCGAACGTTCAGTGTGGGCGCTACTTTTAGGCGCTTGTGCGGCGTGTCGCTCGTGTCGTTTAGCCGCGATTTCGAGATTTGTACACGCGTAGCACGCATCCAACACACGCAAAATGTCTCAACAACAAGAGAACATTATGCATTCTCAAGTCACGCCGCGTTTTTCGGTTTAACGATGAACGTGGACGTCGAATTGATGAACGACGATGTCGACGAGTGAGTGAGTGAGTGAGTGAGTGAAACACTACTAACGTAGATTTAACACACACACACACGCGCACGACTGCGTCGTCGTTCAGTCTTTTACATAAAGACGAATGTGTAAGCTCCCTGGTTGATCCTGCCAGTAGTTATATGCTTGTCTCAAAGATTAAGCCATGCATGTCTCAGTGCAAGCCGTATTAAGGCGATACCGCGAATGGCTCAATATATCAGTTTTGGTTCCTTAGATCTTACTCAGTTACTTGGATAACTGTGGTAATTCTAGAGCTAATACATGCAATCAGAACTCTGACCAGTGATGGGATGAGTGCTTTTATTAGATCAAAACCAATCGACGGAGGGCCTCGCGTCCGAAGTCGTTAATTTTGATGAATCTGGATAACTTTTGCCGATCGCACGGTCCAGCACCGGCGACGCATCTTTCAAATGTCTGCCTTATCAACTTTCGATGGTAGTTTCTGCGACTACCATGGTTGTCACGGGTAACGGGGAATCAGGGTTCGATTCCGGAGAGGGAGCCTGAGAAACGGCTACCACATCCAAGGAAGGCAGCAGGCGCGCAAATTACCCACTCCCGGCACGGGGAGGTAGTGACGAAAAATAACGATACGGGACTCTTACGAGGCCTCGTAATCGGAATGAGTACACTTTAAATATTTTAACGAGGAACAATTGGAGGGCAAGTCTGGTGCCAGCAGCCGCGGTAATTCCAGCTCCAATAGCGTATACTAAAATTGTTGCGGTTAAAAAGCTCGTAGTTGCATTTGTGCGCCGCGCTGTCGGTGCACCGCATCCGCGGTGATACTGACACGTTTGCGGAGCATATCGTCGGTGAGCCGACGGTAAAACGTCGGTTCAATATCAAAATCCTATCGCGGTGCTCTTCAGTGAGTGTCGAGGTGGGCCGACAATTTTACTTTGAACAAATTAGAGTGCTCAAAGCGGGCTCAAAATGCTGCTTGAATATTTCGTGCATGGAATAATAGAATATGATCTCGGTTCTATTTTGTTGGTTTTCAGAACTCCGAGGTAATGATTAATAGGGATAACTGGGGGCATTCGTATTGCGACGTTAGAGGTGAAATTCTTGGATCGTCGCAAGACGAACATCAGCGAAAGCATTTGCCAAAGGTGTTTTCATCAATCAAGAACGAAAGTTAGAGGTTCGAAGGCGATTAGATACCGCCCTAGTTCTAACCGTAAATATGTCATCTAGCGATCCGCCGACGTTACTACAATGGCTCGGCGGGCAGCTTCCGGGAAACCAAAGATTTTGGACTCCCGGGGGAGTATGGTTGCAAAGCTGAAACTTAAAGGAATTGACGGAAGGGCACCACCAGGAGTGGAGCCTGCGGCTTAATTTGACTCAACACGGGAAATCTCACCAGGCCCGGACACCGGAAGGATTGACAGATTAACAGCTCTTTCTTGATTCGGTGGGTGGTGGTGCATGGCCGTTCTTAGTTGGTGGAGCGATTTGTCTGGTTAATTCCGGTAACGAACGAGACTCTAGCCTGCTAAATAGGCGTCGTCATTTAGGTGTGCGTGGCTCTGTCACGCAACTCACTGGCGACGTATTAAAATTCTTCTTAGAGGGACCGGCGGCTTCGAGCCGCACGAGATTGAGCAATAACAGGTCTGTGATGCCCTTAGATGTCCTGGGCCGCACGCGCGCTACACTGAAGGAATCAGCATGTTCTCCCAGGCCTAGAGGCCCGGGCAACCCGTTGAAACTCCTTCGTGCTGGGGATTGGGGTTTGCAATTATCCCCCATAAACGAGGAATTCCTAGTAAGCGCGAGTCATAAGCTCGCGTTGATTACGTCCCTGCCCTTTGTACACACCGCCCGTCGCTACTACCGATTGAATGATTTAGTGAGGTCTTCGGACCGACACGCGGTGGCTTCACGGCCGTCGGCGTTGCTGGGAAGTTGACCAAACTTGATCATTTAGAGGAA